>CM060955.1:148307795-148637795 GCA_030765055.1 Mantis religiosa | reverse complement strand
ACTCTAAGCTCCATGGACCCCTGACTCATTAAAAAAAAGAAAAATAAAGGTTGTTGTCTCATGTGTTTATGAGAACTCCTAGTGGTTTACCGGGTAAAAACACGAGTCAGTTGGAGGATTTGATGTCATCTCGGCACGTTGGCCGTAATAGCTCAATGGTTAGAGCGACTGGACCGCAATCAGAAGATCCGTGGTTCAAATCCCGGCTATGGCATTGAATTTTTCAGTCTGGCTCTACCCTTTCATAGTGCGTCCTACACACGGCTAGTGTGAAAGAACAATTAATTTCCATTAATAATAATAATAATAATAATAATAATAATAATAATAATAATAATAATAATAATAATAATAATAATAATAATAATAATAATAATAATAATAATAATAATAATAATAATAATAATAATAATAATAATAATAAATCTTTAGAGAAAGGTTTGTGTGTGTATTAACAAATAAAATGTCTATCTTGAATTCTTTTAGAATAACCTCTGCACTTCTCTTCATTCTCAATGACTTGTGTGACTGGTAAACCATAAAATATAAGCAAAAACTTACCACACAAAAATAGTAGATCTCGTTAAAAATAATTCTAGACGACTGATAGTAAAATTGACCCTCTTAGTTGTTCACGACCTGGTTGAAAGTAGAAAGTTCTTTCGCTCAGTGTTCAACTTTGGGTTCTTGGGAAATGTGACAATCGCCTAATCAAGAAGGCCATGAATCACAGTTAAAGTATAAAACAGTGGGTCATTTAAATGTAATTATGGACTATTATTTCTATTATTATTTATGAAGTGCCTGCCTTCTGCAGAATGTTGTGGCTTTCTACAAGTCATGTTGTCAACACTGATGCTACGCAAAGCAAATAAATGAGCATCGCAACCCAACGAATATCATGACCACGAGAAAGCTAAAGCAATACCATTTATTTATATATAGTGCGATCCACATAAATCTGGACCATTTCAGTAAGCCATAACTCTTGAACCAATAATTGAACACACGAGCAACTTTGAGAGAGTATAATACACAATAGGGAGATTACATTACACTATTTACATCTCAGAGAAAATGTTGGAAGTGTCCTCCACCAGCATCTATACATGTTTGCACTCATCACACCATATTATCTGGAGTTTTATGGAGAGTATCCTCGCCAATGTTACTTATTTCGGTTCGAATGGATTCCTTGAGAACATCAATTGTCCGTGGCCTATTCCTGTACACTCTATTATTTAGATATTCATACAAGAAAAAATCCGTTGAGGTTAGGTCAGAGGATCTGGGGGCCACAGACCTTTTGAGATTATTTGATTATCAAAGAAACTGCAAGAGAGAGTGTACAAGAATAGGCCAGGGACAATTGATGTTCTCAAGGAATCCATTCGAACCGAAATAAGTAACATTGGCGAGGATACTCTCCATAAAACTCCAGAGAATATGGTAAGACGAGTACAAACATGTATAGATGCTGGTGGAGGACAGTTCCAACATTTTGTCTGAGATGTAAATAGTGTAATGTAATCCCCCAATTGTGTGTTGTATTCTCCCAAAGTTGCACGTGTGTTCTATTATTGGTTCAAAGTAATGACCTATTGAAATGGTTCAGGTTTATATGGATCACATTATATAATCTATAATATATTCATAAACACTCAGGACTGTTTAAAATATGGTGTACAATTCACGGATTAAAATGATTTTATTTTGTTTGTAGGCCTTGGCTTGCGGCCTAGTTTCGGAATCAGATCTATTCACAAAATAAATCTTAATTTTAACCTTTATATCATAAATAACTATTTTTGTGTAGTTAATCATTTCCGACTGTTTCTTGTCATTGACTTCAGTTTTAAAATACGAGGGCTGTTCAATAAAGAAGGATCACAATTTTTTTACGATCATAATTTTTCGCACTAAAATTCAATTTCATTATATTCAGTTAGCTTATTGTGAAACAAACACGCCGTAGCAGTTTTATTGTTGGTACTCCTGGTTCCCGCCTGTGAGAACCAGGAAAGTTCAGACATGTTCAGTATCGCCTACCGCTGCAATGGAGGTAACACGCGAAGAACAATATGCGGCTTTGAAATTCTGCTTTCGTCTCAACAAATCTTCAGTTGAGGCCAACACAATGTTACAGGAGGCTAATGGAGAGTCTGTTCTTCCCTACAGTACAGCTCGAAGGTGGTTTAAAATGTTTAAAGAGGGGAGACAATCAATTTCAAAGGAAGGTGTACCCGGTGCTCCAGTTACTGCTCTTACGGAAGAAAACATCAACACTGCTGCTGCCATCGTGAGAGAGGATCGACGAATTACCTTAAGGTCACTTTCTGAAATACTGAACATTTCATTGGGTACCAACCACACTTTGGTGACAGAAACATTACACATGAGACATGTTTGTGCGCGATAGGTTCCAAGACTGTTGATTCCCGAACAAAAGGACATTCGCATGCAGTTAAAGTTGATGTTAGAGGAGTTTCTTTCAAACGTAATCACTGCTCATGAAACTTGGCTACATCATTTTGATCCTGAGAGCAAACAGCAAAGCTCAGTGTGGAAATCTCCTTCTCTACCAACCCCCCAAAAAGCAAAAGTGGTTGCTTCTGCTGGGAAAGTTATGGTCATCTCACTCTTTGATATTCATGGAATGGTTTATCAGCATGTTATACCTGCACACACATCAGTAACAGGACAATACTACAGGGATGTGCTGAAAATACTGCTAATCTATATCAGGCACAAAAGACCAGATTTCCATGAAGCAGGCTGGATGCTGCACCACGATAATGCGCGGCCGCATGCTGCCAATATTGTTGCTGAATATCTTGCAAAAATCAACGTGAAGTGCATCCCTCAGCGTCCCTATAGTCCGGATTTAGCTCCATGTAACTTTTTTGTATTCCCTAACTTGAAGAAACGCCTTCGTGGGAGGCATTACCCACCATCAGAAGCAGTGGTGAAGGCTGTGGAGGCGATTTTAAAGGATCTCTCAAAGAATTCTTTCCAGCATGTTTTTGAAGACTGACACAAGTGCATCAAATTCAGGGGACACTATTTTGAGAAGGACCATTTAAATTATGAGGATGAGTACCTAAATGTACGTCGTCAAAAAAAGTGGTCATTCTTTATTGAACAGCCCTCGTACTTACACTTTTCCGATATAGGAAGTCATTTTTTCTCTCCCTCTCATTTTCTCTCCCATGGTCGTTCAAGAATAAGGGATAAAGCTAACATTGCGACCAGCCCTTAAAAGATTGATTGTCACTTAAATGTTACTCTTATGCGCTTTGTATTTATAATATATAAATATCCAGTTTAGTTAATTTCTGCAAATGCATTTGTACAACTCATTACATTCTGATTATTAATATATTTAAATAAAACTAAACTCATTTTACAGATAATTTCTCACATGTGTACGTCATCAGAAACCAGGTTCTATTTACCTCGCAGAATTAGAACTCCTCAAAGGAGTTCCGAGCAGGAAAATTCTCAACAGCACAACAAGAATCTTCGTTTTTAATTAACTATCCAATTGCAAGAAAACCAATGAGGATATATGTGCAAACTAACATGTCAACAACAGGAAAACCGGCGTTATTACTTGTATTATTATTTCCTCTTCCTTGTCTGTGGGAAACATACACTGCTGCTGGGAGCATTGGCGGCTTCTGTATGCAATGATTGTTTTTTCTTTGGATGTTATTAAACATGTGGTAATTCTGCCGCGCTTGTCCTCTATACTAGATGAACATGGCAGTAGGGCTGTTAGCACTCTTAACTTTTAAGGAGCTCTTGCGCATGCGCAGCTGGTGTGATTTAATAACTTAATGGCCAGATAAGACCCTTCACTATGGTGAATCTTCTATCAGTACTAGATGGTGAGAAGCTGAGGATAGGAATTGAGAAAGTGTGAGAAGTGATATGTTAACTGGAAGAAGGATTGAAAAACGCTGCTAGTGAAGTTAAGCATTTATAAGAGAGAATGAGGACAAAGAAATGGGGTGATATGCAAGCGAGAAATATTGAAAAGTGAGGTTAAATGAGTACAAACAGTAAAACAATGTTAATATGAAGTTGAAACGAGTGATAACTTTCAGCGATGGACAAATTTGCGCAAATAGGAAAACTAGCGCAGGATGGAAAAGTAAAAGGCGCAAACACGTATAAAATATGTAATTGTAATTTGTAATTTATTTCTGATCATTCCTTTCACATCATCAAATGAAAATACAGAATCAAGGTTACAATTATAAAACCCATACTGGAAAACGCCATATATTCCTAAAGATCCTACCATGTTGCTAGCCACTGAATAACAATTTGGTCCTCATACACTTAACCCTAGGTTTTTGTGTATTGGAGGTCTACTCATTTTTGCACTTTTGCCATTTCACCCACACCTATCCTAATTTACATTTTTCTCTTAACTGTTCCTAGCCAATTCTCTTTAAATTTGCCTAAATAATTCCCTATATTTCTCCTGTTCTTTTACTCTTTTACTGACAATTTTTCTAATTACTACTTCGCCCCCCCCCCAAATTGTGCCATTTACATAGCCAGACCTGCTCTCTCCATATCTTTATTTCACTACAATATAATATACAATGGAAATCTTCTCCACACAATGGACATTTATCTAGCGCCCTCTCTTGACCTATACCTTTCAAGTTTCCCACTCCTTTTCTCGCCCAAGCAAAACCTTCTCGCCCTAACTTATTACATATATCTATATATCCTTTTCCCTCCCCAGGTTGTTTTTATTTCTCTATATAATCTCAGTGAGCTTTTGCCACTTGTATTGGCAAAAATGTCTTGTGTCAATATCTTCTAACCTTAACTTAACTTCTTCTAGAAACCCCTGCACCCATTCTCTGCATTTATCCAAGAATGACCCATACCTGTCTGTTTCAACACGTCATTAATTTTATGTGCCCAAGACCCACCCCAGTTACGTTTCGTTTGAATATGAAAACATTCCTTAATATATTGCCATCTTCCAAGTTAGTGATTTTTTATAAATATTTCATTGCTCTTGACAAGATTTTAATTTCAGTAGAATGCCTGCCCAGTACCAATTGTGCTGCTCCATTAGGTGATGCTGTCAGTAATCCCAATATATAATTACAAAACGATCTATGCACTCTATCAGTGTCTCTCCAAGCCTCATCTGTTGTACTCCCCAAACCTCTCATCCATGTAACAATCTATTTTCTACTATTGTTGTATAAATCCTCTCCAACCATTTGACATTTATATCTGGCAGTTTACTGTAGCAGGATCTTATCACCCTCATGGCCATTTTACCTTTTGCCACAGACATCTTTTTTTGTTCTTTCCAGCTACCACATGAGCTCAGCCTTGTCCCCGAATAATCAAATATCTTTACTATTTTTATTTCTCTTCCATTAACCTCCCATTCTCATCCTGTATCCTTTTTGAAGACCATAATCTTGGTTTTGTTTTCATTCACTTTAAACCCCACTTATTGCAATAAGACTTGGCTGCCTCGATTGCTCTTCTCAGCCCTCCACTTGATATGGACCCAACTACTAGGTCGTCTGCAAACAGTGGCCCCAGGATTTCTTTATTATTAATAACTGGTGAATGTATCCTACAACTTGTTATCTCCTGTAAAATATCATCAATATAAAGGTTAAATAATACTGGACTAATTTTGCATCCCTGCCTTACTCATTTTCTATTCGATATAGATTTAGTTACTTTGTTGCTGGTAGTTTTATACATAACTACTTCTCGTGTGATTGTATTTAAGAGCTGTCCTGTTAGCAAAGACACCAGGGCCCAGCTCAAGGATAGTTCAAGATGTATTAATAAATCATATCAATCGATAATTTTAATCAACCTCATCAGATAGTAGCACATTAAAGCAGAAGTGGGTAAGGTGGACTAGTACGGAAACTTCTCCAGGTTTTCCGTATCATCCATACTCTCATAAGACCCCGTTGGGGTCCTAAAACACAGTATTACTAGGCAGAGCGCTGAGGCGTATTGACCTTCAGGTGACCAGCGGTGTGATCGTCTCTTATCGGGTCTTATCTGGTCGATTAGAAGAGTGAAATATCAGTAAGTTGATGTACAGTAAGTTACGAAACACAAACTGAGTGATTGGAAGCTGCGTGTGTCTATATGATATGATTTCTCACGCCTGCCGATGTATGACACATTGCTGTCTAGAAGACATGATTATATCTGAACAGAGTATACATACACTGAACTCACCGTTTATGTGTGATAAGCTGAGGTAAACATCTCTGTAAATATTAAAAGCAGAAGCATTATTAACCCTGAAGTATTCTTAATATTTGAGTTTGATTTATGAGTCACTATATTTACACTCGAACTTCACTTGTTGTTGTATAATTGAAACGTTTTCAAGATCATTCGATCTCATCCTCAGCTGTTTGGTGACTAAATGAACTTTCCTCTTCTTCCACTACTACGGAGCTCCGTATCACTCTGCCATCTGGTGTTTGGGGCACTAAGTTTTAATACTTCATTTAATGCCGGGATTTCAAAATTTATAACTTTATCCTATGTTTTTCCAAAACAAATTCAGTCTGAGGAACCTGCTAAATAAACCATTGAAAAATACTATCCCCAGCAATTTGAAATCAGGAATTTATCAGATTAATTGTGAAACCTGTGAAAAAAGCTACATAGGAAAAACTAAGAGAAACTTGTTAACCAGGCAAAAAGAACACCAGAGGAACATTAAGTTGAAACAAACAGAAAAATCTGCAGTTTCACACCATTTTTGGACAGAAAACCACAACATTGGCCACAACATTAAACTGTTAAAATCTTTAAGTACACCCATAGAATTGGATATTTGGGAAAAAATATTCATAATCAAAAACCGCGATAAAATTATAAATTTTGAAATCCCGGCATTAAATGAAGTATTAAAACTTAGTGCCCCAAACACCAGATGGCAGAGTGATCGGAGCTCCGTAGTAGTGGAAGAAGAGGAAGGTTCATTTAGTCACCAAACAACTGAGGATGAGATCGAATGATCTTCAAAACGTTTCAATTATACAACAAGTAAGTGAAGTTCGAGTGTAAACATAGTGACTCATAAATCAAACTCAAACATCTCTGTGTTGCGAATTTTTTCCGATACGTCTTCTCGCTTTGCCATGTAGTAAGTACTTTAATTGCGCATACAACAATAAACCACCCTTTTTGTCATTAGGTTACTTATGCATTATTATTACCATCATTATAATTGTTGTGGTTTTTTATACAACAACTGCAGCTGTGTTAATTTGCCTACAATCATAACCATCGTGCAGCAGATGATATTTTACATTCTAGAACTACGTATCTGGCTGTAAAAGTTTGCGAACATCCAAAATGTACTGGAAAGATGTTGAGAATTTTAATTGCAGGTTCAGAATTTAGCTGTAAATACAATCTGTTTAGAAATGCTGAAACATTTAGTTATTTAACAGTGCTTTAGATCAACAAAAGGATTTCGTGAAATTGGTTGTCATTGTATTCACTGTGGTTACGTTATAGCAAATCTCTGCTTTTAATAGTCCGTATACCAACTTCCAGTTTCAAAAGTCTCGGGTTACATTCCGACTGGGGACTGGGAAGTTTCTTTAGCTGCTAAAATTATTCTTCATCCTCCTTAGACACTGGAGATATGAACGAGAAAGTAAACAAAAATTCGATAGAGGTGAGTATGGTATAGTCGCGCGGCTCCAACCGTTACCATGGATATATCTTTGTTAACAGAAACTTCTCAGATAAGGCACTGATTACTCTTGTAAGAGTGAGAGGGGAACTGCCGCGCTTCCCGGCCCTGTGCATGCATCGCTTTAGCCAATGGAGTTCGCAGGAATCACAAATGACAGATGTTTACTCCACGTGGAGTAATCAGTGCTTTATCTAAGAGGTATCTATTACCAAAGATAAATCCATGGTAACCATTCGAGCAGCACGACTGTACCAACCCATTCATTTGGTTAGGTGCTGGCCATGTCAGTAGATTTTACTGGTTATCTAAAAGAACGCATCTAGGACAAAATTCCGGCACACCGACATCACGGATATGATCCTGGTATTTCACAACGTCGTTAACAAACAACATATGTTAAGTTATTTTGCTTATTAATCTTTATACGCACTTGGATGCATGATTTTAGTGGAAATTTCTTCTCCTATTTCATTTTTTATTATTTGTTCCATTTATACCCCGCCTTTAACTACAATGGTCGCATCGGCGGCCGTTTTCCTTTGGGGCATATCGAAGCTGTTAACTCGGATTCGTTGGGTTCTAATCATTGGATCACACACACATTGACACTCTCATTCATACTTCCAGACTCTGGGGAAGATGGGGAATCATTTAGTCGGAGAAATATCCCCACCTCCAGCCGGGAATCGAACCAGGGACCCCTCGCACGGCAGACAGGCGCTATATCGACTGAGCTGCGGGGCCAGACTATTTGATATTGTTACATCACGTTCAAGAGGTCCCGAGTTCGAATCTCGGTCAGAGTGAGTTACCTGGATAAGGGTTTTCCCGGGGGTTTCCCTTATCCTCACAGACGAATGTCGGGTAGCTCTAAGCTCCATGGACCCTGGACACATTTGAGCATCATTTCACCCATTTCATTCACCGTCCGATATGACTTAATGTTGGAGGACGTAAAATTACAACAACATAAAATCACAGCAAGACACTAAATTCTCCAATTGACTCCTAGTATTCTGGTAAAAGTACTAAGAAATCCGACATACTCATGAGATGGGCACCTTAATGACAGCTTACTATACCGTGGTTCAAATCCCGGCTTCGGTATTGAATTTATTAGTCAGGTGCATTTTCAAAATATTTTCCTACACAAGGTTAGTGTGAACGAATTATTAATTACGATCATTTGAACTAATATTGATCTAAACTATAAAGCTTTAAAGGTATTTAAGATGTCCTAGATTCTTTACCGGAAAAATACAAGTCAGTTGGAGAATTTAGTGGCATAGTGGTCTACTGCCACGGTAGCTCGATTGGCAAGAGCAACCGGGCGGTAACTGAGAGATTCGTGGTTCAAATCCCGACTATGTTATCGGGTATTTCAGTCTACCTACCCAAACCTTGTCCTACACACGGCCTGTGTGAAATAACAATTGATTTTCAACGATATGTAAATAAATTTTAATGCATGCTTGCGATAGCACGAACATATTTCTAACTGGAAGCCCATTGGAGAAGAACGGCCGGAATAAGTCTTTGTTGGCAGCGATATTTATGGAAAGTTGGCTTAATGTTTTGTGTAGGAGCTACGTAAAGTTGGGATAATGCCGCAGCTGTTTCGTCCTGGAGTCGATACGTTAAAGATGGAAGGAAGCTGTAACATCGTTGGTTCCCTTGCGCTATAGCTGTGGCAGTAACAGAAGGCGCCATAGGCCATATGCCTATTCTCTAAGAAAACCATTATTCATTTTAATAAAACGCGCAGCAGTTGGAACAGTGTAACAGAAGGCCGCGGTACAGTCGTACTCAAGACTAAGAACAACTCACATTAGCTACGGGAAGATTGATTACAGATATGTACAGCCGTCCTCACAATTTCATGCGACACATCGGTTAGGGTTGGATATTGGAATCACAGGTTAATCTGGCTCAGGCGGTATCGTGAGTTTCTTCGGGTGGGAATTCCTGTCCTGATTTCACCTCGTTCCTTACTTCACATCACCTTCCCTTCTGATTGGCAGTTATTTTTTTAACATACATCCTCCAATATTAAGTCGTATCGGACGATGAATGTTCAAATTAATGAGTCAAGGGTCTATAGTGATTAGAGTTTCCCGACATTCATCTTTCAGGATAAGGGAAAACCTCCAATGTTAAGTTATATCAAACGATGTGTGAAATTATGTTCAAATGAATCCAGAGTACATAGAGCTTAGAGTTACCAGACATTCATCTCTCAGGATAATGGAAAACCTTCAACGTTAAGTCATATCGGACGATGACTGAAATGATGTTCAAATAAGTACAGGATACATAGAGCTTAGAGTTACCAGACATTCATCTTTCAGGATAAAGGAAAACCTCGAACGTTAAGTCATTTCGGACAGTGAATGAAATGATGCTCAAATGACTACAGGGTCCATAGAGCTTAGAGTTACCAGACATTCATCTTTCAGGATAAGGGAAGACCTCCAACGTTAAGTCATATCGGACGATGAATGAAATGATGCTCAAATGACTACAGGGTCCATAGAGCTTAGAGTTACCAGACGTTCATCTTTCAGGATAAGAGAAAACCTCCAACGTTAAGTCATATAGGACGATGAATGAAATGATGCGCAAATGAGTCCAAGGGTCCATACAGCTTAGAGTTACCAGAAATTCATCTTTCAGGATAAGAGAAAACCTCTAACGTTAAGTCATATCAGACAATGAATGAAATGAAGCTCAAATGAGTCCTGGGTTCATACAGCTTAGTTACCAGATATTCATCTTTCAGGATAAGGGAAAACCTCCAACGTTAAGTCATATCGGACGATGAATGAAATGATGCCCAAATGAGTCCAGGGTCTATACAGCTTAGAGTTACCAGAAATTCATCTTTCAGTATAAGAGAAAACCTCTAACGTTAAGTCATATCGGACGATGTGTGAAATTATGTACAAATGAGTCCAGGGTACATAGAGCTTAGAATTACCAGATATTCATCTTTCAGGATAAGGGAAAACCTCCAACGTTAAGTCATATCGGATGATGAATGAAATGATGCTCAAATGAGTTCGCGGACTATAGAGCTTAGAGTTACCAGACATTCATCTTTCATGATAAGGGGAAACCTCCAACGTTAAGTCCTATTGGACAATGAATGAAATGACGGTCAAATGACTACAGGGTACATAGAGTTTAAAGTTTCCAGACATTCAGGATAACGGAGAACCTCCAACGTTGTGAAATGTGAAATGATGCTCAAATGAGTACAGAGTATATAGAGTTTAGAGTGAGCAGACATCCATCTTTCACGATAAAGGAAACTCCCGGAAAAGACGTTAAACAGATAACTCACCCTGACTGGGATTCGAACTCGTGACCTCTTGAACCTGAGACAGCCACGCTACTACCTACGCTAAAGAGGCGGGCAGTTGGCGCGTTCAGGGTTCTGAATGTGAGCGGAGGTTTCGGCGTGCGTGACAGAGATGCTCTCTCTCTCTGCAAATTTTCGTCTTCCAAACTATGACCGCGGTACCCCAGGAGATGTCTAAGACCACGGGAGCGGACGGGTTATATAAGCCGCCACCAAGAAGCTTCAATCTGTACTTACTAGGGAACTGCCCTATTCTCTTATCTCTCCTTAGGTCTAATTACCCTTTACATCTCTCTCCTAGAAGGCACTCCATCTGCGGCATAGGGTCATACCAAGGCCCCTCTAAATCATACAAAAATCAAGACAATTAATTTTAGATCATTTAAAACACAACAGTTCTAATTGTGAAAGCTATTTATGGGACTTGCGAGGTAAGCTGATGTTTATTAGGGGATGAAAAAATTTAACGCTTGAGACGTTAGTGCCAAAGGCTTAAATTTCAGAAGCGTGATATAAACATCTAACCTCGCTAGTCCCACAAGTAATTCTATCCGTTATCTAAGGAACAATCGACTTGAATTATGAATTATAAAAATATTAAAAATTGTTTTACAGAAGATTTAGAATCGATGTTCTTACTAGGTGTAAGATAATATTGGAGGCTTTGAATAGCGAAGAATCGTAACTATAGTGATGCAAAAATAACAATTGATAAACTATATGTCAAAATGAGTGATTCAGATGACGAAAATTGAATACCTGAAGAAATTCCAGAAGAAGCTCGAATTAACTAATCCCAGTTTGTTGCCACAGAAGTCCTCTGCAGTTTATGACAAAGAATATTTATGTTTAAAGAAATGGAACAGTTCAAAAAGTATTACGAATATTTGCGAGGAAGTGGTTTTGTTTCTTGTTTTTCAATAGCTAAAGAAAAATTGACCATCGGACTAAGCCGAGGTAATCGATAGTCAAAGAGATTATAATATAATGTCTGTGACACTTATTAGAGTAGGTGTTCTTAAAGAATAATGGTTTTTGTCTCGCAAATTTGCTTCGTCCAGAGCAATTAGGCTTTCGTAGACAACATGCAACCTCTCATCAGCTCTTACGTCTTGTAGATGAGGTGATCAGTGGTTTTAATAATCGACATTATGTTGTAGCCCTCTTTATGGACATTCCCCGAGCCTTTGATCCAGTTTTGCACAAAGGTCGTTTATTCCGATTAATTCATTATGATTTCCCTCCATATTTAATTCACTTAATCCATATCTACCTCGCACATCGCACATATGCCGTTGCCAGGGTCGACATAGTCTCCCAACCCTACTTTATCAATACAGGAGTACCCCAAGGTAGTATTCTTGGCCCCCTGCTCTTCCTAACCTATAACACACCCTCCATACCCTCAGAGACTGCAACCTTTAGTTATATGCTGATGACACCACAATAACCTCGGTATCATCAAATCATCTCACTGCAGTACAATGTGCCCAGTGCTATGCAGATATACTCACAGTCTGGTTTACAACTTGACGCCTCAAGTTAAATGCCAACAAGTTCCAGGCAGTCACATTTACTCGCCACCATTTAAAGGATGTGCCTGAACTGTGCTTAGCTGGATCAGAAGTACCATGGAGCACAGAAGCACAATATCTTGGAGTGCTTCTTGATATGCGCCTTACCTGGAAGGCACATATTACATCACTAGCTTCCAGAGTATCCAAGCGTATGGCGAGGCTCTATCCACTGTACAACGAACCTATGGCTATTAGGAATAAGCTCCTTCTCTACAAACAAGTAATAACACCCACCTTTTCCTACGTCTGTCAGGTCTGGGGCACAGCTGCAAAATCTCACCTCTACAAACTTCAAATACTTCAGAACCGGCACCTTCAAGTAGCAACAGCTGCCGAATAGGACATTCCTAATGACAATATTCATTCAGACCTATCATTTCCCAAATTAAATGACAATTACCTCAACCTCTCTCACCATTAATTCTATACCCGGCTTCCCTACAGCTTCAATCAACTTATCCGAGGCCTCGGGGAAACCTACAAGCGTCCCAGACTCAGCTTAGGCCCATCTTAAGCTCAATAGTCTCCTAAAATCCATCATAATACCAGTAAGGGACAGAGTCCCGGGATGGCAAAACGTCGAAGGCATCTTGTCCTCGGAGAAGGATGACACTTCAGGGGCACCTCTATGTTGAGAAAGTCTCTTAAATTTTAACTTTATTATTCTGCTTGACCTGCTGTTTTGACTCTGGTAGAGATAATTCGACTATTTGCACAGATTATTCATATCTAACAGGAGAAGGCCTACTTTTCAGTAACAAAAGTATCACGGTGTATCTCGGATGCGAGAGCCCCTAGTGGTCTACCGGGGAAATATACGAATCAACTGGAGAATTTAATGTCAGGACGGCACGTTGACCATGGTATCTCAATAGGTTAGAGCGACTGGACGGAAACCAGGAGATCCGTGGTTCAAATCCCGACATGGCATTGAATTTTTCATTTTGACTCTATCCATCAAAAACCTTAGCCTATAAACGGCTAGTGTGTAGAAATGATTAATTTCCATCAATTAACTATAATAATAAGAGTTAAATGATGAAGCCTGGGACTTAAGTACTTACAATAGTAAGTCGCCACAAACGGTGTATCTCGGATGCGAGAGCTCCTAGTGGTCTACCAGGGAAATATACGAGTCAACTGGAGAATTTAATGTCAGGACGGCACGTTGACCATGCTAGCTCAATGGGTTAGAGTGACTGGACGGAAACCAGGAGATTCAAATCCCGGCCATGGCATGTAATTTTTCATGTTGACTCTATCCATCAAAAACCTTAGTCTATAAACGGCTAGTGTGGAGAAATGATTAATTTCCATCGATTAACTAAAAAAGGTATCACTCATTGATGTGCTTTTTCTTATGGTAGCGCACAAATAACTACTATACACATGTATTTATGGATTATATAGTAGGTAGAACAATAAGAATTTGTGACATTATTTTTTTGAAGAATACTGGAGAAAGTCGTATGAAAGCTTTGCATTAAGTTTTTTTTCGTATGAGTATTTGATTCTTTATTATACTTTTATGTATATTATATTGTGAAATGTTGAAAGTACCGCCAAACACTTGTCTTTAAAATGCATTTTCGCTAAAAATTGCCTATCAGCGCAAGTACATTTACTTCTGCCTTCAGGAAAAGTATTATAACATATTATATGCCATTAGCAGTTCTTCAAATTATCAATTTGTGGAAACAGATGTATGGAGAAATAATTGACACTGGTTAGGGATCACTGCCATGGACAATCATTTTGATTTCCAAATCACCGCTACACATCCTGTACCTCTTTTGTTTGTTTATGTGCTTCGTTAACTGCACTCCAGTGAACAAAGATGTTTTACGTTTCTGTTTGATCCACGCCATTTCTCTAACGGGGATAAACACTGCAAGCATGAGAAGTGGATGTTACGTCTCTATTCTTTCCTTGATGTCCAGCTGGTTTACTCACGTTTATTCACACGCTATCATTTCAGATGGACAGGGGCCGGATGTACAGAGCGGTTCGTAAATAATTTCCAGTAAGTGGCTCAGTTCAAAAGAAAATTGTGGGAATAACCTGAACAACTCGCTTCAAGTCGCTACTAGGCAAAAGCGCGTGTTGTCCCTAGAGTGCAGCACCAGTCCAGCACACTTTGTAAGATTTTAAAAATACATAGAAATATTCAAGTTCTTGTTTCCTGTTCAATACTGATTTCCGCTTGAATACAGCAATATAGGGACTTCCATTGTCTTATACAATTTATTAACTATTTTACAGAATTTATAAATTATACAAGATTGTACAAATGCCTTTCGGATGAGATGTCTTTAGAAAACTGATGATATACATTTCAAATATCTTCTTGAAAACAGTTTTGAGAAAATAAAAAAAAATTGGAATGTTCGAAGTGGGAACATTTTCTTGAAAATTTTCCTATCGCATATTTGGAACTAAAATACGAAGTTTGATTATGAGTTATAGACATACCTACACACTCTCTCTCTCCCTCATCTCCCTCTCTCCTAAATCTCTCCTCTCCCTCCACTCTATCCTCTTCCCTGTATCTCTACTTCTCTCCTCCTCAATTTCAATTCTCTTCCCCTCAATTTCCCTCCTTATCGTGCCATAGAGAATCCTTTTTTCTAAAAATGCTTTATTAGATACAATGCCTTGAAATATGTATTTCTGGTAACTTTTTGGGCGACATACAGTATCTTCATCATCTAGATCAGAGAAAGGTATTGTGGAGTGCTATTTACATTTGTAAAACTAATTGGTTTTTAAATATAAAATCACCTAATCATCATTAGTACATACTACCTATATAACTGTGATAAACTGTCACGGATATTGATTTTGTTATACAAGATGGCGGTATAAAACATTGAAAATTGTAATTTGATATCATAAAACATGAAACTGATTCGTTTAAATTAGAGAAAACATCTATAAACAAATATTTCTAGACCTATATCATAGACCAAGTCTACAATAACAGGAAAAATACAAGGTGCCTTCAAGTTATAACACCTCCTTTTTTTCTACATTTTTGTGGTGTTAAATCTATTGTAATTCATCGCCAGTTGAGTGAGGCATGTGGTGATGGTACCATGGATGTGTCTAATGTGCGTTCCTGGGTGTGACAGTTCAATGAAGGCAGAACATCGTGTGACAACAAACCAAGACAGTTGCTGACATCGTCTTCAAAATAGGCATTTCCGTGGGATCTGTCCACACAATCCTGCACGAAGATCTAAAAATGCTCAATCGACGACCCTCCAAAACAACATTCTCCACTCGCTGGATCATGTCGTCAGATCGGCTGGTACGAGCCTGTCTGATTTGTTGTCACACGATGTTCTGCCTTCATTGAACTGTCGCACCCAGGAACGCACATTAGACATATCCATGGTATCATCACCACAAGCCTCACTCAACTGGAGACAAATTTCAATAGGTTTCACACCACAAAAATGGAGAAAACGAATGATAACACGCTGTTCTTGCAATGAACACGTCGTCATTTTAAGTATCACAAACAGTCCTTGCCACTAGAGTTATATGCACTGTACAGTGCTGCCATCTTTGTCCCGCATTCACAGAGTTCACGTGTATTTAAAAGAAAAACAGAAGTTCCTATCTGGTCTCAGTCCTGAAAAAAAAAATAGGTTTTATAACTTGAACGCACCTTAATCGTTTTGCTTGCATTCCAATGAATTTAATTTTTAAAATATGTTTTGGATTTAGATTAGACTACATTTATATTTATATAACTAATAGTAATCTTTTAGCTATTAATATTATACTCATAACTCATTTTAAATTTATTTCTATTCAGTATATTTTGTACAGTTATTTGGAACATTATACTTTGAGGTCGCGTATTAAGAAATGCCTGGTATTCCATAATACCCGACACGGCATTTTGGACTGTAAACCTTTAAAGTAATGGGCGAAACATTGCCAGCCAAAAATCAACCAATTAAAATACCTAGAATTATTTTAGTGTACTTTACGTTTAATATCAAAGGTCACGTCACATGCGTTCTAATGGGTTAAATTGCTTGAAAATTTGACTGCAGAAAGTTTTGAATATCACAAAATCCCGCCTCGGTAGCGTAGATGGTAGCGTGTCTGCCTCATGTTCAAGAGGTGCCGAGTTCGAATCTCGGTCAGGGTAAGTTACCTGGATAAGTTTTTTCAGGGGTTTTCCATTATCCTAAAAGACGAATATCGGGTAACTCTGAGCTCCATGGACCCTGGGCCCATTTGAGCATCATTTATAATTTCACCCATTCCATTCATTGTCCGATATGACTTAGAAATTTGAAGGACGTAAATTACAAGTAGCGAGTGAAATGCCAACAAGTTGTCAACTGTCACTGCAGTGCATCATGGGAGTCTTTCTTGACTACTTCACAGCACTCCCACATAATAGTAGCAGCAGAGCCGATATCTTGGTATTTCATATTTCCCGATTATTCCATAATACCCTCCTCTCCTGTGTTGTATACGTGGTAAAGAAGGTAAATACTATGATGATTATATATATATATATATCAACTACGGCGGTCATCAGCACCCTTTAAAAAACTAGTCATGGCAAAATCCAGATATAAAACTTTCTAAAAACTATACAAGTATAACAAAACCTATTAAAAACACACGTACATAAAATACATCAATCAAAACCTACTAAAAATTTCGTTCACTAAATCCTAGACTCTAAACTAGAAAAGAATCTAAAATCCTTCTCCACGGGTCTCCACGCACGGCCTACACGTGGGTGGGCCTGTTGACCGTCTCCCTCAACCACGAAGAGGAGCCCACACGAGGGAGACTGTTGGCTCGGGACCCCGTGTGCGTCAAACCCGTACCTACCGAAGTAGGCCCTGGTGGGATAAAAGCTATATTTTATCTGTTAAATTCACATGATTTTCTCTATCCACTGTCTCTTATTTATGTACACCTCGATAGCGAAATTAAGGGATGCAATGAATAAAGAATCATAATGGATTTCAAAGGAACATGGTATATTTGTCAAAACGCGTGCACGTGCAGTAGTTTAACAACAGAGATAGGAGAAAGCGGGATCTTAGCAGGATAACACTTGACTCCGTTTAAAAAGGCATTGTTCAGACCCTTAACAGTGGCATGACCGAGACTAATAATTACAATGGTCAAAATAGTGACAAAAGGAATTTTGGTGTGAATAAAGAGATGCTTCGAGAGGTGAAAGTCACACGCAGCTGCAGTGAGGACAGAAAACTGGGCTGGCGGTCCAAGAAGAGGAAGACAACTGGTTGGGTCTCCGGCGAAGACAGACCAAAACCGAGGAGAAAAGGTATCTATCGGTTCCTACGTAAATAACGAATTAAGTGATATCGCGTAATATGCATTTGACTTACGGTAACTCTAAACAGTGATCTATTGGTAACCCTTGGTCGGCAACTTCGTGTTTGATGTAATGATAAACAGAAGGAGTCATTAAACCAGTCTGAAACTAGCATTCGAGTGTCATTAGAATCATCCTTACTCCCATATATATCCACGCATACCCTTTGACGGAAGTCTTGCTCTACCCTGAGGATAGGCCACACTGTTTCAAAATTTACGTCAGAATAAGCTGCATCAAATTGGCGACCAATGCGTGAAGCAACCTTTTCCAGTGTATAAGCAACTGATGTGAAACGAACTTGCCTCAACCTACTACATACTGTCTCCACAAAACTGCATTTCATTACACATTGTGTCATAGTTTTTTTGTGTTTGTGTGTGTGTGTGTGTGTGTGTGTGTGTGCGCGCGCGCGCGCGCGTGTGTGTAATTTACGTCGTCCAACGTTTAGTCATATCGGACGATGAATGGAAAGGGTGAAATGAAGCCCAAATGAGCCCAGGGTCCATAGAGCTTAGAGTTACCCGACATTTGTTTTTCAGGATAAGGGAAAACCCTGGAAAAAACCTTATCCAGATAACTCACCTTGACCGAGATTCGAACTCGGGACCTCTTGAACGTGAGGCAGATATTCTACCACCACGCTACCGAGGCGGGCATGTCATAGTTATAAAGGAATAGAAAAAGTTAAACCCACAGCTATATGTCTTTATATAACGGCCTTGAAATTCCATTAATGACATTGCGAGAAACAACTCAATAGCGACAAGAAAAGTCAAGCCTGCCTTGGTAGCGTAGATGCTAGCATGTCTGCCTCACGTTCAAGAGGTCCCGAGTTCGAGTCTTGGTCAGGGTAAGTTACCTGGATAAGGTTTTTTCCGGGGTTTTCCCTTATCCTAAAACGCGAATATCGGGTAACTCTAAGCTCCATGGACCCCGGGTCCATTTGAGCATCATTTCACCCATTCCGATATGACTTAACGTTAAAGGACATAAATAACAAGCAAAAAAGGTCAAATTATACCGGAAATCTTAGACACGGATGATGATACATAAAAATTATTTGAAATAAATTTTATATTTAAGAGCTATTTTTTCTGTTGGTATAAGAAAGTGAGAAACATTTGGCTAGAACGAAGACTTCCTGGATTTTCCTACAAAATTTATGATATACCCTTTAGTTGTACGCTTCATTTAATCAAAATCGTTAGAAACAATTTTGAGAAAAAGAAAATATTCAAAAAGTATTCAATGTGAAGTATGATCTGGGAGAGGGGAATTTTGTTTGAAATCTGAACTTGAATTTCAAGTTAGTATTTAACTGCACTGCATTTTGCTACGCAGGAGTTCGGCACTGCGACCAGACTTGATCTGTTAGGCTTATGCCCCAAGTGGGGCATCCCCGGGAGGAAGGATGAGGTGAGAGGAGACCGAGGGCGGCCGAGGCGGTGTCACTGATGATACATGAGATGAAGATGCAACACCGGTGCAATGAGATCCCGAAGTAAACCCGCCCTAGCGTCGTGTTGTCCACCACAAATCTTACTTTGCACCTTACTCTCTTATTCTCGCCTGGGATCGAACCCAGGCACCAGATGATAATGATATGAAGTGATAATGAAGATGAAATCGAGGGACAGGAAATTCGGAGGATATAATTAACCTACCCAGTATTCGCCTAGCGACCCGAGAAAACCCCGAACAACTCATGGCTTAGGTAACCCGTCCAAGGGAATCGAACTTGGACCTCCCGATTGTGGGCCACCCCGCTCGGTTACCATTTAACTGATTTTTCGTGTTTGATTCATGCTGCTTTCTCTCTCTCTCTCTCTCTCTCTCTCTCTCTCTCTCTCTCTCTCTCTCTCTCTCTCTCTCTCTCTCTCTCTCTCTCTCTCTCTCTCTCTCTCTCTCTCTCACACACACACACACACACACGCACACACACATCCGCTGCTTTAACGTAGATCAGCGGGCACGAAGTGGATCGATTTTGTGATAGAGCAAATGACGTAGCACTGTGCACTGCCACGAGTGCCGTGCGACTTCAGTTTGAGACAAGACGTGTAATTGGACAGTAATGTTGTCTCGTCTCTTGCGGTTTGTTTTCGTAAACATAATGTCGGTTGGAGAATGTAATGTGACACGTTGGACATCTACTCCTACATTTATGCCTTCATTGGAAGAGTGTTCCTTTTTTATAGAAAGTGATAGTATCAGAGTATTCAAAATTAAACTATCCTTATGGGAAAGGCAGTTAACCTCAAAGAACTTGGTACATTTCCCAAATCTCTCAACAGTTCAGCAGTTTCTTCAGGTCATGAACTTGCAAGAATATGTTCAAATATTAAGAGAGTTGAATCAAGTATTTCAGAAAAGGTTTCAAGACGTGATGCAATTAGAGCCAATTTTCCAAATATTTTCTGAGCCTTAGTCTACAGATGTTGATAAATGTTCCATCTGAATTGCAACTTGAACCTATCGATTTGCAATGCAATCCTCAGATGAAAAATAAATTCCAAAACAGAATTAGTTTGAATGATTTCTATTCACATTTTCCAAGAAATACATTTCCTCGACTACATAGAAATGCCGCTCGTCTTCTGAGTATGTTTATTTATTTATTTATGTATTTATTTTCAGTTCAGTATAGTGTTAAATACACAAAAGAACCACGTCATATGGATTTATACAGTTTAAGAACACAGCTTTAATAAATCCATACACACTAACAACAACAACAATAATAATAATAATAATAATAATAATAATAATAATAATAATAATAATAATAATAATAATAATAATAATAATAATAATAATAATAATAATAATAATAATAATAATAATAATAATAATAATAATAATAATAATAATAATAATAATAATAATAATAATAATAATAATAATAATAATAATAATAATAATAATAATAATAATAATAATAATAATAATAATAATAATAATAATAATAATAATAATAATAATAATAATAATAATAATAATAATAATAATAATAATAATAATAATAATAATAATAATAATAATAATAATAATAATAATAATAATAATAATAATAATAATAATAATAATAATAATAATAATAATACTTTATTATCACTTATGTTTTGCAAGCATTGTTGAAAACAGGCAAGTCGTCAATTATATACAATTAAAGTTGCTGGTTATTTTGATATATATATATATACAGATATTAGAAGAAACTAAAACTTAGGTGATGTTATTCTAAATGTATAATGTCTTGTACACCTAATACAATGTCTAGGTTTTAGTCATAAGTATTGTAAAATAAGAAACTAGCACTCAAACAATAAATTCTGAAGTTGTAGTCTCAGTTTAATTCGGATCCACACACACACACACACACACACACACACACACACACACACATACACACACACACACACACACACACACACACACACACACACACACACACACGCACACACACAAACACACACACATGTGTATATATATGCGAACAATTTTTTTTTTTTTTTTGCTAATGAAATTAAACAAAAACCGCTGCAGAATTCAACTGTCGGATCAGAACTTAAAATGTCAGCTAAGACTAGCTGCTGCACAAACACTGATACCTAATTTTGAAAAACTAGTGTGTCAAAAGAGACAACAAAAATCTAGAAAACGAGGTTCCACTTCTGAGTAATATGTTGTGCTTATTGCTTTTCTCCAAGCTGTTATTTAATACAGCTGTATTGCAAGTATATTGTCGATAATTTCATTTTGTTTAAACTATCAATTTATTGTTCATTTGTCGTTTTTATTAAAATAAAGGTACATAGTTGAATGATAATGGAAGAAACAATTAAAACGATGTATATAACATTTATATCCTTCATATTACAATTCGATTATTATTGTTGCACAGTCAATTGTGCATTTAAATTGCAAGATCGGCATTCCGCCACTGCTCTGAAGGCTACGGAGTGCACGGTAGACTATTCCGGCGTGCAACGGGTAAACTTGCACGACCTACTGTGCACACTGTGCATTGAGATGGTGGCCACTGACGTAGATGTTAGCGTGTCTGCCTCACGTTCAAGAGTCTAGTGGATGTTGACAAGTGTATGGCGGTATTGGGAAAGACAGGATTGTCCTTGCTACTTGGCAGTGAGTCTCCGATTGACAAGAAGTTTTGGTATAACCAGTTACATACCGTGGAGAGACCGACACGGGAATTTCAACGTTTGGTCGCCAAGCTTCGTGCTCTTGAAAATTCCGGGGAGCGACTGGAGAAGTTTCTGACTACCAAAAACCTCTATCGTCACTTGATGGAGCCAGGTATTCAACGACCTAATGTGGAAACAAAATACAGTCGTGATTGGAAATGCGTTCCTGCCAATGCAACCATCTGTAACCTTCCGACGATCTGGAGAGAAACTGTTTATGAAGTTGTTAACGAAACTGTTCCAACTGCAGAAAAGATGTGGTGTCACGGGAGAGTGAATTCGAAGATCTTTGTCGTATGTGTGGAAGATGATACACTTGAGCATCGCTTGTACAACTGTCAGCGGCTGACTTGATTTGGACCTCCGTCCGAGACACATTACATAAACTTCGTCCAGAAGAATACTTACGTTCGGTACTACAGCTGGTACAACTGGAGTTTCGCTTCAAACATAATTTTGCTGTGTGGTTGGTTGCTGGTGCACTACATTGGCTGTTGAAAGTGCACCGAGCAGACACTGTGCTAGGAAAGCACTTACGTATATTTTTAAAGGAGCAAAGATGGACCTACTTATGGAAGAAAACCTTGCGTTCTCTGGAGCCATACATTTATCACTTGGAACATATGCAGATCTAATAACCATTTAAAAAAATAGAACCCTTCATAGTGTCTCACAGTAAAAGCCAATAAAACAAGAAATGTTCTAAACGACTTACCTGTACCCGTTCCCGTCTTAAAATATATATAAAAATAAAAAAAATTAAAAATAAAAGAATATATATCAACAAAAAATAAAAAATAAATTTTAAAAAATAATAGAAAATAAAAAACTTAGGATACACTTGTTCAATAGTCTTTCTTTCCTTGGAGATATTTAAAATGATTACTTAAGACACTTGTACAAAGAGTTAAGTAAAAAACAAGAAAGAAAGGACAGTAGAACGAAAAAAAAAAAAAACTCGATTTCGTATCCCGGTCAGGGAGACTGGAGGCTTTTACCAATGTTTTCCCTGAGCCTGTAACATGAATTTCGTGTAACTCTGAACTCTATGTACCCTGTGCTCATTTGAACTCATTTCACCCATTTCATTCATTGTCCGATATAACTAAACGTTAGATGACGTAAATTAAAAAACAAACTGCCTTGTGGTTTTATACCATGATTGCTGCTGACTGCATATATGAATTCATAATGATGGCAATCAAAAAAAAAAAATGCCTGTTACACTTGCCTGACTATTTTGGCATGGCTTGGCTATAAAGAAAAGGAAAATCAATACAAAAAGTTGTATTTGTAAGTAATAAAACATGTCACAATGACTGAGGATAAAAAAATAATAACTTGATTTAGCTCACTTTCTGTGATACCCTTCTTACATTCCCCTGTCAGTTTCAAAAGAATTATAGTGTGGGTCTTAAGTGGTACTGAATAAATTATCACAGAAACTGAAACAAAAGAAAGACAAATGAATCAATTCGGTTGCGTTTGCTTACAAATGTCTGCAAATGTGAGATTCCTCATGCCTTATTACATTACTAATCGATTTTGTATTGATTGCTGGAAGAAGTACTTCATAATTCACTGATTCTCTGGTAATATGTCATTGGCAATCGGGCCTGTCGTTTGTAGTGACAGCATCGCTACATTATGAAACCATTCTTGCGTATGGAATAGTAACAGCATGAAACGTTCCAGCGATGCGGAATGTTCACAAAGTCTAATGTTGGCACTCCTGATCCTTGCTAATTAACTGACGGATATTTTGCTATGCCTTGCAGTTTCGTAATCATTGGTATGTATATCGAACCTCCTGTCGTTTAAATCCTTCGACTATGGACAGCAAAATATGAAGAACGTTACATGAAAATAGTTCCACACTTGAAACAAAAATGTCCCTACTAATGCCCGATTTCACCAACCTATGTTAAAATAAACGTTAACAAATGTAACGTAACCATTATCACAGCGCCAACAAAGCTGCTAAATGTCTTGCATTTCACCAACCTGTTTTCTGAAAATGTTAACAAACACGTGTTAACGCCAAGAGCCTTGTAAATATTACAGCTATAGAAGGCTATGGATGAGTCGTATTATTTTCTGAACGTACTGCGATGCGCTTTTGTTTTCATTTTCGTCGAAAAAATGGCGGGTAAACAAAATCGTGAACAAAGGCCGTGAAACAAATTTCCCATCGATGGAGAAGGAATTGTTAATTGAATTGGTGACAAAGTGTAAGGATATCGTGGAAAATAAGAGGACGGATGCGGTGAATGTAAAAGAGAAAGATGTCACGTGAGGAAAAATTGGAAACGAATTTAATTCAAATGCACGTGTCACTACTGCAAGCATGAAACAGTTTCGTCAGTATTACGTAAATTTAAAACGTATTATTTTAAAATTGCAGAGCTATTAATACTTGAAGCAAAGGCGAGATGGGCATATTCCTTTTGATGTATATTCTAACTCAGTATTACGTAAATTTAAAACGAGGTGCGAAGAACGACAGATGTGATGAGTGACTTGAATGTTTCAAGACGGGAGGTGGTCAATGTATTATCCACATAATTCAATGCATTATAAAATCGCAAAGGTATTAATACTTGAATCAAAGGCGAGATCTGCATATTCCTTCCGATGCACATTCTAACCTCTTTTGTACTTCCGCAGTAACCTTCATAGCAACTTGTTTCAACAGTCTATACCTCTGTAGAAAATTTTTTTCTGATATCTCCTCAAAATAATTTCTCCTCATAGGCCGTACTCTATTACGAATGCCATTTAGACGGTCTTACATATAACAAAAGCTTCATTCACGCCCACCATCTTGACTATTTACAATTGTTAAGGACTTAAAAACCGAAATTTGTCTTCTTAGTTTAACAAGAGATTTAATACGAGTGTTAAGCTAAACTTGTTGGTGAAACGCACTGCCCCCTCGAGTCCAACCCAATCCGAACAACTCCCAAAGGGAGGGGCTCGGCAGTTTGGCCCGAGGTTCCTCTAGTAACGTCAGAGGTACCACGAGTGCTAAGGGTTCGCAGCGCTCGCACCACAGCAGCTGATCCCCCTCCCCAGGATGTAATTAACCTACCCAGCATTTGCCTAGATACCCAGAAAAAAAAACGAAAAAAATCCGTGGATCAGGTAGGTCGGTCACGGGAATCGAAACCGGGTCTCACGAATGCAGGCCTAGGAGGAAACCGCCTGAGCCATGCCACTCGGTAAATGATCATGGCAATAAATAGAGCGACAAGAATTCGTGAAAAGAAAAGTAACCTAGTGACGAAGTAAAAACGAAAAAAAAAGGGGGAAGATTAGTTAGCCGCCGTGAATCGAACCCCGTAGCCACCGAATGCGAGTTCCAAGCCTGTCCAGTTGTGCGACCCCACTCGGTGAGCGTGTGGAAGGAACAGCTCCAGAAAAGCTCATAGATGTCACTGGTGTACAAAATTCATTAATTTAAAGAAGATAGTATTTCTTTAAGACCGACTCGTTGGTTTCTTCTCCATAAGTGTGAATTTGGTTGTAAAATGCTAACGCCAATAGATAGATCACCTCGCGTTGCTATCATGTATTATTATATTTAGTTAAAATAAATTATAAAATTGACAGATGATTACAAACAACACTGTGATCTACATTATAAAATCTTCCGATGCCATTGTTTGAGACATTCTTAAATCTACTCCAAACTTCCGCCATTGAAGCTCTGTTACTCGGGTTTTGAATGACATGCTATTTTGAATCAGATTTCTAAACAAGAAAGCAATAGAAAATATACGAGGGCTATCCAGAAAGTAGATTACGTTTTCGTCTGTTTCCGCTAGGGGCGGGGCTAGCGCGGCCATCTTGGGGTCAGAGCGTTGCGCAGCTCAGTCGGCATCTAGCCGTGCTAGTGAGAGGTTCGTGCTGTGCTCCGTTCAGATACTGTGACGGTTTGAAATGTCTGCGTTAATTGAAAATCCCGCGAGCTGCGAGGTGCGTGCAGTAATAAGGTTTCTGACTGCAAAAAACTGTAAACCGATAGAAATCTATCGGCAGCTTTGTGAAGTGTATGGGGACAACATTATCACTGAAGGTGGAGTGCGTCAGTGGGTCATCAGATTTAAAAATGGCCGAACCAATGTTCACGACGAAGATCGAAGTGGGAGACCCAGCATAGTGACTGCCGAACTTGTCGAAAAAGTCGGTGCTAAAGTCCGTGAAAATCGAAGGTTCACAATGACGGAACTTTCTTTGAGTTTTCCACAAATTTCGCGAAGTTTGTTGCACGAAATCATCAGCGAAAAGCTTGGTTACCACAAGTTTTGTGCAAGATGGATTCCAAAAATCTTGACAGAGGACCACAAAAATCAGCCAATGGCTGCAGCGTTGAACTTTTTGGACGTTTACCATAAGGATGGTGACTCTTTACTCGATCGCATCGTTACTGGTGACGAAACATGGGTGAAACACGTGAACTGTGAAACGAAATTGCAATCAATGCAGTGGGGGCACACAAGTTCTCCCCAAAAACCCAAGAAATGCATGCAAACAATGTCGGCAAGGAAGATGATGGCGACTGTTTTTTGGGACAGAAAAGGTGTGATTTTGGTGGACTTCCTGGAAAGAGGCACTACAATAAACTCTCAAAGGTATTGCCAAACTCTCCAAAAACTCAGAAGAGCCATTCAAAACAAGCGCAGAGGAATGTTGAGCTCTAAGATCTTGTTGATTCACGACAACGCCCGGCCCCACACGGCAAATGTCACTCGTGAAGTTCTTGAATCTTTTAAGTGGGAGTTGTTTCCTCATCCGCCGTACAGTCCCGACCTGGCACCGAGCGACTTCCACCTATTCCCAGCAATGAAGAAGTGGCTGGCTATGCAGCGTTTTGATGACGACGCACAGCTGCAAGAAGAGGTAACGAAGTGGTTGAAGGCGCAGGCGGCCGAATTTTTCGACGAAGGAATTTCCAAGCTCGTACATCGCTACGATAAATGCCTTAATTTGAATGGTGACTATGTCGAAAAGTAGTATTTGAGTGTGGCTTTCATCTGTATATAATAAAATTTGTTTCCTATACTTTGTTTACTTTCTATTCCAAAACGTAATCTACTTTCTGGATAGTCCTCGTATATTACTGTTACACGGTGTTGTTTCATGTTTCTACCAGGCTTAAACGAGCCCTGCTCCTTATGTAGTTGCTTTAAAATTCCACTATTGTTCATGGGCAGAACAGACTAAAACAATAACACAGGGCGACAATGAAAATGTTTCGGGCTTAAAAATAGTGAATTTACATGTATTTCCATCTGATGAATTCAAAAATCACCATAAAAATGAAAGATTAGCTCTTGTTTTGAAGATAAAGTTTCACTTCATTTTTTAGAGTGAAGATTTTAATTTGGGGGAACTTTTTTTTGGGAGTTGGCACATCTGTCAAATAATAAAATACAACCAGAGAGAAATTTTGGAAGTTAAGTGAAGCAAAAGTTAAGGAAGGCATTTTTGTCGGATCACAAATAAGAGAACTTGTAGAAGATCCTGCCTTTGACCAAATTTTGGAGGGGAAAGAAAAGAAAGCTTGGGAAGCCTTTTTGTTCATGGATTTTTAGTCAACAAAAGAGATGACAAGTACAAGCATTTGGTGACAGTGCTCCTGCTAAAATACCGTAACCTTGGATGCAACATGTCCCTTATGATCCATTTTCTCCACTCCCACCTAGACTTTTTCCCTTCTAGTTGTGGAGATGTTAGTGATGAACATGGGGAGGGATTCCATCAGGACATTTCTGTTATGGAACAAAGATATCAGGGCCGTTGGAATGAAGTAATGCTTGCGGATTACTGTAGGTCTTTGTATAGGGATTCTGCGGAACTCCATCAAAATCGACAAGCTAAAAGACGACGAAGTCAATAGGCCACCACATGATTCTCTTCAGACACGACTATCTGCGAAGTATTTTTCCAGCAATTTAGAACTCTTAGCATGTAATTACCAGTTTAAAAAATCAAATGCACTTTCATTGTTGTTAACATGTATGTAATTAAAATGTATCCTTTTCTCTCAATCCGTTAATATGTAATACTTCCACTTTGTGTATATCATAGAAACTAGAGCTAATAAAAGTGTTTCATTGTCATATTTGTTTTTCTCAACCCAAAATTAGTAGGAATTGCCTCTTGAAGTGCTCGAAACATTTAAAAATTATTTTTTTGTTGCCCAGTGTAATTATCTTCAGTTTCAGAGAGGTATAGGTATTTGAAAACTTCTGAATCGTTATCCGCACAGAAAAAAAAATGTTTGACATAAATTGTTGCTTTAACGAGATCTACATATTTTATTATTATTAAAGAGGAATTGCAGACAAATGTGTATGTCTACGTTTATTCACAATGTACCATAATGCTTTATGGATTCTATTCTATTCTAGCACACTTTAATGTGATATCTATCACATCTCAGATCACATAGGCTACACGCAGTTTTCACCTGGTTCGTGTTGCTTGGTGTTCTTATAAAACTTGTGGTGGAATCCATGCGTTGCCAACCTCGTAGCCATATGCAATTCTTTAAGAGGTCCGAATCTACAGGATCACGTTAAGAGATAACGTTCATATGTTTTGTATGGTAATATTTTGTCTATCTCTTATACTTTACCAGTTATATAGTAGCCATTCCGAAAGAAAAAAGACTTTACAGGCTATTTCTAGAAAAAAATTAGTTATACATGTAATTTTCCATGAAAATATCTTAAGAATGTATCTTAAATTTCAACAATATCATTGAAGTCAGTTTTCAAAACATCAAAAGTATTGAAAAAACGTACTTACAGCATAGTAAGTCGCTATTAAGGTAGTTGTCTCATGTGTTTATGAGAACTCCTAAGTGGTTTACCGGGAGAAACATGAGTCTGTTGGAGAATTTAATGTCATGTTGGCACGTTGGCCATAGTAGCTCAAATGGTTTAGAGCGGCTGGACGGAAACCAGAAGAACCGTGGTTCAAATCCCGGCTATGGCATTGAATTTTTCAGTCTGGCTCTACCCTTTCATAGTGCGTCCTACACACGGCTAATGTGAAAGAACAATTAATTTCTATTGAACAAAAAAAAGTACCATTAAGAGGATTTTTTTGGAAATCGTACTGTATCCAAGTCAGTTATTTACCCAACATTTTATTTTTGAGCTACGCTAAGTCCTTTTACTAAACCTTTCATAAAATTCCTTTTATTCAAGGGAGTTCAAAACGTGCATTTAAGTATATCCTTCGTATTACATTCTTAAGTGGAAAGCATCATATTCCTTACTATATATTTACCGGGCGGGATGGCTCAGGTAGTTTCCTCTGTGGTCCGCATTCGGGAGATCATGGTTATTTTTCCCGTGGCCGGCCTACCTGACCCATGAGCTTTTTCGGGGGTTTTCCCGTGTCGCTAAGTGAATGCTGAGTAGGTTAATTACATCCCGCGAATTTTCTGTCCCTCCATTATCATTTCACATCATCTCTCATCTGGAGATTTCTTTCAGGGTAGAAGTGTCGGCGGGAGCCTCGGCGCTGCACGGTAGGATGATATCCTCCTGGTAAAACTTCTTCCTTCGTCGGTTTTCGGACTTCGAATCGGCTGCTGGGACCACTTCCGAACCACAGTAGGCGGAATGTCCGTTGTTCTGGCCTATTGGGGAAGGTTTCTATCTATGTAAAATGTAGGTACTCTACCCTCAGCCTTGTCGTGACTGTCCTCTGTTTCCTCTTGCCTCATTCTTCCTCCCGGAAATGCTTCAGTTGGGGGCATAGATACAATAGATTAAGACTGGTCGCAGTGCCGAATCCCCTCCGTAGCAATCCTAGTCCCACTTATTATATACTTGGTAGAAATAGTAATAATTATAATTAATTACTCCATACTTTTATAATAAAGTTAAGTAATGCAATTACATAGAAATTAGTTTATTAATTCTAATTATAAAAATAATTTCGAGGGTGGTCTGAAAAGCTTCCGATTTCAGCATGAAGATGGCAGCACTCGTAAATAAAAGCTAGTGAATTTCTTTGTACATCAATTGACAGATACTCACCAAAGTTTCAGCCATTTTGGACGCTCAGTTGTTATGTAACAGTAGTTTGAGTGAGCTGATGTGACTGTTATTATGAAAATGGACAAAATCAAGTATCGAGCTGTCTTTATATATTTGTTTTTTAAAGGCAATACGTCTACGCAAATCAAAGATGCGTTGGGTTCTGTGTAAGGGGATTCCGTATCATCATTTACCACAGTAAAATTGTGGGCAGCTGAATTTAAACGTGGCCGTAAGAGCTTGGGAAGCGATGAAAGTTTGGGACTTCCAAAAACTGCAACTACCGACGAAAACGCCGCCTAAGTTCACCAAATGGTGTTAGACGACCGCCGAATTAAAGTGAGAGAGATAACAGAGGCTATGAACATGTCAAAAGAACGTGTTTGTAACATATGAAATCAACATTTAGATATAAGTAAGCTATCCACGTTTGCTCACGTTAGATCAAAAACGTGTTCGAATAAGCATTTCCAACATTCTGTTGGAGCAGTTTAGGTGCAATAAAGCCGAGTTTTGGCGCCAATTAATACTGTAGATGAAACTTGGGTACACCATTATACGCCCGAAACAAAAATACAGTACAAACAGTGGACTGCAAAAGGCGGGAGCAGCTCCAAAAGAAGCAAAAACTGTTTTTTTTTTTCGGCTGGGAAAGTGATGGTGACTGTTTTTTGGGGATACTCATGGAGTTATTTTAATAGATTATCTTTAGAAAGGAGAAACCATTATAGCAGCATACTGCGCATTATTACTTGACAAGCTGAAGGCAGAACTTGCGGAAAGACGGCCACATTTGCAGAAAAAGAAAATCCTGTTTCACCCAGACAACGTACCGTCTTACACCTCAGCGGCTGCAATGGCGAAAATCCACGAATTATGTTTTGAACTGCTTCAACATCCATCATACTCACCAGATCTAGCCCCATGCGACTTCTTTTTGTTCCCTCATCTGAAAATTACGCTCGGAGAACAGAGATTTTCGCCAAATAAAGAATGAACAATTATTTTGCAGAGAAAAATGTGGAGTACTATTTGGACGGGTTACAGAGATGGGAGTATCGCTGGGAGTAGTGTGTAGAGTTACAAGGAGACCATGTTGAAAAACGCCGAGTACTATTTGGACGAGTTACAGATATGGGAGCATCGCTGGGAGAAGTGTGTTGAGTTACAAGGAGACTATGTTGAAAAACGCCGAGTACTATTTGGTCTTGTTACAGAGATGGGAGCATCGCTGGGAGAAGTTGTAGAGTTACAAGGAGATTATGTTGAAAAACGACGAGTACTATTTGGACTTGTTACAGAGATGGGAGCATCGCTGGGAGAAGTTGTAGAGTTACAAGGAGTTTATGTTGAAAAACATCGAGTACTATTTGGACGGGTTACAGAGATGGAAGCATCGCTGGGAGAAGTGTGTAGAGTTACAAGGAGACTATGTTGAAAAACGTCGAGTACTATTTGGACTTGTTACAGAGATAAGAGCATCGCTGGGAGAAGTGTGTAGAGTTACAAGTAGACTGTTGAAAAATAAAATCTGAAAAAATGTATTATATCTTCATTAGATCCGAAACTTTGCAGACTACCCTCGAAAAATCATAATTCCTTATTGTACAGAAAATGTTATCAAGGCATTGAAAATTAGCAGATCTGTATATTGCGAGAGTATGACATAATTAAATAAATAATATTTTACTGGATTGTAAAATGTAATCATACATTAAGCAAACAGCCGGGTCAAAACGAGAAGCTAAAATGGAACAGCTAAAGTGCCAACCTATAAAACACATTAAAAATAAGAATACACCCTTAGGGTTGAAATACCAGAGATTGGAGCTATTTTTATGTGGTTGTCAAAAAGGAATCAATCGGTCTGTCAGAATGTGTCTGAGGAAATAATTCTGCCATACCGATGAAATAGACAAATTGCAGTCTTTGGAAAACGTCTGATTCTGCAGAGAGGGACTGCGTCAAAAGGCACGGTTTTATTACTCTCTAGGCGCCTTGCCTTTCTGATTTTCATAAAATCGTCAAACGTCACTATAGAACATACCTTAGCCCTATCAAGATGCCTTCCAGGGAAATCGATATGACACACATTTCTACAAAATGTATTCACATGTGAAAGAGCTATACATTTACCTTGAAACTGTCAAACCATTTGCTCGACTCTACTTAGGAGAGCGGCGGAGATCTATATATTTTTTCCCCACTACAGTTTACTAGTAGTCTACTTGAGGAGAAGAATGGTACCATATTGTTTCTATATCTAAAGAATGGGGAACGGGGGTTTTAGAACGGAGGGGTTGAGGGCGGAGGAGTGGAGAGGGTAGGAAATCAGCACCACCTGGTGACGAAAGCCTGCAAGTGGATGTAACAGCTGGTTCCACCCTCCCCTTACCCCCAACCCCCATCGCAACAGTCACATCCAAAATGCAAAACACTCTCCAAAGTTTTGAGGAACCGGAATTTGTTTATCCGGTTTATTGATTTCACATATGCTAGGAAATATGACGTTAACGTAAGCTTTCTCCTTACAAAAATTCCAAAGTTATAAGTGGAGGCTGTGGGTGGGCATAGCCTCTTCATTTTAAACACGAAAACAAAAGAAAAGTAATTACGTTATGTTCATTACAGTGTGAGGGGATTGTGGTTTTGATCCCAACGTATCTTGGTAAACATACCAGCATTCGTAGATCTTTTATAGATTTAGAAAAAGCATTTGATAAGGTAAGCAGTAATAGACTTTGGCAAGTATCAGATCAAAGGGATATCCAAAACAATTGAAGATACACTCAGGAATCTGTGTGAAAGAACAAAAATAAAAGTTCTTTTAGAAAATGGACGATTATCACAATATCTTTTTCTTCACCTTCCCCTTTTGCTTTATAGCCCTGGGCCTTCTAACCATTTCTTATACTGTTGTCTAGCCTGTGCCTTCCTCTTCCACTCATTCATTTCCATCCCCCCTCTCTCTCTTTGTGCTATTTCTCCAATATATTGTGCCCATTCCTTTCTCGGTCTTCACCGTCTACTTCTTCCTTCTGATCTTGCTTCCTCGTATTTGTTTAGTCTTTCGCTGTTCATCCATTCTAATTAGATGTCCATACCATTTTAAATTTCTTGTCTTTATCTCATCCACTAATGGGTCTGGTTTTAGATTTTCCCTCAGAATTTTATTTCTAGCTCTATCTTTCCTTGTTTTCCCTTTCATTTTCCTCAAACAATTCATTTCTAAGGATGCTGTTCTGCTTTTATATTTGGGTAGCATTCGTTACACACGTTTCTGATCCATATGTAGGATTTCACTACGGAGGGGATTCGGTATGTAGGCTGCCCACTGTTCTGACGCCCCAAGTGGGGGCACCCCCGAGAGGAAGGATGAGGCGAAGGAGACGGAGGGCGGCCGATCCAAGGAGCTACGACAGTACAGAGGGCAGGGTCCTTACAGTTTACTCGCATAGAGACTTCCCCCGACAAGCCAGGACCCCGCAGAAGAGCTCGGCTCTTATGCTGGCTGAGACCCGTAGCTGGCGCCCAGAATGTGACCTGCGGTTACGGCGGAGAAGAATCCCCTGGGTTCGAACCGCCAAATACCTGGAAATCCAACTGGACCGCGGCCTCACTTTCACTCCGCGTGTCAGGGCAAAGGCCGGCCTCGGCCACGCTGCACTCAGGCAACTCTACCCTACCTTCAGATCCACCATGCCCATCCGCCTCAAACTGCGGACATACCGTGCGGTCGTCCCGCCTCTGATCCTGTACGGATGTGAGGTCTGGGGTTCGGTGGCTTATACCACCCTCCGCAGGCTGCAAGCCGTGCAGAACAGGGCCTTAAGGATGATCTACGGTACCGACCGCACGTTCCCATCTCACTTCCTGCACACCCAGTCTGGCATACCATACGTCGAAGACGTCGTGCGTGAACGAACACGCTCTTTGTATGCCAAGATCACTCCCCACCCAAACCAGCTGGTGAATACACTTGGTCAATACGACCACCGTCTCCCCAGGAGACGGAGGAGCTATCGCCTACCCAAGGACACCCTTGAGTGGTAGAGTCTGCCTCTCCTTCCCCTACCAATCACCGCCAGGTCACTTCGCGCCCTCGCCGCCGCTGGCAGGCTAAAACCTGCAGTCGTGCCCTGGGACGCGCGCACGACCTGGAAATACCAATACCAACAACCTAATTTCCATCTGGTCTCTCGCTACTGGTTCCACCACGGCTTGTCGGATCGCTAGCGACCGCAAAAGCAAGGTGGAACGGGCACTGTTCCCCCAAGGGGGAATATCCCGGCACTAGAAGCATCAGTAGAGGTCTTACATAACGACACGCAAGCTTGCGCAAAAACATACATCTATTTTACCGCACGGGTAAATCCGCACAGCAGATAGGTACCGTGGCGTGCAACCCTCCGCCCGGGAGAACCCGGGCGACCTGCATCTGCTCTTGGTTCTTGGACGAACTTGCTCCCCTACAGTGGGACGACAACGAGCCCAGCAGCCGAGCCCTAAAGGTCCCTGGCTGGCGGTCCCGAAATGGTACCAGCAGAGGAGCGGAGACCGGCAACCGACCTACCGGAGGAGGAAGTAGTTTACCTCAAAGCATATCATCCTGCCATGCACCGCCGAGACTCCCGCCGTCACTTCTACCCTGAAAGAGATCACCACATGAGAGATTATGTGAAATGATAATGGAGATGAAATGGAGGGACAGGAAATTCCGTGGATGTAATTAGCCTACCCAGCATTCGCCTAGGGACCCTGGAAATCCCCCGAGAAACCCTTGGGTCAGGTAGGTCAGCCAGAGGAATCGAACCCGGGCCTCCCGAATGCGGCCCACAAACGAGACCACCTGAGCCATCCCGCTCGGTTTCTGATTCTTATAATAAAGTTGGCAAATATACTGTTTTATATATTTTAATTTTCATATTTTTTATATTTTTATTTCCAATTATTATGTTACATATCTGATAATATACATTATTTGACTTATTCACTCTATTGTTTATTTCATCTTCTATTACGTTGTCAGTGGATATTATTTAATCTAGATATTTTATGATATCCACTTGTTCTAATTTTTTATATTCTCCAATATTCGTTACTTTACTTTTACTTAGGCCATTCAATAATTAATGGAAACATTTGAATTAGCAACAAATAAAACATTTTTGGATCATTCACATTATTGCAGTGCTTAGAAGTAATCTCCTCCAATTTGAAGAACTCGCCTTCATCATCTGGGAGCCGACGGATGTTATCCACAGCCCCCTGTTGTCCTAATATTCAAACAGACTGCTCTAATGCTGCTATAATTGCCAGTCTGATTCTAAAGGGAACTCCTCTAAGTGGTAGTTTTATTTTTCCTTGCTATTTCAATACAAGTCCAACAACGATACTCTTCCAGCAGTGCTTTAACAGCATTCACCATCACTTGCTGCCAGCTCCACGTCTTCTCTTCCTCTAAGAAATGCATTCGTCTACCTAGCCACAAGCTTCCAATAATTCAGTATGGCAATGTCGAGCATTGATGCTTCTTGCAACCTGAATTTTAATGAAAATCTTTGTTCATATTTACTAAACATATATAGAACACTAAAGATAACAGCCAACAATTAAACTTACTAAAAAATATCATTAAATAAAATTATTATCTTCAAACTCACAGCTAGCAAACATTAGATGCTCTTATTTTTTATTGTTATCAGCTTACCTGATTTACCGCTGATAGTGCAAATGCAAGCAGTGTTGCCACTAATTTTTTAGTGACCCAGTATTTGTATTAAATTTTTTTCTTCTTTCTTCTAAAGTACATGTCCATTCCGTTACTCTTTATTATCACAAGATAGTTATAGTAATTTAAGACAAGGCTGCACTTTATCCCAGCTGTTATTTAACATGTTTATGGACGATATTCATAGAAATTAAAATACAAAATACCATCAGGAATAAAAGTAAATAAAAACAATACATTAAATATGGTACTCTTTGCGGATGACATATTAATACAAGACAGAGAGGATAATCTGCAATTAAATGTGTGCAAAAAGTGATCCAGGATTTTGGTTTAAATATATCAGTAGAAAATTTAAAGATCATGGCATTTATAGGGAAACAACTAGAACAGGTGGCAGAATTTAATTGTTTGACTCTAATGTAACCTATATAATGAAGAGATAAGTAATAAAGTGAGTAAATATCAAAATATTTCTGAAATAATAGCTCGTACCCTGAAAATAAAACCCTGAAAGGATAAAAACCTAAAATTCTACAAGACAATGGCTGTTTCATTTTACTATATTACTCGGAGACATGAACCAGTAAAAAGAAAGATTGGAGCTAAATAAAAGCGGCAGAAATTAAATATCTCCGAGCAATAAAAGGATGCACCAAACAACCATAGTAGAAATGAAGAAATAAGGAAGGAATTGCATATATTTTCACATAAATAGAGCAAAATGGAAAAGTCATTTACAAAGAATGGATAACTCTCGCATTCCTTGCAATCATACAGATATAAACTCTCTGATTATTTATAGAACAATAGAAAGACGGATGAAAAGTTGGAGGCAATTTGAACAGGAGAATTATCGTAAAACATGAAGAACTGATGATAAACATACCAGAAATGCCAGAGTAATTGCCGCACGTACACCATCTAAAGGCACTTAAATTCAATATCACCGTACTTAAGTTATAGAAACAAAATAAACATAGTAATAATCACAACAAATTCAAATAACTGTACAACAAACCAAATTGATGCATGACGAACTGCGACAGGACAGTTCTACTCTAACAATGGACCAACTTCTAATTCTAAAGCACATCAGGGACCTAGCGGCGAGGGTGCAGGGAGCAATTGCTTCCCTGTATCCAATGCTGGGGTCGAGCTCGATGTCAGTTGGCCTGAAGTTATACCTCTTCCGAGGGCTGGTAATTCCTGTGATGCTATATGTCTGCGAGATCTGGGGCATGGCCGCAGACAGCTGGCTAGCATGGCTTCAACGTGCACAGAATAGAGGACTACGGTCTATCTATTCTGTGGGTCGTTACTTTCCTACCAGGTTGCTTTACGAAGCCTCGGGTCTTCCATACGTGGAGGATGAAATTAGGCGCCGGGCTTTAAAATTCTACGCTACTTTACCAACACATAGAAGCGTCCTTGTTAGATCATTGGGAGATTATGACCCCACTAGACGGCGTTCCAGGCTTTTCCGGGTACCTCGCATGGCTTGCGGGCACCCGAGATAACCCAGGAGCTGGTCCTAACAGCAGCTAAAGCTGAGCTCCACATAATCTTCTAAGCTGTTTGGCATCAAATTTTTCCAGTTAAATAACAAACTCTAAAATTAAAACATCAGGGTACAAGGTATTGCATCCATTCCCACAACCTAAAGGTACATAAAATTGTAACCTTAAAAAGAAACTCCAACCTCAAAACCCACAACACATCCTACAAAATCCCTAAAAGAAAAACCCTACCTGCGGTAAAACCCTTAAAGGGTGGGGACGGAGCAAATACCTTCTGGCTTTATACAGCCAGCCAGCACCTCGGTAGGTCGGTCTAATTCTAAAACAGAAATGCTGTACAGTTTCTGCTTTATGTAAGAGGGAAGTGACCATCTCTGAATAAACAATGCTAAAATTTTATAAGGCGACGACATTACCCATCTTCATTTATAGCACAGAGAACCGGGTCATGAATCTGAAGGATATGAGGATGATAGAAACAGCACAAATGAAGATTCTTGGATATGTTGCTGGATATTCCCTCACAGACCGTATGAGAAGCGAAGCTATCTGAGATATCGTTTAAAATGAATGCAGTGATTAGAATAACTGGAATGGAGCCAAATTCGACCGACAAATTACACACTTAAAAAAATATTGCATTCAAATATAAATTTGTTTTACTAACATTTAATTATTTGCCTATCTTAAAATACGTATGCACCAAATTTGAACTAAAACTTGAACCACTGTCCTGTACAATGACAGTACATATCTTTGGAATGCCGTGTCCATTCGCACATGCGCATTATGTTTTCGAAACACGTGCAGCAGCGGCGGCAAAGGCCGACTGAAACAGCATTGCCGGAAGACGCATACAGAAACGATTTAAGTCTGTCATCCACGTGGTTTATCAGGATGCAAAATACACAGGTGTGCAGTATCAAGCCTGCAGATGGTACGGAAATGGTGTCACATGTTTATTGAAAGTCAAACTAGCATCTGCGATAATTTTCGTGATGTTATTTCTTATTTTGGAGGCAACAAAGAGCACTTAGACATAATAATTAGAACGAAATTAAAGCAGTCAACTTGTCAATTGGTACAGTTCAACTGACTCCTGATGCAAATCAAACTGAACCGAAATTGCAAAGTTGCTCTGGGAGATCCTAAAATAAACACCTCTGTTTATGGACCAAAACAACAGGTTCCTTGAACAGGACATTGCCTCAGCATCCAAAGCACTTACGTGCAGAAATTGAGAAAGTGTTTTAACACTAAAATTTCATAGACAGAACTTATTCGGAAAAAAATAAGCTACTAAACTTCTGAGGCAAGAGTTGATGCTGGGCCATGGCCTTCCAACTGATCACTGCTTTCCCAATTTCTGCGCACAACGGGTGTCATGAGTGGGTTGTAGTACTGGAGGGTGGGAGGTGATTTAACGCCCGAATGCATCCGAGTCGGTGAATGAGGTCTTCATAAACTTGAAGCAGTTAATTTTCTGTCACATACCACCTCAGTTGGCTACTGGGCCTCGTGAAATGCTCCCAGGGTGAGAAAATCCACACGCCCGTACCGTTGCCCTCCGACCGTGCGACTACCGTTTTAAAAATTTACTGAACGTCTTTTGTTAAAAAAAGGTACACAAAAACAGGTTTAATCATCTGTATTACTATATCACTAAAGTGCATTAACGTATTTGCAGAAAGTTACACTGCAATTTGAAGATATTTGTATTTTTTTCAGATATATTTGTAATTCTACGTATTTATTTTCTCTCCAAATAGTAAATTTTCAAGGAATATTGTTCATGCATTTCAGCAGTTTCTCTATCATCTTATGACTAATCCATAATAACATTAAAAAGAAAGAAAAATGGTTCACGTATATTCAAGGGTAATCTGGAAAGCAACTCTAAAATTATTTCACCCCGTTTTTACAGCCGAATATACTAGGTTATAATAATTTACAAAAATAGCTATATTTTGGGAGATGCATTTAAGTCATTCATTTTCATTTCTCCTTTACGTAATACAAATCATATATTTTCTGAAGGAAAAAATGTAAATATTTTTATTAAATCACGTTTAATTATTACTCATTCTGAAATTCTTTTTCATTAATGCAACAATAAGGACGTATAATGTTTTAGGTTACTGTTATTACATCTTCATTATTATCATATTATTTACTGTACATAAACTAAATGCTAAAAAGGCACAAGTACCAGTCCAAAGCAGTTAATAAACAAAGTTAAAATAAAGTTAAGTACATTTTACAATAAATTGCTCTTATGCAACAACATCCCATAGACGAAATTTAAAATATATAAAAGAATGTTTCAGATCTACAATGAGCAGCCATTTCCAGTATTTGCCTTATGTAAAATAAACATTTCTTATCAAAGTTTTCTATAGGCTTAAAATTCCACCCCTAATGAGTTGGTTAAATCCGTAGCACCAATAATTTGCGGATGGTTTGTCGCCTCGTCAGCCTTCATCCCTCTATGAAAATAACGGGGCGGATTTGTTCAGCGTTTTGCATCAGTAATCGATTTGAGCGGAATTCCTGATCGCTCTTGGGGTGTTCCACTTTCTCGCACATGTTAAACGGCATTCAGCCGCATTTCAAGCGAGCACATGGAAACTTTAATGTATTTGGAACTTAAATAGTTTGTTCTGCTGCGAAACTTAATGCACCTGATACTTAAATTATATCTTTAAAACTGTAGTAACAAAGAAAGGATCAATCGAGAGACCTTGGGTGTCATACTCAGGTTTGAGACCTCCTTAAGTCCGTCAACAGAAGTGAAATGGATAAACAAAAGGTCTTACATTAAATCACTGTAGGTGATAAACCCATTTCTACAAATGTCTGCCTGATGCTCTTATGTTCTTGTACATAAGAGCAAGAATACGTGGACATTCTAATTTTCCATTCATAATAGACAATAGCGCAAACGTAACAAACGAAACGCGAGGAGAGACCACTCGCAACGCAGTTTTGTTGTTGTTGTTGTTGTTGTAATTTACGTCCTCCAACGTTGTCATATCGGACGATGAATGAAATGAGTGAAATAATGTTCATATGTGCTAAGGGTCCATAAAGCTTAGAGTTACCTGACATTAGTGTTGCAGGATAAGAGAAAAACACGGAAAAAACCTTATCCAGATAACTCACCCTGACCGAGATTCGAACTCGAGACCTCTTGAACGTGAGGCAGACATGCTACCATCACGCTACCAAGGCGGGCAGAAACGCAGTGAATACAAAAAGCTAGCACGGGGTACTATGGATACGCAGATTACTGTCCAGCAACGCAAAGAAGGTCCCTGGAAGGTATATGCAGCCTTAAACAGTGGGACAAGGTTAGCAAATGTATGAGGCAGAGAACGCATGCTACACAAGGAGCAGATCGTTAAAAACATGCGCCCTATTCGCTCTGTACGCTAAAACCGAGAAGATTCATTCACAAAAGTAGAAGCCATCAGAATGTTTTTGAATGGTCTGTAACTGTACTGACAGGGGTGTCATAAACCTGTCCAGAGAGGGTGTGGGAAACTTCGCCAACCCCCCCCCCCCCCCTGCGTCTCAGGCGTCGGAGACTATCTCTCCTGTGGAGGGCAGTACCTAGTAGGATCTTCCGAGCACACCACAAGTTTTATATAAGGTAAGTGGGGGAAAGATGGAATTTGGGGAAGACGGAAGATTCGTAATTTTTTGTTCATCTGAGACTAGATAGCAGCACTTGCCACAGCCTTGCATAGGGGCATCCAGTTGGAAGTGTGCTTGTGTTATTCCGTTTTGTATCTTGCTTCATCCACCGAGTGGAATGGCTCAGGCGGTTTCGCCTCCCGCATTCGGGAGGCCCGGGTTCGATTCCCATGGCCGACCTATCTCACCTATGGGTTTTTCGAGGGTTTTCCCGTGTCGCTAGGTGAATGCTGGGCAGGTTAATTACATTCCCCGCATTTCCGAATTTCCATCTCCGTTATCATTTCATATCATCTCCCATGTGGTGGCCTCTTTCAGGGTAGAAGTGTCGGCGGGTGTCTCGGCGGTGCATGGCAGGATGATATCCTCTGAGGAAAGCTACTTCCCCCTCTGGTAGAGCGGTTGCCGGTTTCCGCTCCTCTGCTGGGACCTTTGGGGCTCGGCTCGCCTGTCTGGGACCATTAGGGCTCGGCTGCTGGGCTCGTTGTCGTCCCGCAGTAGGGGAGCGTGTCCGTTGTCCTGGCCTATCGGGGGAAGTCTATATCCAAGTAAACTGTAGGGACTCTGCCCTCTATACTGTCGTGGCTCCTTGGATCGGCCGCCCTCATCCTTCGTCCCGGGGGTGCCCCCACTTGGGGGTATAGGAACAATTACCGAATACCCTCCGTAATGAAATCCTAATACTAATCCTTGCTTCATCCAGTGATAAACAACAAACTATTATGTGTAAACTTGGTAAGTACAAGCGATGTAATATTTCTTTGCCCATACGTAAGGTTTAATACATGGACCTTCACCTAACCATGGTATTTTGCCATGTGCGTCTTTGTGAGCACGTGTTAGCTCGGACCAATATGCTGGTAGTGTACACCAAAAATAAGGTTCACTTGCATCTTCCCTCAAGCATTGAGAGATGTTGAAAGTTCTTAAAGAATTACATATGAACGATCATGACGGCTTGACCGATCATTCTTCAAACAATTGAAGACATTTTGGCAGCAAGCTTTGTTACTTGGATTCATTCAAACCTTGGCTGGAGAGTTACAAGACTGCAGTTTGGTTCTCTCCTTTCTTCATTGTATCATGTCTCTAACATGCGTCCCGTAGGGGAGGGGACCCGTCCCCTTCAGCTGCCGTGGTGTGGGCGCTGCGGACCTTTAGCACTCGTGGTACCTCTGACGCTACTAGAGGAACCTCGGGCCGAACATTTCGAGCCCCTCCCTTTGGGAGTTGTTCGGATTAGGTTAGTCTCGAGGGGGCAGTGGCTCCCGATACACGTGGATGTTCGGGTACGTCTCCGGACGGGGTTGAGGGAAGCCATTAATATTCCCGAGTACTAGCCTGCAGAGCTAGTAGAAGGTGTGCTAGATCGCCAGGCGGCCCCACCGAGGTCATATCGGTATCCTTCCCATTTTGCTGTTGGCGCGCTTAAGTGGCGTGTGCACTTCCATCCCGTCCTGTGTCCTTGGACCAGATGGGGGGGGGCCTTGTTAGTAACCCAGGTCTTGCCCTATGGAAAGCCCCACGAAGGAGGCCGGGCGCCGGGCGCCCTTTGGGAGAGCTCGGGCTCCTCCCCGGTGAAAGAGGCCCGGATCCTTGGTCGTACGTGTCCAAGACTAATGGGAGTATAACCTCTGCACTCAACTGTCTCTAACATGCGTTGAATTTACATTTTACATGTTGTAATACAAATACTCAATTTACTTTTTTTTTTTTTTTTTTTTAATTTCAAACTTCGTGTTGTTGCATCGTACTCCATGTTGTGCCATCTTCCCCACTGTTAACTCCCGTCTTCCCCTAATGATGGGATAAGATGTAAGTTTTGTTGTAATTAGTTGAATTTGTCCTTTTTATCTTCCACATTTAAGGATACTGATTACTGTTTCTCCCAGTAACAATTAAATATATAGGCAATATCTTGAGATACAATTTATATTTTTCTCCATTCACGTTTCCGTGAAAAAGGACGTAAACGTTAAGTATGTAATCTTCCCCCCGACTTACCTTACTTATTGGTTAAACACAACATGTGTAGCGGATCGCTGAAGATTGTGCAAGAAACACTTTAACATCGCAGCATATTTTATGCCACTGGACTTAAGCCTCATAGAAGATACACTGCTTTGAGGGACATGTGTTTAGAAGCAGAATAATTTGAAGGTGTATTTCTATTTCTTTGTAAAGGGTGCAGCCATAACAAACTGGCTTTAAAACCATACAAGAAGCACAATAAACATAAGGTTGCATTTCCAGCAGTGATGGAAATCTGTTGATAAATAAAATGACATTTATGCAGCGAGGTCTACCCGAAATTCCAAAGACCCCGACCTCTATCAACACATGGGCGCTTTCCTTGGTGCAATACCTGGAGTCGAAAAAGCCCATCGACAACAACGTCAGCACGGGATGGAAGTGGATAACGCCACTTACGCGCGTCAACCCCGCAGGGAAGACTATCAAAAACCCACACCTTCTACTAGTTCTGCAGGCTAGTACCCTGGATTTATTAGGCAACCCTCTACCCCCTCCGGGCGGCCTAGGCTTGGCCGGAGGTAAAGTCTGTTTAGTTAACGTGTGTGCAGTTCCCGCTCAAAGGGACCTCAAGGGACCTGAGCCTCCCGCCCACTAATGACCGTCATAAATCTATCTCCACACTTCAGAAATGGGGCACTGTGTTGAGGACCAATAGCAACCCTGATTTTCTCGAAGTGACAGTCGCATGTCTACTCCACGTGGAGTCTCAGTTCCCAAAGTTCCAACTTCCAGTTGATCTGTTTCATTAGGTGCAGCAATTCGTTGTGTGTCACGATGTGGAGACCGTGGGAGAAAAATACAGTGATAAATGCAAATGAAGTAGTAGATAAATTTCAGTAACGTGAAAATAATCAAAATGATGACAATAGTGTGAATAAGTGGGCCGAGTTATATTACTGGAAAAGCCTCAAAAAACAAAGTTATAACGGGAACTATTTCTAAACAAATTCAAGTGCTCGTTTTGAACACATATAAATATGTGCTGACAAATAATCTTGGTAAGGGGTCGTACAATGAACCTGATGATAAATTCTGGGTATTCACAGAAATTTGGTAAGAAATGTTGTGACGAAAGGAATATCAAAGACGCCGATCAAGTGTGAAAACAAAAGGAAACGTTTCTCTAAAGTAGATAATTTGACATGCGATTTAATTCGTCGAAAAATTTATAGATTCTATGCAAAAGGGAGAGCGCCTACCTTAGACGAATTGGTTGCACATTTGCAAGAAATTTGTGATTTTCCTTATGGGCACTGTACTTTGCGGGGTCTCCTAAAGGAGCTTGTCAAAACTAAGGAAGATTCACAGTACGACACACACACACACACACACACACACACACACACACACACACACACACACATATATATATATATATATATATATATATATATATCGTCAAAACTAAAGAAGTTTTGCAGAAATGGACATAAGATAATTTATTTAGACGAAACCTCGTATGATATCCATGACGTATCGAGAAAGGTGGCAACCTTGCAGAAAGGTCTGGGGGAAGGAGGGTCGGTGTTGTAAAACGATTATAAGGGTTCGTCAAAGGCAGTGGCCGACGTGCACACGAGTTAACTAAACAGACTATACCTGACATTAGTCTTGCAGGATAAAAGAAAAACACGGAAAAAACCTTATCCAGATAACTCACCCTGACCGAGATTGGAACTCGGGACCTCTTGAACGTGAGGCAGACACGCTACCACATCGCTACCAAGGCGGGCCGCAACGCAGTGAATACAAGAAGCTAGCACGGGGTACTACAGATACGCAGATTACCTAGTAGAATCTTCCGAGCGCACCACCAGTTTTATATAAGGTAAGAGGGGGAAAGCTGGAATTTGCGGGAAGACGGAAGTTTCGTAATTTTTTGTTCATCTGAGACTAGATAGCAGCACTTGCCACAGCCTTGCATAGGGGCATCCAGTTGGAAGTGTGATTATGTTCTTCCGTTTTGTATCTTGCTTCATCCACCGAGTGGACTGGTTCAGGCGCTTTCGTCTGAGGCCCGCATTCTGGAGGTCCGAGTTCGATTCCCGTGGCTGACCTACCTGACCCATGAGTTTTTTCGGGGATTTTTGCGGGGTCGCTAGGTGAATGCTGGGTAGGTTAATTACATTTACAGAATAATAATAATAATAATAATAATAATAATAATAATAATAATAATAATAATAATAATAATAATAATAATAATAATAATAATAATAATAATAATAATAATAATAATAATAATAATAATAATAATAATAATAATAATAATAATAATAATAATAATAATAATAATAATAATAATAATAATAATAATAATAATAATAATAATAATAATAATAATAATAATAATAATAATAATAATAATAATAATAATAATAATAATAATGATGATGATGATGATTATTATTATTATTATTACTATCATCATCCTCGTCATTGTTTTGATACTACCTGAATCTAAAGTGTTGTCAACACCTAAAATTTACCCTCACAAGCCGCTTCTGCCAAAGAGAGTTTTATCTGTGAATTGAGTGTGGCCTGCAGTGGTCACGCGCAGGTTTTATTGTGCAGAAACTCACGCGTCTGTTTTAGAGCCGTTCCCGTAGCATTGTCTGGCACTGTAGGAGTTCGATCCGTGGTATCGGCTTAGGGAAGTTTCACACACACCCACTGAAGTTCTTGGAGATCAACTGAGGAAGTACTTGAGTGGTTGCCAGCCTTGCAGTCCGCGCCTCAAAGGTTTGAAGGGAGGGCAGAATGCCATTTTGTTTAACAAGTGAACTATCACTATGCTCATAACGGTATTCGCTTGAAAGTTTGATAACATCATCTCTGCTCTATGTATGTCCTGTGTGCGGAGTATAGCTAGAAGTACCCGAAAATTAGTCCGGATGACGTACAAACATATAGACAGAGCATTGTACGGGAGTGATTGTTCACCCCTGACGAGCCGTGGTGTACATATGACATACGTAAGGAGCGCCGTCCCCCGCACCTGGAACAGAGCTGACAAGAGATATCCAGCAGCTACGTGCAAGTGGTTGCATGCAGCACTTTTCCAGACGCCGTGGTTACTTTTGGACATATTTTATATACAGCAGGCATTATACCAATATGATGGAAACCGGGAGATCCGCGGTTCAAATCTCGGCTATGACATTGAATTTTCCAATCTAACTACCGCTCCAAACCTTGGCCGTACATACGGCTAGCGCAGAAGAAGGATTAATTTCCATCAGTTATCCTAATAGTGGTTCCAGAGGAAGACAGCTTCAGGAGTTGTGACGTATTTCAGTCGGAAGCGAGGCCTGCATTCCTTGTGACGTCAAGCAAGTGCCGTGTATTAGCAAGTTGCCTATATAAATGGGGCAGTGAGTACAGAATTTGAGGGTTCAGTCAGGTGTAGCACACTCGATGACAACAATGTACAGATGTATTTTTTTATCTTGAAAAGTGCAGAGCGATGCGCAGTGGTATCTGGACGAGTCCACCTCAGAACGGTTGCAACTGGAGGGGAGGGCAGGTCGGTTGTGTACCAGCTGCGAGCAAGTAAACACGTGCAGAGTTACTCGATAACACTACAGCTTGTTTCAAAATGTGCTTGTCTCCTGGTTCCAAGAGGGCATTTATAAATGACGCCTCCTAGCAGCGCATTAGGAAATAAAGTGCTACATCTAAAAACACGAGAATTAATAACCAATATCCATAGATTTATAAAAAAGGAACAATGGTCTGGGTCAGCTATAAAAATCTGGGGAAGGGTATCTGAGGCAACAGTTGTGTCTGAAAGCAGTTTAGGAGAGTTATTAACGAAAGAAAAGCCATTGGTGTTAGTGCAACAACGTCCTTCTCTACGCCCAGTAAACAAAGATTAAGAGCATTCACAAAATCTAATTTGAATGTTTTAATTCAGAAGTAGTTAGGCGAACTATCAATAATTTTTAAATCACAGAAAAACAAAGACCAACTTTGAAGAAAGTGCTTATGAAGCTAAAAATTCTACTGACTTCCAAGGCAGTGTCTGAACATTAAGAAGAGTTCTTTTGAAGCTAGGATTATTTGAAGGAAAAAAAAACACTAAGCGTGACAGACAAATTTTAATTGAACATCGCACCATACGTGCAAAATGGCTTAAGTATTTACGAAATATTCGGAGATATCGAAGTGAAGTTTATATAGTTTATATGGATGAAACTTATATAAATACAGCACATACTGGACCATATGCCTGGAGTGAAATACGTTACAGGGACTCTGAAGCGATATTGAAAGGCCAACAATTGTTTATCATGCCTGCTGGAGGAGAACAGGGTTTGTTCCAAATGTCTATGTACTATTTAAGATCCAACAAAAGCGTAGAGATTACTACCATAGTAAGAATTACAACTTAGTTTATAAGAGCTGCAAAACTGGTTTCGAGAATGAAATTTATGCACTCCCCTCTCGTAATCTTACGCGTGTGACGCATTGTGGCGATAGGTGCACTATCCCCACCACAGTTGCTACTTATCCCTACCACGCAGGATTCCTGTCAAGATAAAATAATGCATCTGTAGCTGCCACGTACCTAATGGAACTGTTAAATTTACAATGTGATTATTTATTAAAGGAAAAATATACAAACAAGAAAGAGTTGGCTGATTTTTACAAAAATGTCAACCAAACCAGATTTCCGAGGTTGTATTCTCTTGCCGCACGGACATTGTGTATGTTTGGCTCGACATATGTGAGCGAACAATTATGACATTAGCTAAGTCCAAACCCTGAAATATCTTGTCGGATCACAATCTACATGCAGCCTTCGATTACTGATTTCTCAGACATTACGTCCTGACATTGATAAACTAGTTAAAGAAAAACGAAACAAAAAGTGTCGAAAACGTCCACATAACGTTTTTGAATGAGTTTGCTCTAATTTGCAGGGAAAATTACTTTGTTTTATCTTAATTTAAAACATACCTGACCTTCAGATAAACTACGAGTTGAATTTTTATATATTTTCTCATAACACAGAGAAAATGTGATTGTTTATAAACTGTGACCAATTTATAATTAAAGCAGTCAGCATTAATATTACAACACCCAAGATGTAAGTTTACATATTATTAATACCAATACGTTTCCTGTCTTTCCTACCCCCACACATCAAGCTATTTCTTCCCCTTCGACAGCAGTAATCAGCGTGGTGACGTCACACACTAACCTGCCTTTCGTTTGGGAGCATATTTTGCGGTGAGAACTGGCAGAGCTGACGTCACACCGCTATTACCTGTCTTCCCCTGGGTTAAACCATTAGGCTTTGGCTTAAAGCACTTACAGCATAGCAAGTCACCACAAAAAGGTATTTCATTGTATATGAGAGCCCCTAGTGGTTTACTGGGAAAATACGAATCAGTTGGAGAATTTAATGTCATGCTGTCATATTGGCTATAGTAGCTCAATGGTTAATAGCAACTCGACGGAGACGGGAAGATCCGTGGTTCAAATCCCGGCTATAACATTGAATTTTTCGTCTGATTCTAACTATGTACATTATAGCTTGAGGTGGAGGGACTCTGGGTCTCATCTTTGGAAGATACTTAAGTTGTGTATCAAATAATCAAACGGGATGACTCTGTGATCCGCATTTGGGAGGCCCGGGTTCGATTCCCGTTACCGATTTACCTGACACATAGGCTTTTCGAGGGGTTTTCCGGGTTGCTAGGCGAATGTGGGGTACGTTAATTACATCCCCCGAATTTCTTGTCCCTTTATTTAATCTCCATTATCATTTCACATAAACTCTCATCTGGAGTATCTTTCAGGGTAGAACTGTCGGCGGGAGTCTCGGTGGTACACTGCTCTCAGTGAACTACTTCCGTCTCCGGTAGGTCGTTTGCCGGTCTCCGAACCACAGTACGGTGGAGTGTCCGGTGTCCTGGCCTACCGAGGCAGGTTTCAATCTATTATGTGTTTCAAATGGGAAGAGTTCTCGCCTGTAGCCAATCAGATGTGTTAGAGCCTTCAGCGTTGCCACCTCGTTATCCCCACTCTTCTTATATTTCCGTTTCTCTCGCACACTTGCGAGTGTTAATGACGCTAGACTTAAGGAAACGCATACTGAATTTTTCAAAATTTTATATTACTGCAGTTGTTGAAATCACAATTGCAACATGGATTTTCATATATTACGCAAATGGTTTAAATATTTAGTTTAAATTAATTATAGTTTATGAATTACTTATTTTTTTAATCCAACGAAAATACCAGCGGTGCATCCGTATAGTTCTGAATGTTACTTACGTTAAGAGATAATTCGTCTTTGTCATTGTCTTCAACGTCTGAGTACTGCAAATTTATGATGATAGGTTCCAAAATCTCGTTACGTACTATTTCTTTCCAAAAGTCGTCTTCTTCTAGTTTATCTGATGTCTCACGTAGTTTTCCCAGTATTGTTGTGTTCCTTTTCAATTTATTTGTGAATAAGTCGTTAGACGTCAGTCAGTTTAAAAATATTAGTTCCGTTTGCTACATAATTTGAGCCCAAATTAGCTCAGTTGGATTGTTTTAGCAGTAGTAAGGGGAGGGATCGCATCTCATTGATCCACCGGATACACTTTTTCATGGAAGAGTACCTGAATAATGCTGCTTTGAACTCCATAGAGTAAATAGAGATTACGAACCATTCATAAACAAAGATATAACGTGACCAGAGACGTTCTGCCAGACTAGCAAGAAGCGTATCGTTTCCCCTCATCGAATTTAACAAACACCTTGGCTTATACAAAGTACATATTTCTTTTATCACGTCATGTCAAATGTTTACGTTTCAGTTCTGAGTAATTTCAAATATACGTTCACGCATACATGCCAACCAATAATGATATTCACTTCAGTGATTACGTCGCAATGCATTGTTATAATATAATGGTGTCTACTTTATTTATTTGTATTAGGAAAACTAGTTGAGCTAAAAATATGGGGCTTTTACGGTTATGTTAAATACATTACTCTCTACCTTCCACATGGTTCAGTTTTGGAAAAATCTGAATTTTTGTCTTAGCGCGAATAGTATTTCATACAGGTTGATTAGGGTGGCGCCCCTCACATACCACTTAGCGAGAATGCAATACAACACCGCAGGACTCCGATTGGTTGTTCATCGACAGTGTGATTTTTAAAAGAAGATACGTGAAGGTCATCAGACAAGGGACGCGAAGTGTCAGAGGAGAAGGTCGTTGCTATGGTAACGTAAACAAAGGTTGCCAGATTGGATACAGTGGTGAATTACATACTCCTGTCAGTTATCGCTAATTCTATGCAGGAAACAGAGCTTGCCTAGTTGCGCTGTGTTGCCTACTTTGTTAAAACACAATTAAAATACGTTGTTATGGAAGCAAGACGTGGTGGTGGTAGGATTAGAGGTGGACCGAGGAATCATGGCCCAAGACAAAGATCAGCTTACTGTCGGGGTGTTACATTGCATAGTCAAGCTAGAGATTTTGTCTGTTCTCTTAGAGAATTCTTCCAACAGGAAGACGAGAGTTTGCTCCTTATCAATGAACAGCTTATTCCTTTTATCCAAAAGCGACAGTCCCACGTCAGTAGATATGCTTGCACGTAAAAGAATTCCTGTGGGACAAAATTCCGGCATATCGGCGGCGTTGGTATGAAAAGGTCATTTAAGAAAGTCGTTAATAATAGTATATTGCGATATTAATGTATACGGAACGAGGAAAGGTTTGAAAAAACGAGCCGCTTGGACTGAGTTTTTTCAACTCTCGAGATTCCAATATGTGCTTACCACATGTGTGTTGCACATTAATTTTTGCACTATGTGTATTTATATGAATCTGAATTTTAGTATTTAAGATAGCGGAAGTATTAATAAATATAATTGAAGATAAATGTTAGATTTTAGAATGTGCATCGCGTATATGTGTTTCTATGGAGAAATACTAACTTACGCGGGAAGGTCGACTTACGATGCATAGCAACAATAACGGTAAGTATGGAATATTAGTTACATAGTACAAACAATTATTTAAAAGAATTCACACATGTGAAGACGCTACAAATCAGTGAATGTGTGAACTTATTTCTGTTCTTAAAATAGGCTAATACAGATTAACTGTGCATATTTTGTTGAAGTGAGATAACTCGAAACCTTGTTTATGTTTCGAGTGTTGAGAAGATAAAGAAAGGGGATCTGATGGGCAACATTGCGCTACCCACGTGGAGAAACAAATGACCGTGACGTATCTTCTTTTAAAAATCAGACTGTAGTAGCGCTTAAGGACAAACACCTTCCCATTTTAAACACATAGTAGGTACAATACGCGCAAGGTAAGTTGAGCGCTGGATTCAGGGTGTGGTGCGGGCAGAGGGGAAGAAGCGAGAGCTCACGCTCTTTTGTTTCTGCAGTGTGGTCAACCTTGAAAAACACTGTTCAGCAAAATAGCGTGTAAGATAAGCGAAGATATCACAAGTAACATTGCGTCAGCTGAAAACATTTCTTAGTTTTGCCCACGCCAGCTCATTTGCATTCAGATCACACTTATACGGAGGTAGACGAATAATAATGTGTCCCCTTTCAAGAGTCATAACATACACAAATGTTCATACAAATATAAATAATTTCCATTACCACCATACTCGTAACAAGGATAAACTGGCAATTCGAGCACACCAAACGAACCTTTATGAAGGAAGCTTTAACTACAAAGGGATAATGTTATATAATAATCTTTCAAATTCATTTAAACAAGCTGTATCATTAAAACACTTTAAGAATACGGTTAAGAAATGTTTGCATGCACACTGTTTTTATATGGTTAATGAATTTTTAGAACTATAACCATGTAAATGAGCACTGGGAGCATAGTACATTCACAAACCTGTAATATTTATATTATGACATTTCTTGTAGTAAATTAGTCTATGCATATACCACATGAAACTATAGAAAAGCTGCTTACTGTTTATATTGTATGTAATCAATTTGACTTTATGTATATACTGCAGTTATACATTTGACGTGTCTTATAACATGTATATGTTGCCAAGGATGAACTAAATTTCTAATTCTAACATACGACTATTGCAAACTGGTTAGCTAATTGACCTCGAAATTGGTCAAAACGAAATATGGTGGGCATGATAAAGTTTAGCGTATTAGCCACTAGATGTCAGTGTATAGCACATTTCAAATTTCAAAGTTGTCACCTATGTTTACGGAGTTAAACGAAACTTACCGAATGAGGATTTGGATCCCGATCGCTCTTTTTATTGCGTGCATATAGTGAAATGTAGAAATCCTGCCCTCTGCATTGTCGTGGCTCCTTGGATGGGCCGCCCTCTGTGTCCTCTCGCCTCATCCTTCCTCCCGCAGATATCTCACTTGAGGGCATGTGCAATAGGTCAAGACTGGTCGTAGTTCCAAATCCTCTCCGTAGTGATCCTAATGCTATGTACCAAGTTCGTATTTATCTCGCATTTCGTTTTTGGGTTAGGTTCTTACGCTCGTGTATGTTATTCTATCGTAAAAATGCTTTTTGGGGAAGGATTTAGAAAACGTTCACTTTCGACAGTATTTTGTATCAAAATTTTGAGTGAATATAATAATTTTTGTTTGTTAGTATTCGTACGTGACAGAGAAAATATAAGTGCGTAAGGGTTTCGATAAAGCTTTGAATGAAACGCTACAGTCCACAGATTATTGGCAGAATTTTATCGCTATATTTACATGCACTTCAGAAATATATTTCGCGCGGCAGGCAATAAATAAACCAGCGAACGATACGTCTATAGGTGCTTTTTACCCCCTTGGGATTTCATAAAAGTGTAATGTAATGTGAGAGTTGATCCACCGTACCTCGGAATAATACCTCCGCCATGAAGAGCACGGGATATTGTTTCAATGTGGTTGAGACTGTATTTATAAAACAGCTGGTCCATTTCCCAGTGTGTTCCGATGTGTTTATCTTCCTTTGCTATTTTCCCTCTCTCTCTCTCCCTCTCTCGCCCGCCATATCGGCCGTGGGACCGTGTGAGGGAGACAGGGAGAAACGAGTTGAAAGATAAACACGGCGGTCGACGTTTTCCCGAAATCGCTAAGTATTCGTTCGTTTTGGGGCATCGACTAACCAAGTGTTCCTTAAATATACAGTAGTAAAGAGAACAGTCTGTTCTGCAAAAACTTCCTGCTTTATAGCGCAAGCGAAATTACTCTTCCTTTCTTAAAACAGTTGGAACTAAATTTGCGCATAGCCATTCATCAGAATTAGCCGCTCCGCTTAAACAGAGGGTAAAACGTAACAATAGTCGATAAAAGTTCACGAGCAGATCGACAAACGCAATACCGACCCTAGTAGCCGAGGCTGTTAAGGCGTGAACTTCAAAAAGGAAAAGTCTGTTAAAAAGTGACGTGGAGAAATGTCATAAGTAAGAAATCACTAAATGTATTATACAAATACACAGGGACGGCCGCTTAATGTGCAGTGTTTAACGCCCGCTTTTACTACATACGGCACCGCAGGCGGTGACACTGATGATACATGAGATGAAGATGGAGCACCGGTGGAATGAGATGGCGGGGGAAACCGGAGATTCCGGAGAAAACCCGCCCCAGTGCCGTGTTGTCCACCACAAATCTCACTTTGCAATCACCTGGGAAATTAATGAAGGTTTTTTTGTAATTTATATCCTCCAACGTTAAGTCATATCGGACGATGAATGGAATGGGTGAAATGGTGCTAAAAAGAGCCCAGGGTCCATAGAGCTTTGAGTTACCCGACATTCGTCTTTCATGATAAGGGAAATCCCCGGAAAAAAACTTATCCAGGTAACTCACCCTAACAGAGATTCGAACTCAGGACCTCTTGGACGTGAGAATGAAGAATGAATAAATAAATAAGTAAACAAATAAACAAATAACTAAATGAATGAATAAATAAATACATATATGATGAATAGATGAATAAATATAAATAAATAGATAAATAGATGAATAGATAAATAAATACTAAAGAAATAAAGAAATAAGGGTTGTTAAAATATAAATATGTGTACCAATTTCCAATGATTTAGGTAATCTTATCAATAATTAATCCTATGTTATAATATATTGTACCGAACAGAACGTACAGGGAAACGGAAATAGATATTTATTACATCCGTACTCTTGTTACGCACAGGTGTAACGTGTACAGTAAAAGTTTGATAATACAATTCATGGAGAATGTGATACGAAGCGTTCGTGTACGATTTCGTGACAGAGAGACAGTTATCTTTGGCCCCGTGCTTTACTGCACTCTATCGGATGAAGCGTAAGTTATGCGCCAGAGAAATCTCGGCACAACCTGCTCCCATAAGCAGCCGTGTATAAGCAGACATCCTAGCCCTTATAACACAGGCAGGCAGCGGGAACTGATGGCATAACGCCACTCATGCTCCGCCACCTTCCCTTCAGGGCCGTGTTATTTCTAACCAAAGTCTTCAATATGTGTCTCTCTCTCTGAGTCACTTTCCACGTAGTTGGAAAGAGGCTCGGTTGATATGCATCTTGAAGCCAGGGAAAGACCCGGTTAATCCTGGCAACTACCGCTCCATTAGCCTCCTTTCTGTTCTCTCGAAGGTTTTCGAGAGACTTTTCTTAGTCCGCATGTCCCCCCTTCTGGGTGACATACAAGCTATCCCTCCTCACCAGTTTGGCTTTCGTCCTAGGCATTCTACGTCACAGCAGTTGCTGCGCGTGGTGGAGGCTGCAGCCCTGGGTTTCCAGGACAAGGCATTCACCTCGGCGGTTTCTCTGGACGTGGAAAAGGCTTTCTCTACGACCTGGCACGCGGGTCTTCTGTACAAATTCATCCAACTGGAGCTACCCACTCAAGTCATACACCTTCTTCACTCTTTCCTAAAGCAGTGGCGGGAAAAACATCTACACGAAGGTCTATCCGCGGCGGAGTCCCCGAAGGTTCTGTGTTATCCCCGACGCTGTACAGCGTCTATGTGGCTGACCTTCCCACTGAACAGCACGTCAACATAGCACAATATGCTGACGACGTGCTGCTATTCTCAACAAATAGACACCCACGCAGAACCTTCAACCCCATCCAAAGATACCTAATCCTCCTCCAGGAATGGTGCACGCTTTGGCGATTATCCATTAATACGGAGAAAAGCCAAGCGATATTGTTCACCAAGCGCCGCTTTCCCGCCAATTTCCCCCAATTTACCTACTTCGGGCAAGGGATCAGGTGGGAGAATTCAATCAAGTACTTGGGAGTGAAGCTGGACAAGGGCCTAACTTTTCGGGAGCACATCCAGGAGCAAGCTCATCGGTCGTGTGGGGCCGTGGCATCACTATACCCTGTGCTTCGGTCTGCGATGTCTGTTCCCCTAAAGTTGCGCCTCTTTATGGCTCTGGTCCTCCCTGTCATGCTCTATGCGTGCGAAGTCTGGGGTATGGCCGCAGGCTTACATCTAGTTCTGCTCCAACGTGCACAGAATAAATGTCTTCGGATTATTTATTCTGTTTGTACAAGGTTCCCCGTGAGATTACTTCATGAGGCTTCATCCCTCCAATATGTGGAGGATGAAATTAGACGCCGGGCCACCAAATTTTTCGAGAGTTTGCCCCAACATCAGAGCGCCCTAGTCAGATCCCTTGGGGATTATGTTCCTCGTGAGCGTCGCTTAAAGCGATACCGGTTACCCCGCATGTCTTGCGGTCACTACCGGTAACCACATGATCTCCATTCCAGCCTAAATTAAATTTCAGCTACTCCAAAATTGTTATTATGGAATATTCAAAATTATACATACCTTCTTCCTAATTTATTAACTAATCCACCAGCGGTGCAAGCTGTCTCTAGCACCCGGTTCATCATCCCCTGAGGAGCAAAAAGCTACCTCCATACACTAACCCCACTTAAATTACACCCGTCATTCTGCAACATCCACATCCCGCCACTACGTGGTTAAGCTCTTCCCAGAGCAGGTACACGATTTGACCACCCTTCGGGCTGTTCCAAACAGCCCGCCAGATTTGTGCTGCTGCTGCTGCTTATGAGCGTAGACGGTGCCGTTCTGGAATCGGCGCCAAGCTACGGAAAACAACCAGGACAGAGCGCTTGCGTTTAACACGCCTATTCACACGAGAGAGCAGATGCAGAGAAAAAATCTTTTTTGCGCAATTCCTATACACTTCTCTTTCTTTCGTTTTCATACAGATGGTGTCATGGCACAGCGGCACCACCTCAGAAGCCGCCCCTGCAACTATAACAATTTGTAACAAAAACTTCACTTAACTTGAGAAAATTATGTTAATTCTTTCTAATTGAAATCGATTTCACGAACTATTGCCTCTATCGCCAGTCAAAGAAAACAACAGGAGAAAACAAATTCGCCGTTAAGGAAATTACAGTGCTTTTCAGTATTACCAAAATCTGAAAACAAAACAAACTTAAGAACAGAATCAACTGCTGGTATTTCAGAATTCATTACACGATGTTTATTTTTTAAATAAATATATTGTCCCAAACCATTAAATCTATCGGGACATTTGTTTTAATAATTTAGCCTTAGTATTTATATTATGGTTAAATGACCAAAAATGATCCGCTACGGCCGATTTAACAGTCTGTTTATACTTAATGTTACGAAAATGTTCTTTCGTTCTGGTTCCTAAATGACACTTTGTCTTTCCCATATATAGTTTATCACAATCGAAACAATTAAATTGATAAATACCAGATTTTTTATTATTAGGAATTTTATCTTTTTTTGTTTAGAGAGAAATACAGTACATTTTTATTACTATATTTATTTTGAGGAACCAAAGCTATACCAAACTCTTTAAAAACTTTTTGAAATTGTTTATTAAACCAAGGATGGTAAGCCTATAAAGGCTAGTGTGAAGAAATGATTAATTTCCATCAATTAACTAAAATAATAAGAGTTAGATGTTGAAACCTGGGACTCAAGTACTTACGATAGTAAGTCGCCACAAACGGTGTCTATCGGATGCGGGAGCCCCTAGTGGTTTACTGGGGAAATATACCAGTCAAATGGAGAAATAAATGTCAGGACGGCACGTTGGCCGTGGTAGCTCAAAGGTTAAGAGCGACTGGACGGAAACCAGGAGATCCGTGGTTCAAATCCCGGCCATGGCATTGAATTTTTCATGTCGACTCTTATCTATCAAAAACCTTAGCCTATAAAGGCTAGTGTGGAGAAATAATTTCCATCAATTAACTGAAATAATTAAGAGTTTAGTTAATTGATGGAAATTAATCATTTCTTCATACTAGCCGTACCGGGGAAATATACTAGTCAAACGGAAAATTTAATGTCAGGACGACATTTTGGCATGGTAGGTCAATGGGTTAGAGCGACTGGACGGAAACCAGGAGATCCGTGGTTCAAATCCCGGCCATGGCATTGAATTTTTCATGTTGACTCTATCTATCAATTAACAGTTTTCTTTTATATTTAAATTTTCAATCTTCCTTTTTATAAAGTCTTTAGTAAAACCATTAATTAAAGCCGTATTAATAATATGTTTATATTATTTATTCAATTCCTCTTTATTCAGGGGTATATCTATTAATCTATAAATCAAACCATTAAAAACAGAAAATTTATGTGGAAAAGGGTTAAAACTGTTATATGTTATGTAATTATCGATATGAGTAGATTTCCTAAATTGTGTAGATTTCGATTCCCGGCGGTAAGGGTGGGGATTTTTCTCCGACCAAGATAATTCTCCATCTTCCCCAGAGTCTGGAAGTATGAATGAGGATGTGAATGTGTGCGTGTTGTAATGATAAAAAAAACCAAAGATAACGAGTTAACACCTTCAGTATGTTCCAAAGGAGAACGGCCACCGATATGACCATAGTAGTTAAAGGCGGGGTATAAGTGGAACAAGCAAAAAAAAAAAAAAAAAGTATCAGGAAGAAAGAGTGAAAGGGGATTACCCATTGCTAAGCCAGAGGTTTGTTGAAAAAATTCACCATTAAAAGTGAAAAAAAATTGATCCAAACAATCATGGCGCGTTGGCCATAGTAGCTCAATGGTAGAGCGGTTGGACGGAAACCAGAAGATCCGTGGTTCAAATCCCGGCTATGGCATTGAATTTTTCAGTCTGACTCTACGTTTCCACAATTTAGCCTACCCACGGCCAGTATGAAAAAAACAATTAATTTCCACAAAGAGTATTAAGTTTAACAAAATCAACTATTAACTCCTTATGTGAATTTATTGAATTTAGTCACTTTGTTTAAATAAATCAAAAGTTTTTCTCTAGGAATACTAGGAAATAAGGCAGTTACATTAAAAGATACAAGTTTATCAGTCTTAGATATTACAACACTGTCAATAATTGCTTCACTGTAGCTAGCTTTATTTTCTAGATAATCATTAATGTACATCTGAAAATAAAAAGAAAATGGAGAAGGGAAACATATATAGACATATGTGATAGATATGAGATGGAGGGTTTAGCTTGGTTAAGGACAGGAACCATATTGAGAGGGGGTTCACAAAAGGACTGCATTCTATGTGGAAAGAGAATAAGCTTAGAACATTATGTAATGGAGTGTAAAGAAATTGAAAACTGGAGGAAAGGAATATGGGATAAGAACTGGAATAATGAAGAGGCTTACATAGTGACAATAAAATACTTACGTTGAAAGGAGAGAAAAGAATAAGGGAGGTGGGGAAATTTACTGACAAAATCAAAGAGAAATGGTCGAGAAGGGTAAGGAAGTAAGAGGTAGAGAAATGGAAGACAAAATCATAACAATAAGTCAAGGTCGTATAAGGGTCGGGATAGAGGTAAACGGCCAGGGAGCCAACACCACATCAGCCCGTAATATAAGCAGCAGACAAATTTGTAACTAGTTTAGAATTGTAAAACTTGATTCCAAAAATGCCTCTGAAAATGCTGTATCACGTAACGCTTTTGAGATATTCTTATTCTTTTATATAAAATTACAGAAATGAGGTATGATACCAGCTCATATTGACTTAATTTAAAATAATAGCCATTGACTCTTCTAAATACAGCTTAAAGGCAGTGTTGCTTCATAATGGCAATTTACTAACTTCAATACCTTTTTTATTTCATGCCATAGGAATGAAGGAGACATGCGATTCCATGTCCATAATTTTAGATGCTATTAGTTATCAAAACCATGGCTGGGAAATTTATAGTGGCGTCAAGGTAGTTGCATTGCTAACGGGACTGCAGCGAGGTTTCACAACATATTGCTGTTTTTTGTGCTTATGGGACAGTAGGGCAACTGACAAGCATTTTATAGTGAAAGAATGGGGGAAAAGGGAAGACCATACCCCTGGAGCAAGCAGTGTTATGTGCCTCTAGTAGACCCAAACAAAGTTCTTCTCGCCCCACTTCACATAAAGCTCGGGTGAATGAAGAATTTTGTTAAAGGTTTGGACAAAAGTGGAAGTGCATTTGAGTATTTAAGAAGTATCTTTCCCAAAATAAGTGAATCTAAATTGAAGGAAGGTATATTTGTCGGTCCTCAAATAAGACTACTTCTTAAAGACAGTGTTTTTGAATCAAAGCTTAAACGTGTTAAACTGGCAGCATGGATATCATTTAAATCAGTGGTGGAAGGCTTCCTGGGCAATAACAAAGAAGAAAATTATGAAACTTTAGTCTCAGAAATATTAAGGAGCTACAAAGAAATGGGTTGGCGTATGTCACTTAAAATCCACTTTTTGCACTCTCGCTTTGATAGTTTCCCTACAAACCTAGGAGCTGTAAGTGATGAGCAAGGTGAGCGTTTTCACCAGGACATTTCTGAGATGGAAAGACGTTACCAGAGTATCGCTGGGATTCAGCCATGTTCGGAGACTATTGTTGGTTCCTCAAACGGGAGAGTCAATACAAAAAATCAGCAGTGAAACACTTCTGAGATCATTCAGGTATTGGTTTTCTTCATTATCTTGTGTTTATTTATTTTAATAATTAATAATAATTATTATTATTTTCAAAGTTATTTGGCAATAAAATACCTATTATTTTCAATTAATCAAATATGAGTTATGGCATCACATTTCTGTAAATCTTCATAAAAAATTATGAATACCTAAAAAACGTTACGTGATACAGCATTTTGAGGGCCATTTTTGGAATCAGCAGATCAGTTTACATAAGAATTTGTCTATTTTGTTTCGGGTATATTAAAATAACTTTTTTTTTGTTCCCCAGTGATATTATTATTATTATTATTATTATTATTATTATTATTATTATTATTATTATTATTATTATTATTATTATTATTATTATTATTATTATTATTATTATTATTATTATTATTATTATTATTATTATTATTATTATTATTATTATTATTATTATTATTATTATTATTATTATTATTATTATTATTATTATTATTATTATTATTATTATTATTATTATTATTATTATTATTATTATTATTATTATTATTATTATTATTATTATTATTATTATTATTATTATTATTATTATTATTATTATTATTATTATTATTATTATTATTATTATTATTATTATTATTATTATTATTATTATTATTATTATTATTATTATTATTATTATTATTATTATTATTATTATTATTATTATTATTATTATTATTATTATTATTATTATTATTATTATTACTACTACTACTACTACTATGGCAAAAGATGACACAGAGCCGTCCTTAGTTTATATGATGATGTAAACAAAGCGAGGCCCGCCTCGGTAGCAGCGTGTCTGCCTCACGTTCAAGAGGTCCCAAGTTCGAATCTCGGTCAGGTTGAGTTATCTGGATAAGGTTCTTCTCCGGGGGTTTCCCTTATCCTGATAGACAATTGTCAGGTAACTCTAAGCTCCATGGACCCCGGACTCATTTGAGCATCATTTGACCCATTTCATCCATCGCCCGATATGACTTAACGTTGGAGGAGGTAAATTTAAAAAAAAAGGTGGGAAAATGTATTACTCCGCAGGCGACTGTAATTGGAGGGAATAGTCACGCCATTTTATCAACCACGTGTCGAGCATGTGCGCTGTCAATGAACTTGAAAACTTTTGTTTTGCCATTTTTGATGTTTGCGTAGCTTACGTGGTGACACTTTTACGTCAACATTAAATGCAAAGGCGTGCCTATGTGTAATATATTTTCCCTTTTGTACGCTAAAAAGTGGCTGAATACTTACAACAATTACTCAAATATTTGATTTCATCACATAACCTCACGGGTCTTCTGCGAAATAATAGTTCTAAATAACTGCGTGTAGCAATGACTTGAAAGTTCTACTGGCATGTAACTGAAAAATAAATTACGTACCTAATTGGAATCTAACATCGGGCGAATCTACACATCTACACATATATAAATGTTTTCACTCGTCTCACCATATTCTCTGAAGTTTTACGGAAAGTATCCTCGCCAATGTTACTTATTTCGATTCGAATGGATTCGTTGACATCAACTGTCCGCGGCCTATTCTTGTACACTCTATTTTTTTAGACACCCCATAAGAAAAAAATCCGGTGAGGTTAGGTCAGGGGATCTGGGGGTCACAGATATTCTGAGATGATTCGATTATCAAAGAAACTGGTTACAAGTTTCATGGTGTCATTAGATGTATGACATGTTGTTCCATCTTGCTGGAAATAACCTTTTCTCAATTCGATATCATCCAGCTGCTCCAAAAGTGTCTTGAGGATACCCATATACACTTTAGTGTCTCCAGTCGTATCAAAGAAAATGGGACCAGGAGGACACTTCCAACGTTTTCTCTGAGATGTAAATAGTGTAATGTAATCTCCCTATTGTGCATTATATTCTCCCAAAGTTGCACGTGTGTCCTATTATTGGTTCAAAAGTTATGGCCTATTGAAATGGTTCAGGTTTATATGGATCGCACTGTATATCTTAAAGATAGGCATTTTAATCGAAGTCGTTAACAACCATTTTTGAGAAAATGAAAAATATAGTGTAGGTTGAACTAGGGAGCCTTTTTTTAACATCTTCGTGTTCATGTTTGGAATATGTTGCATTTAAATACCCTATGAACCCATGCAACATTCCTCTTTTGAGTTAAGTCGTTCACAAAAATGCGCACCTTTTTTAAAAATGCTTTACTTGGATTTGAAGTGCCTTAGAACATATACCAAGTGGCCCAACTGCCCCGTTATCTATGTATCCCTTCTTGCGTTAAAACGGGGCAGCTGCAATTAAATGCACTGCAGTGCGTGAGCAAACTTGGTTCTGCTCCAAAAGACAGCCGATTGAACTAGCCTGGTAGTCCGCTGACACACTGCCGTGCCTTTAACTAGAATTTGCGCATTGCGTTCTGCAGCTGTTTTAATGCACGAAGGGATATCAGCTTACGTGAAAGGCGGGGTGGTTGAGCCACCTGGTATATTTGCAGTGAAATATCAGTATTGAATCTTTGAATTGAACTACTTTTGTGGTATAGAAATAACGTCAGTAGATATACGAACTCTGCTAGTATCTGGATGAAGCTGTTACCTTCTCCACAGTTGAAGATTAATGCACACGTCTCTTATTCCATAATTTTGCTGCAGCTGTACTTTCGAACTTCATTTGGCTTCATCTCCGTGTATTCTATTTTCTTTTTCTCAAACTAATTTCATTTCGAGATAGTTAACTCTATTTAAAGTTGAGATGGAGCGGGGAGCGAAGGTTACACTTAGCATTTAACAAGAAAATGGAGGAATTTAAAGCTCTATGCAGCTCTCCGAGATGTTTCTATCTTGATGTATGCCTTTCGAGCTTCACCACAGACCTTCTTTCTGTCTTTTTAACTAATTACTCGCCGACGAAAACGGATGGCGTGAAGGGGTGGACAGTTTTTTTCCCCTCTTACTTTACCCTTCTCGGATGAACTGCTGAGAACAAGAAAACTTTATTTCTATTCAATTTCTCATCTCACGTCTTAATTCCTTCTCCATGCAGAATTTGTGATTAATCTTTCGAGATAGTGAAGGTCAGATAGTCTATACTTGCTGTCACAGGTCTCTTACTTTTCTAAAAATATCTCTCGACCTCATTGCACTGAAATCATTGAACTGCAAGTTCTTGTGAGATTATCCAACCACAGAACAAAATAACTTTCGATCACGTGTCAAACAGGAGCATCGATGGAAAAGATAAAATGGGTCAGGCATTTCAAAATGTGTAGTAATAATAATAATAATAAAGATGATGATGATGATGATGATGATGATGATGATGATGATGATGATGATGATGATGATGATGATGATGATGATGATGATGATGATGATGATGATGATGATGATGATGATGATGATGATGATGATGATGATGATGAAGATGATGATGATGATGAAGATGATCAGAGAGAAATAGAGGCTTAAACTGTAACTCTGAATTCTTTTAAAATTATATAAGCATTTCGTATCCTTTACCAATAGGGTAGAGCTGGGCTATAGCGTTCATTTCAAATTTATGTTGTTATAAAGCAAATAAAAACATTTTTATGTTAAACATAGAGCAGAACAGTCTTTATTACTCCCTTAAATCGTACAGATCTTATGAACACACATATATTTTACTTGCTATAGTTGTGATCAAATAAAACAGCGAATGTTGGACAGAAAGAAAATCTCAGAATTAACGGGCTTATTCCGCCCGGCTCTGGGGCTGTTACCGCTCACACTACTTTTGCATTTTAATTAAATACATTTGCCACAAATGAAGTTTTTCTTAGCAACTGCACCAACGCACACTTCGTGAAACCCATAGTCCACATTTCTGGCGTATGATCCAGTCTCCTTTGGTTGCCGATTTCGGAGAATAAAACTCTAACCTACAAAATCCACATGGTGCATCTTCCTCATCACTGTATTCTATTTGGACTGGAACCAAGTCATCACTTGACTCACTATTCCCACAATTTAGTTTTACAATAGGTCTACGTTTTTCTTTCTTTTTGCTCCGGTGTACATCCAAAGCCTCTTGATTCCAAATATTTTAACCTGGAAACTAAATCTTTCTCCTCCTCCAAACTGAACACTGTAGGTTGACCAACTGATTTGTACACTCCTCCTCCTAATGCTTCTTGACGTTGATGTGCATGAACACGATCCTTGAGTGTAGAGTAAGGCACTCTGAAAAGGCCCGCTGCACCTCTCATACTTACATCGCCGTTTAATAAACTCGTAACAGCACGAGCAATGTCGTCCTCGTCCAGTTTCCTTCCAGCTTCCTTTGTTTATATGTGTGTACCATCTGAAACGATCAAATAAAATTCAGTAATAGTTGTATAAGAAATAATTAGGTTAAAGGAGTACAAAAAATCCTATATTGTAACTGGGCGAGAATAACCCCTCTTTGCTTGGGCGAGAGTAGCCCCAAAATGTTGAACTTTTGAAATTGCGCACCATGTGAGAGATATGATAAACGAAACGCGCCATCTGCTGTACATGGACGTAACCCAAACTATAACCTACACTGACACTGATTTTCAATCAAAAATCTCTCTATCTGCAGATACTATACCCTAAGTTACAAACGGTATTTCTTATTCAGGGCAAATAACGCAACATGAGTTACTTGCCTTGTAATCTTCTTCTGTTAATACTATTAAAACAGCAGCCCACAACCTCAAGTAAATTCATAGAAACGTAGCACAAACATCAAGCTTGACAATGAACTGGCAGGGAAGTCATCGCTGCCCATGATTGTTGGGCAGTAAACCAATTTGCTTATTACGGGCGGAATAGCCTCCTGAGTGGAATAGCCCCGCACTACCCTACCTATTTTGTAAATAGAGGAGGTAATATGTTGCACCCTAAAGTCTGTATCATTTCTTCGTAAATGCATATTTTGAGGTCTTCTATAATGTATCTTAAAAAGGGGGGCGCGTCTGCGTATGTGAAAAAAGCAACTTAAAAGGTAAATCCCTAAGGATTGCGAGACTTTTGCGTAAACCTCAGCCGATCTCCCTGAAAGAAGATCTTTGGATTTCATGCTTATATTGCTTTACTAAGAAAGATCAGATCTTTTAAACGATTTATTCAAAACAATAAAAGACTGGACAGTATTTACAGTATTTACTGTCCAGTCTTTTTTTGTTTTGAAAATCTTTCACAAACACCTTATTCGTCACGTAAATATGAAAAATCATTTACCTTATATTGAAGTCTGGACTTTCTAGATTTTTTAAGGAAGAATTGTCTGAATACTTCCATTTTCATTTTTATTTCGAGATCCTAATCGCCTAAAATTGGAGGATGAATAGGACTGGCATGGCGGACGAATCGGAACGGAAAAAATAACGGTGAAAATTTCAATTTTGGTACATAGTGTAATCATGAGAACAAAATAACACATTTCTACACTTGTATATTCATATCATTATGTATCTCACACACATTTTCCAAATATGAATTGCTTCTTTCCCACAAGGGCCACACAGATTTCGTGGTAACATTCTCCGTTTTTTGGAGAGGGAGCTCATTTGAGCATTATTTTTCCCATTTCATTCATTGTCCGACATAATTTGCCATTGGAGGACGTAAATAAAAAAATAAAAATATTGAATCCCCCGTCTTACCTTCGCCCGCTGTTGTAGCAGTATTTATTTTTGCCCGTTGGCAGCACTGATTAAGTAACTATCATAACAACAAGAAAGATTATGGATGTAAGAAAGTCTGTACTTTCTTTTCGCACAAGTTTCTGGAGCAATTTCAATGCACATTGGTAATAAATCTATCTTAAACTAACTTAAAAAAACAAGATGCCAGAAATGGAGAAATTATATACCTCCTTTATGGAAAACAAGTTCGATTTCTCTCTTAGACTGAAAAAAAACCACGATCGATTTACACACTCAACTGTCTCAGGTAGTTAACTTATTCGCCCACAAAGGTCGTTCCAACACAACAAAACACTGCCGTCCCCTACGGAGCAGATTTTGAAAAACTAATCCAAGTCGACCGTAATTGAAATCATCTGTGCTTACCTTACTAAATAATTACAGGAAGTAGAGAAAGAGTTGAAACCGATCCCCGGAAATGTACGTTTTGAAGCCCTCTAAACATAAAACAAGCAGTTTTTAAAACGGTTTGCTTAGTTCGTGCGAGTGGTGCCTGTGAATGAGGAGCATAGCCCAAAAGTAAAAACAAATAGGTATTTCTAAGGCTAGATAACATTTCGTAAAATGTCTTATGTATACACTAAGTAAAAATAGCAAATAAATATACAAATTAAATAAAGTGGGATCCATATAAACCTGAACTATTTAAATAGGCCATAAAATATTGAACTAATAATAGGACACACGTGCAAATTTGGGAGAATATAATACACAATTGGGAGATAACATTACATTATTTACATCTCAGAGAAAATGTTGGAAGTGTCCTCCACCAGCATCTATGGATCGTTTGTCACATTTTCTTGATACGACTGTAGACATTGAAGTTTATATGGGTATCTCCAAGACATCTGTAGAGCAGCTGGATGGCATCGAATTGAGAGAAGGTTATTTCCAGCAAGATGGAGCAACGTGGCATACATCTAATGACACCATGGAACTTCTAACCAGTTTCTTTGATATGACTGAAGACACTGAAGTTCATATGGGTATCTTCAAGACATTTGTAGAGCAGCTGGATGATATCGAATCGGGAGAAGGTTATTTCCAGCAAGATGGAGCAGCGTGCCATACATCTAATGACACCATGGAACTTGTAACCAGTTTCTTTGATATGACTGAAGACACTGAAGTTCATATGGGTATCTTCAAGACATTTGTAGAGCAGCTGGATGATATCGAATCGGGAGAAGGTTATTTCCAGCAAGATGGAGCAGTGTGCCATACATCTAATGACACCATGGAACTTCTAACCAGTTTGTTTGATAAAGGAGTAATCTCAAAAGGTTTGGGGTGCCCCCAAATCCCCTGACCTAACCTCACCGGATTTTTCTTGGGAAGGTATCTAAAAATAGAGAGTACAAGAATAAGCCCGGACAATTGAAGTTCTCAAGGAATCCATTCGAACCGAAATAAGTAACACTGGCGAGGATACTCTCCGTAAAAGTTCAGAGAATTTAGTGAGTGCAAATATGTATAGATGGTGCTGGAGGACACTTCCAAAATTGTCTCTGAGATGTAAATAGTGTAATGTAGTACGTAAAATATGAAGTTATTGCTAGTGAAGCAAACAAGTATATACAAATATAACAATTTGTAACTGAAAAGTTTACTTATCTTATAAGAAATGATGATAATTGTTATAAATTCTCCGGGATTGCGATTTCATGTAAACTTATACACATCTTCAGCCGGAAACAAAGCTGTCGCTATCGTCACGAACGCTAATGTTCATATGTTCTTGTTAGTACTACCACAATCTGAAAACAAAACAAATTTAAAAACAGAATCGACTGCGTAATTTCAAAATTCATTACGCATTGTTTGTTTTTTAAAATAAATATATTTTCCCAAAACATTAAATCTATCGGACCATTTAATTGTTTTAATAATTTAACTTCTGGATTTATTCCATAGTTAAATCTCCAAAAATTTAATCTCTAAATTGTGTATTATATTTTCCCAAAGTTACACGTGTGTATTGTTATTGGTTCAAACGTTATGGCTTATTAAATTGGTTCAGATTTATATGGATCGCACTGTATGTTCTGGTTTTTAATGGCTACCAAGCTTCACATTTGAATTCAATATTTTCCAAGGAAAATGTTCAAGGAAATACCCACCCATTCCAACTACCATTACATATTTTTTAATATACGTTCTCTCTAGAATATCTAATAATGTTTATTAAAATGCCAAATGTTTAAGATATTTTCACGAGAAATGATATATCATGAAATTTCTATTTACTTTTGTGTAAACAGTACATGTAAAAGTAGACAAAATCATGCTATACAAAAATATTCTTTGTTACTTGTTTGAACTTACAAAAGTTTTTGCTTTTCAGAAGCGGAGAAGTCGTAATTATTTTTTTCTGACAATGCAGTGTGAGATTTTCAAGTCAATCATCTAGCGACCAGCCTTTTTAAGGACTATTGCTTATCCTACTTTGTAAGAATGGCTGGTATAATAAAGTCATGCGATAACAGCATCTTGACCTCAAGACGCGTCCGAGGCGACGCCATAGCTAGTGAGGTCTCAGGTGTAAGGAAGGCAGGAACAGCTGGCATCTCGTCCTAGTGCAGTTTCCTGCACCTGATGTTGGCCAGCGACAGAATGCGCTGATTACACAGATGGGGTGGGAGAGTGATTCCATGATGTTATTGATTAACATTTTCCTAAAGTAATGTGCGTCCGTTGGATAGACTATACATTTGTGGTTCACACCAAGTGTAAGTTTACATTGGGAAGAAGTGTGCAAAATTGGGTAGTAACCCCTACGTATTTCCATTACAGCGTGTAGCATACGTAAGTGCAGACAACTCTGGCATTGACATAAACACACACACGTACTACAACAGTGACTCCAGAAAGTAAAACCTTCCTGAAGAATGAATGTAGACGGTGGAAGCTTGCATAAATACTAACAGATAATTGCTATTACGTCAGAATTCCCTGTAACGTTCGGATGTTCGCAATTTAGTCTCTTACAGTGGACGCGTTCGAATCAAGTCAAAATGTAAACACCGTCATATGCTCACAAAATAGGAAATTAATGTTCATAGTGTTACGGTTTTGCAAAGAAGAGAAACGTAAAGGTATAAGTATTAGCTAAATTATGCTAGCAACGGCAGTGAAGAAATTTGAATCAACTGTGTAATTATAGTGAAAGAGGTTCAAAACTCAAATCGTACGAGAGAAAAGTTACAACACCTGGTACACATCACTGACATCCAAACAGGTTCGATGAGTTTGAAAAATGAGTTACGCGCAGAACTTTTCTCCAGTTTTAGGAAAAGAGAACAGAAATTCCTACAATATATACAGTGCGATCCACATAAAACTGAACCATTTCAATAGGCCATAAATTTTGAACCAATAATAGGACACACGTGCAACTTTGGGAGAATATAATACACAATTGGGAAATTACACTACACTATTTACATCTCAGAGAAAATGTGGGAACTGTCCTCCACCAGCATCTATGCATGTTTGCACTCGAGTCACCATATTCTCTGAAGTTTTACGGAAAGTATCCTCGCCATTGTTACTTATTTCGGTTCGAATGGATTCCTTGAGAACATAAATTATCCGTGGTCTATTCTTGCACACTCTATTTTTTAGACACCCTCACAATAAACAATCCGGTGAGGTTAGGTCAGGGGATCTGGGGGTCACAGACCTTTTGAGATTGTTCGACTACGCTGGGAAACAATGAAAATGTTTCCGGCCTAAAAATAGTGAATTGATATGTATTTCCATCTGCTGAATTAAAAAATCACCATAAAAATTACAGATTAGCTCTTGGTTTGAATATAAAATGGCATTTCATTTTTTAGAGTGAAGATTTTAAATTTGGGGGAATTTTTGTGAGGGAGATGGCACACCTGTCAAATTACAAAACACAGAGGGAAATTTTGGAAATTAAGTGATGCAAATGTTAAGGAAGGCATTTTTGTAGGACCACAAATAAGAGAACTTGTAAAGGATCCTGCATTTGTCCAAATTTTGGAGGGGAAAGAAAAGGAAGCTTGGGAAGCCTTCAAGGTTGTTGTTCATGGATTTTTAGGCAACAAAAGAGATGACAGCTATAAGCATTTGGTGACAGTGCTCCTACAAAAATACCGTAACCTTGGATGCAACATGTCCCTTAAGATCCATTTTCTCCACTCCCACCTAGACTTTTTCCCTCCTAGTTGTGGAGCTGTTAGGGTTGAACACGAGGAGAGATTCCATCAGGACATTTCTGTTATGGAACAAAGATATCAGGGTCGTTGGAATGAAGTAATGCTTGCGGATTACTGTTGGTCTTTGTATATGGATTCTGCGGAACTCCATCACAAGAGGCAAGCTAAAAGACGACGAAGTCAATAGGCCACCACATGATTCTCTTCAGACACGACTATCTGCGAAGTATTTTTCCAGCAATTTAGAACTCCTAGCATGTAATTACCAGCTAGAAAAAATAAAATGCTCTTTCATTGTTGTTAGCATGTATGTAATTAAAATGTATCCTTTTCTCTCAATCCGTTAATATGTAATATTTCCACCTTGTATATCATAGAAACTAGAGCTGATAAAATTTTTTCATTGTCATATTTGTTTTTCTCAACCCAAAATTAGTAGGAATTGTCTCATGAAGTGCTCGAAACTTTGAAAAATTATTTTTTTGTTGCCCAGTGTTACCAAAGAAACAGATTACAAGTTCCATGGTGTCATTAGATGTATGGTGCGTTGCTTCATCTTGCTGGAAATAACCTTCTCTCAATTCGATATCATCCAGCTGCTCCACAAATGTATTGAAGATACCCATATCAACTACAGTGTCTACAGTCATATCAAAGATAATGGGACCAACGATCCTGGAAGCTGACACCGCACACCATACTCCAACCTTTTCATCATGCAGTGGGGTTTCGTTGATCACTTGGGGGTTTACAGCGGCCCAATATCTGGTGTTTTGTGTGTTTATGTGGCCTGAGAGATAAAACCATGCCTCATCTGTAAACCACGTTATGGAGAGAATGTCTGGACGTGGAATAAGAGACTGGTGGAGGACATTTCCAACATTTTCTCTGAGATGTAAATAGTGTAATCTAATCTCCCAATTGTGTATTATATTCTCCCAATGTTTCACGTGTGCCCTATTATTGATTCAAAAGTTATGGCCTATTGAAATGGTTTAGGTTTACATGCATCGCAGTATAAACGTGTAATAGCTTTTGAAAATAGGACACGTTGTGAAGAACAGTTAGACATGGGATATCGATTTCGTAAGGAAAAAATATTTTCGTGTTACGTACGTTGTACTGATGGTTAGACTGTACTGTACTATATTCCCGCCTTCTCTAATCTCTCTAAACCGATCTGTTTACACCAACCAGCTCTACAAACAACTGCACTCATTCGATGAGTTTGAAGAATGTGCGGGCGCGGAACTTTCCTCGAGTTTTACGAACAGAGAAGCGAAATTGCTACAGTACGTAAACTCATAGATGATGTTAAAGAAAATGTACATTTTGAAGGCAGAAGGACACTTTCTGTAGAATACTTAAGGATCTGGGATATTCATTTCGCAAAGAAAAACTATATATGCGTCGTGTTATGTACGTTGTGCTGATGTTTTTATGTCCAGACTGTATTAATCATATAATCCCGCCTTTTCTAACCTCTCTAAACCATGCCGTGCTACACGACCGCCCAAAACAACTGCACTCATTCAGTAAAACATTATGTAGTGCTCTCACTTTTTAAATCCAGCAATATGGTGCCATGGTGTTTTAGTTAATTCATGGAAATTAATCATTTCTTCACACTAGTCGTATATAGGCTAAGATTCTGTATAGATAGAGTCAACATGAAAAATTCAATGCCATGGCCAGGATTTGAACCACGGATCTCCTGGTTTCCGCCCAGTGGCTATAACTCATTGAGCTACCATGACCAACCTGCGGTCCCGACATTAAATTCTCCATTTGACTCGTATATTTCCCCGGTAGACCACTAGGGGCTCTCGCATCCGAGATACACCGTTTGTGGCGACTTACTATCGTAAGTACTTGAGTCCCAGGCTTCATCATTTAACTCTAATATTTTAGTTAATTGATGGAAGTTAACCATTTCTTTACACTAGCCGTACATAGACTAAGATTTTGTATAGATAGAATCAACATGAAAAATTCAATGCCATGGCCGGGATTTGAACCACGGATCTCCTGGTTTTCGTCCAGTCGCTCTAACCCATTGAGCTACCATGGCCAACGTGCCGTCCTGACATTAAATTCCATGGTAACTTGGTAACTTGTTCATTTGATGCTTTCCTTCTGAAGGTGTTTGCTATAATGGATCTTTGTGGATGTCATAGTATGTGAGCTGTCTCCCTTTAAATTTACGCTTTCACTCATTTCTGTAATCTCTCTTCCATAAATTATACTTATGTACTCCTTTCATTATAGCCAAAACAACTTAAATTGTTTTGTACAATACACCAGGCAGAGCTGACTATAAAAACTTCTCGATGAGGTTATTAAAAACTGGTCCAAATTAAAACAAAACCTGACTTAAAACTGCTGTAAACATAGTAAACAATTTACTAAAAGGCCATGTAAGGAAAGAGCTGAAAGCTTACTTTAACGCTACAGACTTCAGCTGAGAACAATTGCTACATTTCTCACAGAAGACATTCCTGTAAAAAATAATTTTAGCACAATCGGAGTGTTTCAGGGTAACCTTGCAGATTGTTTTAGGGGGGGGGGGGAACAGCTCAATATATTTTATGCCCCTGTAAAGCTTAAGCTTACGGATGGATATACTGCTTCTTAGAGCCTAAAGCATTTTAAATATTATCATCAGCTATCATACTGTATTCTTTGGTAAACACTGTAGATATGAATTGGCTTTAAACGTTAAGTTGAAGGCTGAAGTGCGTTCGGAGGAATGAATCAGAGAAAACAAGATATACTAAGAAAACTGATCGTCATATTTTTAACGAGTGTTTCGTTTTATAATGGCTTTGATCACGAGGGGAAAAAAGGGAAAAAAATGAATCAATACTTTTCATTTCAGAAAAATATAACGATTGACATTTTAAATCAATAACTATCTTGGAAATATTTAATTTCTCAAGAAAACAGAGTAAATTGCGGATATAAATTGTACGCCAAACGAAATCTGTCCATGTTATGTGGTAGGATTTTACGCAAAAGACATTCGCAATGAAGAATTCAGAAGCTGTGCTCCGAAAATTCAACATGCACGTTTCATATACAGTAAAAATATCTTAAACATGTGGTATTTTAACCAAAATCATTACATCCATTTTAATATTGATGTAGATGTTAATATGTCAAATGCCAGAGTGATATGGGTTTTATTTATTTGTGATTCATATTGAGATATTTAAAATGATGAGTTTTGTTTTGGATTGGTATGAGTAGGTGGCCATAACTGTATAGAGTAGGTCACAAACTGGTAAAGAATGTTAATGTTCAATCTAAATACATGGTAAATAGGATGAATTAAATAGAAAAATAAAATTATAATAGAAAATTGTTTTTAGGACTTTATATATGGAAAATTTGAAAATTATGTAATTCAAAATTAATGTATTGGCCACAGGAAAAAGTGATGTAGACTAGAATAATTAGTTACCATGGTGATCAGGTAAAAATCAATAGATGGAATGGAGAAGTTAGGGTCCTTTGGATGGTGACCGCAATGTGATCAGACGCGTGTGGATATAATTCCAAGAAGAAAGTAGCTGACAACTAATGCACGAAAAGCGAAGAAATCGCGTTTGTGTAAAGACAAGAGAAATCTAAGAAAATGATTGTATTAGAATTGTATGAGAATATGTTTGATCATCGCAGAAGATAGACCTTCGTGAATTGCAGCGAGTAATAATAAGAAATGCTTCTTCAAATAGTGTACGAGAGTAAGAAAATGTCGTCACAATGTGATGCAGAACTTCGAGAACACCAACCCACCATATCCCCATCGTCGACTATGAATTTCTGTTACAATATATGAATATAATCAAAATTTCTATATAAATGGTAGCTAGATGTAAGGTATTTTCTTGAAAATCTTAGTGTCGAGATCTATTTATTTTCTTTAAAATGCAAATATCTTAAACATATGGCATTTAAATCAAAATATTGGGACCATGTTTGGAAAATAAACAAGTTTGGAAAGGGTTTTTCTATGTAAGGGATGATTTAGGCTAAGAGGGGAAGCCTTTTAAAAATCTCCGTGTTGTATTTTTTGGAAGATACTAAACACAAATTTGGCATTTTTAACTTTATGCTTTTGAGCTATGCTGAGGTACAAGACATCTGAACCTCTTTCAACAGTCTCATTATGAATTCAAGTAGTTACGTATTTCTGACATAATTAGTGTTCTACACTCACGCCACCTCCTGATCTGGCATTTAATTTACAGTCTTTTGTTCAGTGATGCGAGATGTGAGTGTTTTGTCTTTGTTGATTTTTGTGTTATATTTATTTACTGTTTATAACATTTCTTATAAACTTCCTGATGATGGGAGCGATGTAGGCTCTCGAATCGTCTATTTCTAATCGCCTTTTCCTCTGGCCCGTTTTCCTAAGATATCTTGAATATATTCTTCGTCAGGAAAGCTTCAGGCGTTATTCTTTTTCTACAAATGCACCTTTTGGGGTGTTAGTTATATAAGCAAACATAAGAGACAGCAAAAATGTGGAGTATCTTTCACATTTCTGTCGTTTTTGGTGTTGTAGCACTTGTGTCGTACCTGTAGCTTAGTTTGCTTAGGTTAGTTTGGCTTTGATTAAAACTTCTGTGATCCATTCCCCTGATTTCATTCACTTCACTTACAGAATGTAACTTCGTTGTTGGATTTCGGAGCTTTGTCTAACCTGCAGAGTTTCGACTTGGAGACAGCTGGTTTGTGCCACCGCTGTATGAACCTGCTTCAGATGGTGGTTTTTGTTTTTAAATTGTTAGGCTTTCTCCTCACCTACACTATCTTACTCTTATTTTCCATCAGGGTTAGCAGTAGCCTCTCATTTCAGCTATTCCCCAAAGTAATCATCCAGTTCGGTTTGTTGTACCAACCTAGTTACCTGTTATTCTACCTATGTAATCTAATCTAATTCACTTCACTCCGATCCTATCCATTACAACTGAATCCAAACTAATCGAATCCACCCACGCAACTACCTACACATTTCCTGGATACTTCCCTAAGCATCCGGTCTAATCCTGTTCAGTTCAGACCAGTTACATCTATCCTACCCACTACAACCTCTTAATTGGTATTTGGTGTTCATTTTTAAGAACCTCGCCTTTGTAATACGAATTAAAAAAGTAGAGAAAACAAATATATCAATGATCTTATTCGAAATGTGATAAACCTGCAGAATTTATCTTGGATTGTGCCACAAGGGACGTAGCAATAGCTGAACAGGTCGAGCTTATTTCTGAATCAGAATACACGTAGATTTTAGGTAGATAATACCATGGTAAAAGGCATTCCGGTAACTCGTCCGCCTGTCGTGATTCGAAACTGGAATTCACGTTATCTCAACTCTCGCTATAGCTTATATTAAAGCCCGGATTTTATGTAATAACAATTTAAGAAATATGTACATAAATATATAGCACAATATTGTAAAATATGTAACTAAATATGTAATAAAGCAATTCCATGTACGAGGGCTGTTCAGTAAAGAATGATCATAATATTTTTACGCTCATAATTTTTCGCACTAAAATTCAATCTTATTATATTCTGTTAGCTTAATGTAAAACAAACACGCCGTAGTAGTTTCATTGTTGGCCCTCCTGGTTCCCGTCTGTAAGAACCAGGCAAGTTCAGAAATTTTCAGTATCGCCTACCGCTGCAATGGAGGTAACATGCAGTTAAAGTTGATGTTAGAGGAAGATCAGGAGTTTCTTTCAAACGTAATCACTGCTGATGAAACTTGGCTACATCATTTTGATCCTGAGAGCAAACAGCAAAGCTCAATGTGGATATCTCCTTCATCACCAACCCACAAGAAAGCAAAAGTGGCTGCTTCTGCTGGGAAAGTTACGGTCAGCTCATTCTTTGATATACATGGAATGGTTTATCAGTATTTTGTACCTGCACACACATCAGTAACTGGAAAATACTACAGGGATGTCCTGAAAACATTGCAAGTCTATATCAGCCGCAAAAGAACATATTTCCATGAGGCAGGCTGGATGCTGTACCACGATAATGCGCGGCCGCATATTGCCAAAGTTGTTGCTGAATATCTTGCAAAAATCAACGTGAAGTGCATTCATCACCCTCCCTATAGTCCGGATTTAACCCCTATGTGACTTTTTTCTATTCCCTAACTTGAAGAAACGCCTTCGTGGGAGGCATTATCCATCATCAAAAGCAGTGGTGAAGGCTGCGGAGGCGATTTCGAAGGATCTCTCTAAAAGTGGTTTCCAGCATGTCTTTGAAGACTGGCAGAAACGCTGGGACAAGTACATCGCATTCAGAGGAGACTATTTTGAGAAGGACCATCAAAATTATGAGATTTTTAATTGAAAATATATATATCTATGTATATAGATATATATATATATTTCTTTTCCTTATTTAACCGTTTTTTATTGTTTCCGTTTAATTACCTATATGTTTTCTGTAGTTTCACACACATACACTATACACTTAAACACCTATGCCCAGGGCGGGACTCGAACCCGCGACCCTCTACGCGGTGGAACGCTAGATACATACGTTCTAACGACCATGGCTGCGAGGGCCGGCATCGAGGTTGAGTAAAGGTACGTTTTCAAACAAACAAAAAATGTGATCACTCTTTATTGAACAGCCCTCGTAAAATAAAAAATGTTATTTCTTTATTATAAAAAAGAAGTCCACGTAGTGAAATCTCTAAGTTAATTTTTAAACCATTCACTTCTGCTAGAAGTACAATACCGAAGTCCAAGTGTCAACCATTCAAGCATTTAAGCCGTATTATATCAGTGTCGACAGTTAATTATAATATACTTTTCAAAATGTTCTGGTGTCATGCACAGTCTTCTGTCTGACAATATGTTTTTGTAAATTGAAAAAGATCACTCAACTTCGCAAGAAGTCAACGGTGCATATTTATACAGAGGGATTGTGCTAGGAATAATATTGTGGCTGTGGGTTCACAGAATTAAAAGTCCAGTTTGCAGAAATTCCAAAATGCTCTTTATTTCCGTAGAGACACACTTTGGTCAGCCCTTACAGTAGCAGAACTACGTAACATACACAAATACAATCGTCAAGGTCGTTGACCACAAACAAAGAGCTCACTTTCAAAACCCAGCTGGACCACTCTAATTACGACAGTCCATTCAACTAACCGCGGCTTCCTATTATACGCCCATTCATGGTTCCAGACGTCTGTTGAATGTCCTATCACAATCAAGACGGTACCAAACGAAAGACAACCTTCCAGTCATCTATCTTTCTCTTTATCGGTTTCGGCAAGCTTTTATCTCCGCGCTGCACTAATCTGTCTCTTTGTGCACGTCGGCCATGCTATCGCAACAATGCGATCGGCGACAATATTTTCAGGGGGTTCTACATTTTCACTCTTAAATAAGCCAGCATAGACTGCAGTTTAATGGAAACTACACCACCCATTTCGCCTGGTACAACACTGGCCTTTTGAACTGCATCTTTTGATAACATATTACTTCCTGATCATTAAAGATGGCTCATAAATCTGTCGATTCCAAGAACCCAAAGGAAGTAACATCAAATGTTCCGTGCCTACCTTCCACGCATGATGTTTATTATGTGTTTATAGATAAAAATTAAATTTGTAGTGAACGGGTACAGCCAGATTGAAAAAGTCAATGCCATAGCCGGGATTTGAACCACGGATCTTCTGGTCTTCGTCCAGCCGCTCTAAACCATTGAGCTACTATGGCCAACATGCCAAAATGACATCAAATTCTCCAACTGACTCGTGCTTTTCCCGGCAAACCACTAGGAGTTCTCATAAACACATGAGACAACTACCTTAATGGCGACTTACTATGATGTAAGTACTTTAAGACCCGGGCTTTATAGTTCGGACCACTAATAGGTACAATTAATGGAAATTAATTGATCTTTCACACTAGCCGTGTGTAGGACGCACTATGAAAGGGTAGAGCCAGACTGAAACCGGGAAAAACATGAGTCAGTTGGAGAATTTAATGTTATGTTGGCACGTTGGCCATAGTAGCTCAATGGTTTAGAGCGGCTGGACCGAGACCAGAATATCCGTGGTTCAAATTCCGGATATGACATTGAATTTTTCAGTCTGGATCTACCCTTTCATAGTGCTTCCTACACACGGTTAGTGTTAAAGAACAATTAATTTCCTTTAATTGTACCTAATAGTGGTCCGAACTATAAAGCCCGGACCTTAAAGTACTTACAGCATAGTAAGTCGTCATTAAGGTAGTTGTCTCATATGTTTATGAGAACTCCTAGTGGTTTACCGGGAAAAACACGAGTCAGTTGGAGAATTTAATGTCACGTTGGCACGTTGGCCATAGTAGCTCAATGGTTTAGAGCGGCTGAACGGAAACCAGAATATCCATGGTTCAAATTCCGGCTATGACATTGAATTTTTCAGTCTGGCTTTCATAGTGCTTCCAACACACGGCTAGTGTGAAAGAACAATTAATTACCATAAATTCGTAGTGATTTAGAAAGTTACCATACTTGTTGATTTGGGGCAATTTTCTTGTTAGTCCGTACCACAGATCAAATCAAACGGAGATTAAGAAAAACACCGACATGTTACCAACTTAAATTTGTCGGAACATACTATACCATGTATGTAATTTACCATAAACAAAGATGTAATACACACACTTTGAGAAGAAACCGAAAACTGCCACAATCAAGTGTGGTTTTAGGATGATTGATGGCGCGTACAAATCTGAAGGACAGTAACCCTTCACTCTTGGAAACGCTCCCCGATGAGGGATAGAGGAACGAAACGGGAAGGGTGGGTATTAATATGAACTGCAAACAGAATTCCGTCCATCAATGCGGAAGCAGCAGGCAGAGGTGGGTCCCGGCTCATAGATTCCGGTAAAGTAGGGTATTCAATGCGTACACTCTCGTTCGAATCACTACAGAGCCGTTCTTTATCCCCCGTTACTGCATGCCGCTTAACGTTACAGTGCATCCAGGGACGAATTTAAGAGGGGGGGGGGGGTCCAGAGTGTCCGGACGCCCCCCCCCCCAAATGAATTATAATTTCAAACTTTTAATACACAGTTGAAATAAGACTTAGTTTAATATAAATCGAAAAAGTTTATTCAAGCTTCTCATCTTAACGTCTCTATTCACTGCCAGGTGGACATGAAGTTATTTAAGAGGTAAACGAAAAGTTACTGTACAACAGCTGTAGAGCTAGTTAAAATACACAAATAATGTCAATTACAATAATGTATTGCAAAGTTAACCAAATCCGATGTATTATAATTTGTTGATTAGAATTCCCAGATACTTACTTAAAGGTATGTAATTTTTAACCTCTAAGGTCCTATTCCCTTTTTCATTCAAGGAGAACTAATACTTCAAGTGCACCAATCAGTGGTTGGCTTTTTTAAATATCTGAATACTGCTTATATCACTTTATCCCAGATATGAGAACAAAAAATGTGCAATGTGCAAGGACTTTCTACACACTTTATCCAAAGAAACAAGACAAAAACAAGCTTTTCTAAGAACAATTTGTAGAAGCTTGGTGGAGAAAGTCATGTGAATATAATATATTACATGTGTGTTTACTTGTTACTAACATAATAAAAACACATCCCTGATTAATTATTTATTAAAAGCAAATAATTCAACGTAGAATTTTTGGACTCCCCTTGAAACTGACTTCTAAGTACGAGGGCTGTTCAATAAATAATGATCACAATTTTACTCATCCTCATAATTTTGATGGTCGTTCTCAAAATAGTCTCCCCTAAATACGATGCACTTGTCCCAACGTTTCTGCCAGTCTTCAAAGACATGCTGGAAACCATTTTTGAGAGATTCTTCAAAATCACCTCCGCAGCCTTCGCCACTGCTTCTGATAATGGATAATGCCGCCCACGAAGGCATCTTTTCAAGTTAGGGAATAGAAAAAAGTCATTTGGAGCTAAATCCGGACTATAGGGAGGGTGAGGGATGCACTTCACGTTGATTTTTGCAAGATATTCAGCAACAACATTGGCAATACGCAGCTGCGCATTATCGTGTTGCAACATCCAGTCTCCTTCACGGAAATGTGGTCTTTTGCGCCTGATATGGACTTGCAATGTTTTCAGGACATCCCTGTAGTATTGTCCAGTTACTGATGTGTGTGCAGGTACAACATGCTGATAAACCATTCCGTGAATATCAAAGAATGAGATGACCATAACTTTCCCAGCAGAAGCAACCACTTTTGCTTTTTTTGGGGGTTGGTAATGAAGGAGATTTCCACACTGAGCTTTGCTGTTTGCTCTCAGGATCAAAATGATGTAGCCAAGTTTCATCAGCAGTGATTACGTTTGAAAGAAACTCCGGATCTTCCTCTAACATCAACTTTAACTGCATGTTACCTCCATTGCAGTGGTAGGCGACACTGAACATGGCTGAACTTACCTGGTTCTCACAGGCGGGAACCAGGAGTGCCAACAATGAAACTACTACGGCATGTTTGTTTCACATTAAGCTAACAGACTATAATAAATTATGACCGTAAAAAAATTATGATCATTCTTTATTGAACAGCCCTCGTACGTGCCTGAGTGCATCTTGTGAAAACTGCTGATATCGCAGCCTGAAATTAACTCCATAAATATAGATAAAAGTCATTAATAACTTAATTTACTTATATATTGAATTTTATGCGTGGTAAAAATATTTTATCAATTTAGAAAAATATAATGTTTTGTGAACAGTTCAAAATTAGACGATAGCTTTAAATTCAAAACTGTCTGGTTCATTTCTCTGCAAGTAAACATTTTTAATTAAGACTATTCTGCTTTGCTCTGGAATATGAAAGTACGAATGTGTGAGTGTGTGTGTGGGGGGGGGGGCAGTGTAAATTGAATGTTTATTTATGGAAGTGTTTTAACTGCAATGGATTTCAGCGTTCCGTTCTATATTGGGCATCAAAGATCATTTAGTTTTTTTCAGAAGCCTTCTGATCAGCTATGAGGTTATTTTTATATGCTGTGAATCTACGATACAATGCCACCGGCATTACTTCCCTTCCATACGAAGGGAAAAAATAATCTTCTTCCAATCAGTTTGAAACCGCGAGCCTATGAACCAGAGAGCCCGCCTCTGTAGCATAGATGGTAGGGTGTCTGCTTCACGTTTAAGAGGTTCCCAGTTGGAATCTTGGTCAGGGTGAGTTATCTGCATAAGGTTTCTTCCAGGGTTTTTCCTTATCCTAAATGTTTAATAGGATAAAATCTTGAGAGGATTCGGTACTTCGACCAGACTTGCCCATTGTGCCTATGCCTCAACTGCGGCATCCCCGATAGGAAGGATGAGGCGCGAGGAGACAGAGGGTGGCTGTCCTAAAGAGTCACGACAGTGCAGAGGGCACTTATGGCCAGTTGGAAACTCCCCGACAGGCCAGTACAATCGGCATGTCACTGACCATGGTCCTTAAATGGTCCACTAGTCGGCCCGAAGACCGGCCTATATGAGGAAATGTTAACCAGGAGCATTTCATCCTGTCATGCAGCGCCGAAACTCCTGCCGACACTTCTACTCTGAAACAGACCACCAGATGAGAGACGAAGTGAAATTATAATGGAAATGAAATGGAGGGATAGGAAATTCCGGGGATGTAATTAAGCTACCCAGCATTCACATGGCGACCCAGATAAAAACCCCGGAAAACCCCATGGGTCAGGTAGGTTGGCCACGGGAGTCGAACCTGGATCTCCCGAATGCGGGCTGCAGGAATCAAAGTCGTTAAAGACATTTTTAAGAAAATCAAAAGTTTAAACAAAGGAAGTCTATGTAAAGGTCATTTTGGCAAAGATATATGCTTATTTAGTCCTGCTCCGTGACGTAGCGGGCTAAGGCAGCATGCCTTGGTCCCAGGCCACGGAAAGTGTTCCGCGTTCGATCCCACCCATGGGGTGCGGATTTTATGTTCCGGGTATAGGACCGGTGCCCACTCAGCATCGTGAAGAGTGTGAGGAGCTTACGCTAGGTAAGCGGCCCTAGTCACGAAAATCAACATTCCGGCTGGGGGATGCCGAGATGCTGACCACATCTCCTCCCCGTATCGCCCACCTTACCTTGCGTAAGTGAGCGTGAAGCCGGCAGTGGGGCTGGTAGGCCTTGGCCGTCTTAGGACTGTGTCGCCAGGGTTTAGTTTTAGTTTATATACTTATTTAATTTTCCTGTCGCGCCTCCTTGGGATATTTTGCATCTAATTTCCGGGATATTTTGCATCTAATTTCCGCTTTTGAGTATTGTCCAACTACCACAAGAAGGCAAGTGGGGTATGAAGAGGGAGAGGGGTTTGAACTGTTTATCTGCTCTGTTAGTGAGTCTGTTTACTACGCAACGAGTGTATGAGAGTGCATATGTGTCACCCATGCTGCCAGATCTAATGCTCGTTTCAGTAACTGCTGTGATGACTATTATGTATGGGTGAGTTATGTGACAACACATGAAGCTAGCATCCTTATCATATCCGGGCGCGTGTGCGCGCGCACATACACTTCCCTGTATTGTGGATTTTAATCCGCCAAATAGATTTTGTTTAATAAAAGGGCTGTTTTTGAAAGGGAAATAAAGCCCATTGTCCCGTGCCATTGATATACTGCATGTAAAAGAACTTCAAACCTGATAAGGAGACCTTTGAGCAAAAGTAAGCGATTCTTAATGTCCAATACAGGTTGTTTAAAAACGACATTGAACGATTATAGCCGTTGCGTAGTTTACAACTTAACTAGTTCGAATTTTGGTGTCGCAGCTTGAAGTTCTTCTAATTTTATGCAGCATTAAATATTACATTATTTTGTGATTAGGCACAGCGTAGGAATCACTGGTGTACGAACGTCAAAAGTTGTTACTGGGACGCACCAGCCACGAAAACAAAAACATTACTCCTTGTTCTTTATCAGTGACCCTAGCCTACCTTTCAGGTATTAGGGCAAAGTGCAGTTACTTGTGAAAAAGTCGACTAATAACTCGGACAGTTGCAAGGTTACTCTTCAGTGTAAAACTACACATTCCGTCCTAACAGAGAGGACTTTATGCGTACTTAGCAAATCCAAGCAATATGGAGCGCTATACGAACGCCGAAATGACGGATATGGTTTTGATGGATGGAAGAGCTGAAGGGAGTTCAACGTACGCACGATTAATTTAGGTTCATTCAAATATGAATTGTAAAATTAGTTACGTCAATGATAATATTTATTTGTTTAACTTAAGAGCATTTAGTTATGATCTCAATTGCACAATACTTTCAACCACTTACAGTAAATATCAACAGCTTCCTTTTCAGTTACAAATGCTTTATTTAGTATTATCAAACACGTGGAATAAAATGCTGGTCTCATTGTATAAGTCATTTAGTTTTTGTTAATTTATCTCCAACTCTTTGATATTGTTTTCTGTTATGTTTATCATTTAATGCTTCCATCCTCAACCTCACTAACATTAACTTCCCTCTAAAAGGCATAAGTTGCATATGACCACCAGCTTATTTGCCATCATGGACTGCTATAACGGAGTTTTGTAACACGTTAAACACTCATAAGCAATAATTACGCAATAGCCAAGGAAATTGTTAATAGTAGCAAGGTACTGTGGAGTATGTGGGTATGTTTACAAACAGCTGCAGCACGCGGCACGGCGTGTGACCTGTAGAGTCTGTTTAGTTAACTCTGTGCACGTCGGCTACTTGCCTTTGACGAACCCTTATAATCGTTTTACAACACCGACCCTCCTTCTCCCAGACCTTTCTTCAAGGTTGCCACCTTTCTCGATACGTCATGGGTATCGTACGAGGTCTCGTCTAATTAAATAAATTATCTTATGCCCATTACTGCAAAACTTTCTTAGTTTTGACGATGTGTGTGTGTGTGTGTGTGTGTGTGTGTGTGTGTGTGTGTGTGTGTGTGTGTGTGTGTGTGTGTGTGTGTGTGTGTGTGTGTGTGTGTGTGTGTGTGTGTGTGTGTGTGTGTGTGTGTGTGTGTGTGTGTGTGTGTGTGTGTGTGTGTGTGTGTGTGTGTGTGTGTGTGTGTGTGTGTGTGTGTGTGTGTGTGTGTGTGTGTGTCGCCAAGCTACAATTCCACTGGATTCCATAATAACCCTTATCTTATTCAAAGTGCGGTATTTGAAACCCAGCTTCTTTAGGAGACCGCGCAAAGTGCAGTGCCCATAAGGAAAATCACAAATTTCTTGCAAATGTGCAACCAATTCGTCTAAGGTGGGCGCTCTCCCTTTTGCATAGAATCTATAAATTTCTCGATGAATTAAATCGCATGTGAAATTATCTACTTTAGAGAAACGTTTCCTTTTGTTTTCACACTTGATCGGTGTCTTTGGTATTCCTTTCGTCACAATATTTCTTATTGTATTTCTGTGAATACCCAGAATTTATAAGGTTTATTGCACGATCCCTTACCAAGATTATCTGTCAGCATATATTTGTATGTGTTCACAATAAGCGCTTGAATTTGCTTAGAAACAGTTCGCGTTGAAACTTTATTTGTGAGGCTTTTTAAGTAATATAACTCGGCCCAGTTAATCACACTATTGTCATCACTTTGTTTATTTTCACTTAACTGAAAGTCATCTACTGTTTCATTTGCGTTTACCACTACATTTCCCTCCCACGGTCTCCACATTGTGACACACAACGAATTTCTGCACGTAATGAAACAGATGAACCGGAAGTTGGAACTTTAGCAACTGAGACTCCACGTGGAGTAGACATGCGATTGTCACTTCGAGAAAATCAGGGTTGCTATTGGTTCTCAACGACAGTGTTCCATTTCTGAAGTGTGGAGATAGATTTATGACGGTCATTAGTGGGCGGTAGGGTAGTTTCCTTTGAGCGGCAACTACACTCGCGTTCACTACACAGACTCTACCAGCATGAGGCACGCGTCGTTGTTCCTGTCACTGCCTAATCCACACTCACTGTGGAGTATTTTTATGCGGCCCTACTGGTGGTAAAAACTATCTATATATGTCACATAGAAACAGAGCAACTACTTCTATATGTTTGTTCGATGTCGTTTTGAAACACCCTGTAGAATGGTACGATTAGAATAGTTAAGGGGCGTATATGAATAAAAAGACTATTTAACAACGCATTTTTTTTTTCAATTTAGGAAATCTCAAAATCTATATTTCAGTTGAGATCTTCACATCGTTTACTTGGGGGGGGGGGGGTGTCGAATATAATAATCCTTACGTACCAGAAGTGAAATAAAGTACAGCTTCAGAGGTCATTAGGACAGAATAACTGCATTTAGTAACTATCAGTGTGTTCTTTGTCCACTACGTATCTTGTATCAGGTGGTTGTGGGTTTGGAGTCTTCAGCAATAATATTAATGAACCGTTTATGATTGCAGCTATTACGAGAATGGGATCGGAGGGTCGTCCGAAGCGTGTGCAGGAGAATACCTGCCTACCCCAAAACGCCACCACCCTCACAGCAGCAGTGGCGGAGCTGGTAACAGCCATTTGCTGCTGCAACACGGACCAGGCTTGCTCTTCTCTCCCGGGGGCGGTGCTGGAGGTGGCGGTGGCGGTGGTGGTGGTACCGCGGCCTCGGCTCATCCCCACGTACCGCCACCCCCACACCTGCACCCTGCGGCCGACTACCCCCAGCAATATGGCTACACACCCTACGGTCCTAGTGCAGCCCATTGCAACCCACGCGACACCACGGCAGAACTCCTCGCGGCGGCGGAAAGGAGGCATGGCGATGAAGAGTGGAAAAACATCCATGTCGTAAGTACTGTCAATGCCATAAACCTATAAACCTTAACTATCTGTCTATATGACAGCAGCAAACAAGATGATTCTCTGTTTTGGAAGGCAAAAATGATAATGAGAAATAAAAGAACGAGTTATATTTCTATACATTCATCAACAAACTGTATTTAAAACATGATTTTCTTCTAGCTAGAGAAAGGTTGTATGGTATCGGACACCTTACTCTTTTCTTAAATTAATAATTTCTGACATTCAAGGAAAAAATTAACAAGTATAATTTTAGAAATCCTTAATTCCATGCTCAAGATGTTCTCGGGAAGCAAGCCAGGTGAAAAGACGATTAGAAATCGACGTTTTGGAAGTGTGCATCTCTTCCATCATCAGGATATTTATAAAATGTTATAACCACAAATGAAATACTGGATATAACAAAACTATAAACAAAGACAAAACACTATCAAAATTCGCATTGCTGAACAAAAGACTGTTTTCAGTAAATTAAATGCCAGGTCTGGAGATGACGTGAGTATAGAAAATTAATTGGGTCAAAGAAACGTAACTACTTAACTTGATTATCAAGCTTATTGATATGTACTACTTAAGTCGACGGATTTCCATTTTTAAGGCCAGTTACGTTTCTCCTAAATAAAAAGGAATATTAACATTTCATCTCATCAATTTACTACAATGGCTGCAATGGAAATCTTTACATGATAATAAAAACAAAAAAACTGTCTTTACATGGTTTTATTTTGAACTTCTCTATACAGTTACTATGTGGTCATATTTCCCTTAACTTGTATCACCTTCATGAGTCTCCTGACCATCGAATCTGATAGATTTTCAAAATATTTTTGTCGATTTCTATCCATAACTTCTTCAACACCTCCTGCAGTTCCTTAATATTTGATGTTGCAGCTCTTCTATTTTATTTTTCATTTGATCCCAAGTTTTTTCTATTGGATTTAGGTCAGGAGAGTTACCAGGCCAGTCAACTACAGCTATATTACTGTCTTTTAGGAACTTCTGAACCATCTTTGTTCTGTGAGCAGGGGCACCATCATGCATAAAGAACTGACTCTGATGAATTGGCCAAAATGTGACCAAATCCTGTTGCAACACTTCTAAATAGTTACTTTCCTTCATTGTTACATTTTTAGGGAGAAAGTACAAGCCACCTCTACCACAATTACCACTAAAGTCACCCTATACCATCACATACCTGAAAGTGATAAATTCATTAAGCTGATTAAGGGATCATGTGTAGAATTAGTTTCTAATGCTGTAATTGACTCTGTAAATTAGATTCTAATGTTGTAGAATTGACTATGTACAAGTAGTATTAATGATGAAAAATTGACTATGTCAGAAAGTGTAACCAACAATCTATTGACAATATTTATTTGCTTTTTCTACTTTAGACTTTTCTTGGTTCTTGTATCTGTTAGAGTTTTTAGTCTTATGTAACTTTTTATATTTATCTTTGTATCTTGAACTGACGTGTCCTATAACATATGTATTATGTTCCAAAGGATGAAATAAATACAATACAATACAGTTTTGACCATACACTTTGGATCATTACCCTTCTCACCTTTTTGGACTTTCCTCTGATGAATTTGAAAGTGCTTTCATCAGAAAACATTACTTTGCGCCAGTCCTCTGATGTCCAGTGCTGATATGTTTTGCAGAAATACACTTTTTTTGTTCATCATAGCTTCAATTAGAAGAGGCTTCTTGGCAGCACATCGAATTGGTAAGCCTAAGTCTATAGAACGGATGATAAAATAGAGGAATACATCAAATTAACCACCCTATGTGTTGAACAAAACAGCTTCACGTTCTCCAGCAAGATCTTCCAACAAACAGCAGGCTTGGCCATGGGTAACCCTCTTTCACCATTACTAGCTAATCTGTTCATGAGTAATTTGGAGACACACATTACTAAAGCCTTTCCACATATTTTCAAATGTTGGCATAGATATGTCGACGATGTGTTTGCGATAGTCCCTAGAAGACTAACCGAGGATGCTATAAAGTTGCTAAACCTACAAGAAAAATCCATAGTTTTCACCATTGAAGTAGAGCAGGATGAATGGCTACCTTTTCTAGATTTGAAAATCATTAGAACACCAACAGGATTACAATTTGGAATATACCGAAAAGCAACACATATTGACAATTACATTAAATGCAACCCATTCAACCCAGTACAACATCAATATGCAGTATTCCATAGTTTAGTTCACAGATTAATCAACATTCCGCTAACAAAAACAGAATATGAACAGGAGTACGCTCACATACACCAGGTTGCCGAACTGAACAACTATAACACAAATTTCATCAAAAAACTGATCTACAGACACAAAAGAAACAAAAACTTAAGGGACATTTCTACGTTAAAAAAACTAGAAAACCCAAACACCAGATATGGAAAATTTACATTTCATCCAAAATACTTCAAAAAATTTGAAAAGATATTTAAGAGCTTCAACATAAAATTAGCCCCTCAAAACAAACACAACATCCGCAACTTACTAAACCACCCTCTAAAAAATAGCACACCGAAAACTCAATTATCAGGCATTTACCAAATGAGTTGCCAGGATTGTGACAAGATATACATTGGTAAGACCAAAAGGAATGTAGGAACAAGAATGAAAGAACACTTCAGAAATATTAAATTCAAACAAATGGACAAGTCGGCCGTAGCACATCACTTTTGGTCTGAGAATCACAACATAAAACAAGAAATAGAACTGATCAAACAGGTAAAGGAACCTCTGGAACTACAGATTTGGGAAAACATATTTATTACGAAAAAACAGGACCTCTTAATGAATTTTGAAATTCCCGCGGTAGATGACGTCATCAAACTTACCAGGACGTTAGATGGCAGCACAACACCAAGCCAGATGCAGACACCGGATGCATCATCAGTCTACCACAGAGCTGACGATAGGGGAGAAGTCCCCAGAAACTAGTCTTCTTAAAAAACGTGTAAGTGGAGAAAAGTATATACAAGGTTGACTCACTTGCCTAATTTTAGTAAGCCTAAGTCTTTTTGAAGGCGATGCTGAATGGTCCGGATTGCAACACTTTTGAACAGTTCTGGATGATTCTTTTTTAAAACTGCTGCTGTAATCCATGCATTAGCTATCACTTCATGTTTTAGGTCATCAGTCCTTGGAGAAGTCTTTCTTTCACCACCTGAGTCTATTTTTCGAGTTGGTGTGGTGCCATGTGGCAAAGGTGCTGCTGCATGTTTTAGGTCATAAATGGCTTGTCTTGAAACCTTAGATCAGGAGCTATACCGATTACAGAGGTACCTACTTCTAACAGAGTCTTGTCCTCACAAGTGAGCTCCTTGTGTCCCATTTTGTGTACTGGATTCAGAGATACACACCTTCAAAAACAGCACCAAGATCAGAGATCAATGTCAACAACACATAATAAACAACTTGTTGTATGCAAATACCAAAGGCAGACTGAGACCTGGGCTGCTAATGAAAGGAAGTTGCTGCTGTACACTTAAGAATCGCGTGATTTGCAGCTCCGCCCACCTTATTATGTAATGCTGGGAGAAGGACAAACTGAGCACATTGTGCATTTAAAGATTTTCCTTGCATTTAAAATGTAAAGATTTCCATTGCAGTGACTGTATTTATGTACTCAAGACCATAATTCTCAAGTATTATTTATTTTTCAATCTAAAATTGTGTCGTGTGGAACAGTTCAGTTAAATAACAATAAAACACAATAAAAATGTAATCATCACAGGAAATATTCTTGGTTATGTTTGAAAATTTCCATGTGAGCTGTTCTTCATACTGTAAATATTCAAATTACAGTTTCAAATCAATCCAACCAAAAATTTGGGTTTTAGGTTTCTCACAGGCAGGTACCCCTAAGCAGAAAATAACCAAACACAACTTCCTATTTTATCTCAGGATAAGTATTTAAAAATTCAAACTATTAGCAAGGAACATCTCAGAAATGTTAAAATCCACAAAAAATATATTTGACACAGATTGTGTGCTTTAACAAGATGTACATTTTACATGTAGTAAATTTTTTGTCCATCTCTTGTTATTACATTATGTATTTACTTTGGTACTATCAAACATACTGCAACAGAAATTAACTTTAATAAACCACACTTTTACTAAAATTTAGAATTTTTGCAAAAGATACATATTTATTATGCAAAATTTTGACTATGTCATTCCTGAATGAATTATAAAGTAAGAAGATATTTTGATTTAAATCCTTTCATGGAAGTGTTGAAAACAGTGTTGTTGTATAAATTAAGTTAATTGGGAGTCGGCTGAAGATAGAGGGAAGGCCTCAGAAACCGGTTCCGGGAAAATTTAAAAGTGAGTGTTGTTTTGTGTTATTAATCGACTCCCAATTAACTTAATATTTTGATTTGTTATGACTTCAGCTTTAAGTAATTTTGAATACTTAAACATATGCCTCTGTTGGCATTTTAATTCCAGATGTTAAACTGCATTCTAAGCATGGTGGAAAAAACAAAAAGGGCATTAGCCATTCTGCAGCATCGAGGTGCATCAATGGAAAATGGAAGTACTAATCCAGCTACTGAATGGTTGAGACGGACGGCTTCTACAGACAGCAATGAAGCTAGAGATATTAAGCGAACTGCAGGAGAAATAATGGCACAAACTATTAGAGTCACAGAAGACAGAGTAGCAGAGGTCAAAAGAAGAGCAGGTTTGTTCTATTTTACATATCCATAATCCAGTTACACTTTTGTATTTATTATGATATTAGTTATTAGGATAGAAATAGTGGAAGTTAGTACTGCATAACATGGAAGTGTTTGACCTGTAGTAAGAATGAAGGAATACTCCTAAAACATAGCAGAGACTATCACCATAAATATTTTTGAAATCAGCTATCTTGCCTGACATTGTATGGGATTTCGTAATTCTCAAATGACACTTATATGTGATTGGAGGAATTTACAGTAGCTACAAAATAAGCATGAACATGGGTTGAGCCAATACTGTTATCGTACTGAACTGGTGTTACCAGTTCCACGACTAGCGGGTGACAGAGATGGAAGATATACTGTCTTTGTCTCACCAAATCCACCTAGTAGCAAGCATCATACAGATATTCAGATGTACAGTGATACATTGCTGACAGAGAAGTTTGCTTAATATTTCAGCATGTGTGTGAGAACATATACAATGATTATTGCATAAACTGAACCTTAAAACCTTAAACTGGAGAACAGTTCGCTTACATAGGTATTGTTCATCTCAGAAACTATTTGACTATGACTATGACAAGCACGACTTAGATATTTAGGGCAGATCAAAACCAGTTTCCAGTAATGGACATGCTGATGATGATGTTTAGTTAGATAGATTTATTCACTGTTAATGTAACAAAGTATACATGCACCTTTGTCTGTGAGTATTGTGTTTATGTATTCTCTGTATGAAATATAGGGGATGAATAAATTGTAGTTGGTTTATTAATACTCGTCATTTACTTGTTTATATTAATGAGAGACTAGTTTCAAAGGCATTCGCCTCCATTATCAATCTCTTTCCATCTGGCATCTGTTGTTGTCTGCTCTCTCTCTGGTGGTGGAACTATGAACTTCTTTGTCAAATTATCTACTGGTCGGATTTCAAAGTTCATTGCGCGATCCTTATTTTTCCACATGAATTTTTTCTACCATGTTGTTAATTTATTTTGGTTTATCACTCCTTTTAATAATTTTGGATTTGGATCAATGTCATGGTTTTCATTCCAAAAATGAAATGCTACTGCTGACTTCTCTTGTTTCAATCTGATGTTTCTAAAGTGCTCTTTGACTCTGGTTTTTAGATTTCTTTTAGTTTGACCTATGTAGCATTTTTCACAATTCTTACAACTTATCTGGTATATTCCGGATCTGTTAACTGATGGGATTTCATCTTTTGTTTTTGAATTTAGCAATTTTAAAATTGAGTGTCTATTAGTAGGTGCCAAGGTGATATTTTGTTCCTGGAACATTGATCCAAATCCAAAATTATTAAAAGGAGTGATAAACCAAGATAAATTGACAACATGAGAGAGCATATTCATATGGAAAAATAAGGATCGTGTAATGAACTTTGAAATCCCACCAGTAGATAATTTGACAAAGAAGTTCATAATTCCACCACCAGAGAGAGAGATGAAGCCAGATGGAAAGAGATTGAAAATGGAGGCGAATGCCTTTGAAACTAGTCTACAAATAGATTCTGAGATTAATTTTGGCATCACTGTTACTAAATTCCTCCAAACACATATACCATATAGGTACTGTTCATATGCATACAAAACAAAATGTTTAATTAGATACGTTCTACGAAATAAGTTGTTTGCTACAGTAAAACAAAATAGTGACATTTCAACGATTTGTGGATATAATTTCTATTTTAATGATGCCATATGTGTATACTGTCTGTAATGGATGTTAAACCAATTTTTGTTTCATTAAAATAATAAATACAGAAGATCTGAATGTGTATTTATGAAGCAGTTTTACATCATGAATCTCATGTACTAATGTTATGCATTGTGTGCAGAAATTTTAGTCTTGCAGCAACAATATCGCTTCTTTCAAGCAGAAATTTCCAACCATCATTGCTTGTCCATGTTTGAACCCAAGAGATTTCAGAATATTATGCACAGAAGATACAGAATCCGTATATTCTATTTTCCCTCTCATTAAATTGGTCAGTCTTTTGGCAGTAGGAAATTCACCCTTGTCATATAAATCATAAATTGTTCTACGTGAAACAAACTTTTGAAAATTGTCTAAGTTGGCAGCACGTTGTTTAGCTACCCGATGTTTCCCTGGAGATCTAAATATGAAAACTTCTCCTAATTTTGGTAAACTGTTCTCCTTCTTTAACAATGTTCATCACAAAATGAGCACTCACGTGACAAACTTGTAACATTAATTCTCGACTCTGAGTGAAATTTGCACTTACGAAAATGTCTCTTATTGGTTGTTTGATAGTACTACTAGACGCATTAGCACTAAGCTTGCTAATTGGTATATTTACTAAGTTTGAAAAGCATGTGTGCACTCTTAAAAAGTTCACCACTTTACTGAATGCAGGGTACAAAATGCAACTGCAACATAGCATTTGCGTGCTTTTCCTCACTGACAGTTAATAATTCTTTTCATTCTGGTCAGGCGCCTTACCTTTCCATATCTCTGAAACCAGATGTTCTACAAACTTGGGATTTGGACAGTAATCCTCAGAAAAAGAAGTAATTCTTTAATTGGTATCTTTAGAGCGTGCAAAGAAATTAGCCGTATGTTTCGGCAAAGCGAGCCAGTATGCGTGCTAACTGTACAGCGTTGCACACACCACATTGGCTAGTAGCCATAGAACAGCCATGCCTAGCCCTGTCATATGTTCATTTCTATTTTGCAACTGTATCCTTAGTAACTGTGATGCCAGAATTAATTGAAAAAGTTATGTGTAGTCACTTGGTCACATATATTTTTGTATTATTGAGGGACTAGTTTTAGAAGCTATTGCTTCCATTTTCAACCTTGAAGGTCTGACTATCACCTGTTGTCTGCTGTCTTCTCTCTGGTGATGAAAACTGTGAAGTTCTTTATCAAATTATCGACTGGTGGGACTTCAAAGTACATTACTCGGCCATTATTTTTCCATATTAAGATGTTTTCCTACGTAATGAGTTTGGTTTGGTTTATCATTCCTTTTAATAATTTTGGATTTGGATCAAAGTCAAGGTTTTCATTACAAAAACGAAATGTCACTGCTGACTTACCTTCTTGTTTCAATTTGATGTATGAAAAATGCTACATAGATAAACTAAAAGAAACCTAAAAACCAGAGTCAAAGAACATTTTAGTCCTCTCCAGATGATTCCTCAGAAGATGATCTAGGAGGAGATGGTTATGTACCCTTATCTGTTTTATTTTCTTGGTACTAGTCTTCTTATTCTCCCTGAGCAAGTCGGTTCTTTCATATGAGGTCTTTAACTTTCTGGGCAATGCATTACATATTACTGGTTCACATGTCATTCTTGAAGTAGATGCTTTCAGTAGTGATTTGGCTGAATTCTTCTTAGGACTGGACTTGGTAGGCATGCTCACTGTTGTACATGCTGGTGTCTGTTGCTTTGGCTGTGATCTTAGTGCAATTGTTTTTTCCGCAATGACTGCCCCGTTTAAGTTGCTAGTTTGTGTTGTGATTTCATGTCTAGGTACCAGTTTAGCTGCAACTGCTCTATAAGTAATGGTCCTAGGGACAGAAGACTGACGAGAATAAACAACAGCTTCCATGCTTCCAAGAAGGACACCTTCTCTCTTACCCAGATCTCTTGGATAGCCCTTTCCTTCATAAAACAAGGACATTCTCTGGAGCTCGATGAATGATTACCTATGTAGACACCGGTTGCAAGTGAAGTACATGCATCATCATGCTTGACTTCCCCACAGTCAATGCACATAGCAACTCCATTACAAGAATCACTCATGTGACCAAAGCGCTGGCATTTGTAATACCTCAATAGATTGGGTATACCCTGCCTTAATCCTTTGTGGGAAGTCTACCCGATCAAAGGTAAGAAACAGGGTATGAGTGGACACCAGTTCACCTCATTCTTTGCTGTGGATTCTATATACATTGGTCAACAACCTGTTCTGCCAAGTTTTCCTGAATCTCAAGTGCGCTGGTGTTTACAACACCATGTGAGAAGTTCAAGTCCCATGTATTAAAGTGCCCACCAGATATTTGGCAAGAATATTCGCTTTCATCATTCTCACAGCCTGTGTCAGTGAAACAGCTTTGACCAGGAGCATGCCATTGTGAGATCAATTACATGATTTTACAGGACCAACATTATTATCTAAATCCTTCTGGATAATAAATGGGTTCATGGTAGTAAACTTTAGGCCTTCCTCATTTCTAATAATAATTAAGTAGCGAGGACCACAAGACTCAACTACTACTTTTTTACCGTTCCTAACACTTTTGTTTACTTTTTATCAGTTCCCATAGCGACAATGTCCTCCACCATTGCAAACGTCTCCAACGTTACATCCTAGGCACCACCGCGGTTTAGGTAATGGCCTGGACCTTGCTCGCCTCCCAATGTACAGAGGGACACAATCGCCTTCAGGAGTCCATCAGCTCATGCAGTGCCTCTCCCTGGGACTGATCTTTATCAGCAGATACCAACACAGTCCTGCATGATAACCAGGGGCTGGGAGTTAGGCGTTACCCAGTCACCCCTGTGCTCCTCCGCGCTAGGTGTCTTCAGACTTGTGTTCAGGAAGGTTAAATTTTATTGGACAAACACAGATACAGACCAAAGTTTTTGGGCATTTGGCAGTAGCTCTCTCACCACTCAGAGGCACCCAATCAAGAGAGTTGGCTTGGGTCCCTGGGATCACCAATCCCATACCTACTGAAGTAGGCCGCTGGGGGAACTTTTACAATCCTGCATTACAGAAGTAGAAGCTCTGAAATAAATGTGTGGATTGCACTTGCTATAAGTTTTCTATCTAGCAAAAATGCTAGATAACGAAGGATAAATAAAAAACAAATGTTGCTTTAAACTCCATAAAGTTGTAACAGAAGCATATGAAATGTTAGGGACAGCTTATGAGGAGAAAATGCTGGGTAAAACTTAAGGACTTCTGTAGTTTTAGAAATTTAATCTAAGTGATGTGACATCAGCTAAGGATGCAGATCGTTAGCGACAGTTCTCTTCCAGCATAATTAACAAAAATATCAATCAGATGGAAAAATGGTATTAAACGAGAAACATTTCTTATTCATTAGGATGGAAAAATAGAGAACTGGTAACCAATTCCTGCATCACAACTATGTGCTTGCTCACAAAGCCATTTCTGTCTCACAATTCTTTGATGAAAATAGGAGAAACACTGCTCCCCATCCCACCTATTCTTCAGATTTGGTTCCAGGGGACATTTTCTTTTCCCTATAACTTAAGGAATAACTTCTTTAATTTTAAAGAATGCACAAATATATATAAGTAAATTCTTGTATGTTTAAAGCAACATTACTCATTACAGAGGAAGCAGTAAATGAAGTTAAGCGTCAGGCAGTAGCAGAGTTACAGCGTGCAGTAGCTGCTGCTGAGAGCAAAGCATGTGAATTGGTAGCAACAGAGCGAGCTAAGATGGAGAAACTACTTTTGGAAGCCCGGAAACAGGCAGCGGAAGAAGCTTTGGCAGCAGTAGTAGTGGCCAACCAACAACAGCAACAGCAGCAGCAACAACAGCAGGCAGAGAGCAGTGATGTAGTTACTGCTCTCCCAGCACCCTCTCAACAAAATGTAAGTAAGTTACGTAGAAACATTGCTTCATCATCTTAAACTAAGTTGAGTTAAACTTATCTGAATTTCATTGCATTGCTGTTTCATTTATTACCTGTTGTAATGCAACATATTTGAATCATAGTTTTAAACCTCTTTCCACTTAGCATAAAAAGGAAATAAAAGATGCATCTTTCAAAGTATAAACTTGAAAAAAGCGTTCATATTATTTTTATTTTTAGTGAGTTTTCTTTGGGGCCCAAAAAATTTAGGGACATTTCTCCTCCAACATTCCTCACCAAAAAAGAGCTCTGTGTATACTCTGTGAAAAACTTTACACAATTTATATTTTATAAGTTGATAAAATTCAGTGGCGGCTGGTGGGTTAAATTATTGGTGGTGCACAAATGAAAAATAAAATACAGAGTAGTAATGACTCACCTATTTATACAGATTCTCTGCTGTACTCTCCCTAGACCTGGCGAATCTATCGATAACTTTTGCGTTGAAGTTGCTGATCTTCATAACAAAATCTCTCAATTGAAAGCATCGCTAATGCTGACAATCGGCCCTGTAACATTGTGTTCCTAAGGAAAGTTTTTATTCTTTTTAAAGTTGAGAAACAGCATTCTGCTTCAGCGGTAGACATTGGCATAGTTAACAGTACTCGGAGGAGTTTGACATATTCGCTGAATGTAGCACATAAATTGTTTTCCTTATTGAAGTCCATCAAGCACAAACCGCCGGACATTCCACGAAATTCCTCTCGACTGTAAATTACAGTCAGTTCTCTACGAATTGTTGTTTCAATGATAAAAGGATAGAACCTTATTGTTACTCTAAGGGAATCCTCTGGAAATGTCTGAGAAATTTTCTTGATGAAACAAAGTTGAGGCTAGCAGATGCCCCGTGAAGCCAAACCTGTCCTTTGCTTCTCTAAGAATGTCACATACTTCAAGAGCTTCTCTTCTTTTCACATCATGATCTTCTATTCTTCTCCTCTTAATTGCAGTTTCTTTATGTTCCTCGATATCCACGCTATTTCTTACCTTTTGCACTTCCCTTTTAAATGCGTTTAGCTGGGCGATGGCAAACGTTGCATTGCAGTCTCGTTTCTGCAGCTGATTGTACAAAATGTCCACATGTGGCATGATCTTGTAGAAGAAAGACAGCCAGAATACAAAATTATAATCTTTCAAAGTGGCCATACACCCAGAAGCCTGAACAAGTGTGGTGTTGTTGTTTAACAGAGCTCTCTTCTGAATAACCTCCATGCATTTAATTAAATTCTCCCTGTGTTCGAAAAGCAGAGCACACAGAAGCTAAGCCTGAAGGTCACGCTATAGCCGTTGCTAAGAGTAGGAGGAGCTAGGTTTATAAACCTCCATTTAAGCAATGTATAAGAAGCCCCTCCCATCTCTTTGCCTTCCCGCAACCCCCTCAGAGAGCCTACATTTGGGTGAAATCTTAGGTTAACTCTTCGCTGCAAACCTGCGACTCCTACAGCTAAACACTGTTTATTTCAACTTCTGCGGTCATGAGCAGCTACAGACAATAAGCGTAATTCAGACATGTTTGTATATAAAACAATGCAAACAAGTACAGCTTTAATGTGCAAAATGCACCTGTTGTATATTCGGAATCAGTGGGTGTAGCGCAAACCTGCAACTTTATGGAGGAACCGCCCCTGATAAAATTGTCTGCAATCATTGGTAAGAACTTTAGATGTGCACAGTGGCTCCTTCAACTTGCCTATAGAAGTGAGGAACTACAACAGTCACCGCGAGTATGCTACCTTACCAAGACTAATGCAGTTTGCTCACTTCCATAGGTGTGTTTAGCTTTGCAGGTGTAGACGAAATGTCTGAACTTCTAAACTCACGCAGATCATGGCTTCTAAGCCCGGAAGAAACTTGTGTTATGAATTTACTTGAAGATATTAAACAATATTGAGAATGAACATAAGTATATAAGCACCCTAATAATTTTAACAGAAGGGAAGAAGCCCTCAAACTAAATAAAACCTAGCATCCAATACTGAATATATAAAACAAGCCCAAATGCAGAGAAATCATGCAAATCAATCACTATCAGAGTAGAGAAAGTCCACCCTTGGAGCATACACCCTCTGTTCAAGCCGAGGCAATCCCCTAAGAGCAGCCCAGATATAAATACAACACCTCCAGTCTCAGTTGTGCCTAAACCTTCACCAAGAATTTTTTTTTTGTGTGTGTGTAATTTTACGTCCTCCAACATTAAGTCATATCGGACAATGAATGAAATGGGTGAAATGATGCTCAAATGAGTCCGGGATCCATGGAGCTTAGAGTTACCCGACTTTCACCTTCAGGATAAGGGAAAGCCTCGGAAAAATCCTTATCCAGGTAACTCACCCTGACCGAGATTCGAACTCGGGACCTCTTGAACGTGAGGCAGACACTCTACCATCTACGCTACCGAGGCGGAAAAAAGAAGACTTGGACCATACCACCAATGATTTCCACTGCAGGTGTGGATGAAATGTCTGGATATCTTAACTCCAGCAGACTATGGCTTCTAAACCCGGAAAAAACTTGTCTTCATTCTGACTCTGGTCGTGAAAGCTTCCGAATAATCAGTATTGGGATGTTAACATATGTTAATTTAACTATAATTTAGTTACTAAATTACATTTATACAACGATGATAAATTCGTGAGCTAATTAAAATTTAACAAAAGTGATTTAGTTAAGTACTCATTGTTGCATTCATAGAATTCAATTGAATAAAAGTTATCAGTGCATCCCTAGCAAGGGAGGACACATTCACTGACTAATAAGTTGAATTTGGCACATGTGGACATGCTGGTAATAAGAAAAGCATCACTTGGCACGTTTTAGTTCAGAAGATCTCTCTGAAGTATAAAATAAATAACAGAATATGAATATAATTTTGAGTCGAACTAGTACTCAATGCTCCATTTATTTCTAGTATACCTAGAACACGTTTCGTTAGGACCTTCCTAACATTATCAGCTGTTGTCAACTAATGGATGTTGGTTTGGTGAACTTCTTGGAGGTGACAGGGTCGTTTCTGTCGGTACCTTGATGAACTTGAAGTTTGGGTTCTTTTCAAAGGTAGTATCGAAATTGAACAATTTTCTTTCATATTTCTTCATGAAAATTTTTTCCCACATGGTTAATGCAGCTGCAACTTGGACACTTTTTAGTAAGTGGATTTTTCGTTCTTTTACATTGGAAAAACTAAGAGATTTAGGCTTAAAGAGCATTTTAGGAACACCAGGAACAAAGAAATAGATAAATTGGGGGTAGCATACCATTGTTAGAAGGATGATCACGATATACAACAAGAAATTCACTTATTACAAACTGCCCAAGGTCCAGCTGCATTAACCACATGGGAAAATATGTCCATAAATAAATATGAAAGAAAATTGTTCAATTTGATACCTTTGAAGAGAACCCAAACTTCAAGTTCATCAAGATACCGACAGAGATGCCCCTATCTCCTCCAAGTTCACCAAACCAAAATTCATTAGTCAACAACAGCTGATAATGTTAGGAAGGTCCTAACAAAATGGGTTCTAGGTAAATACTAGCAATAAATGGAGCATTGAGTAGTAGTTCAACTCAAAATTATATTAATTTTGTGCTTCATTGTATCATAGTCCTTACACATTGGAAAACAGAATATGAATTTAAAATTCTGTAGACCATGGCACACAATTTTAAATTAGTTCAACCCTAAGGTAATATTTGATGTTATAGTACTTTCAATTGCTCTTACAAGATAATGTGCATACAAAATCATAAGCTTAATCTCTTTTCATTAAACAATGTTCATGATTTTCAGAGTTGCTGGAACTGTGGCAGGAAAGCCAACGAAACGTGTAGTGGTTGTAACATGGCCAGATACTGTGGCGCATTCTGTCAGCACAAGGATTGGGAAAATCATCACCAAGTCTGCTGCGGTCGTACTAGTACAAGTAGTGCCATTGATAAGAATGTTCCAACACGTTCGGCCAGCAGTTCGCGCTCTGCCACACCTGTTACAGCACCTTCCTCCACAAATACTACTGTAGGAGCAAACGAAACACGCGCCAAAAAGTGACGATCTGCCCGACCAAGACATCGCCTCCAGCGTCAGCGTTTATCAAGTGGCAGAAACAAAAAATAAGGCTGTGGATGTACTGGCTACATTAACTTGTGTTTGTGTGAATGAAAGGAAAGCTTTACATAATTTTAATATAAAGAAATTAACTTTTTTTAAAAGAATTATATATTATATATATACATATATGCATTATATATTCCTTCCAAATTAAAGCACTTCAAGCTAGCGGGAAACATTCTTACTAAAGTGCATGCATCCGAGATATTAAGGAGTTTATAAAAGAAAGGAAAGTGATGATATATTAACTTGAGCTCTAAAACTGGAAAAAACGACAAAGCATTGGCTGTTGACTCATGCTTCACAGCAACGCAAGTATTGAATGTTTATTAAGGTAGCTTGAAGATGAGCCAATTCCAGAATATTCTGCATATGAGAATTAGTCATAGAAAAACAAATCTGAACATTATTGATTACATCTGTTAGAACAGCAGCTGTAATTTTATCAGTATTACTCTAAATCCTTTTTATTTCATGATTTCAAGTTCTAGATATGAAGTAGCTACAGTTACACGTGCTCCTTATCTAGATGATAAAATTGATGGATAAGGAAGCAGTGTGGAAGTCTATATGTTCTACATTACTGTTTGGATTGAAGACGTGCACTAAATAACTTTTCAACTTGTACCTTTGCTAGTCATGATCCAAAGAAAATGGACTTGAAACACTTCTAAAGCACAGTGTTTAAATTCTTCTGTTTCTTCTAAGTGTTTTTATGAGCTCTGATCAATATTTTTCCAGCAATGTGTTGCCAAAGATGTTACGGAGTGTGTACAGTGAGGTGCTGAATATTCTAGTCATGAACTGTAAACTTTTGTTTACTGTTCGTCAGTAGCATTTACATGCATGCATTTAATGTTGGTCTTAGAAATTTGTTCTTTAAGATCCATACAGAAAACTATTTTATGTTATATAACTATAGGATGTGGGAACCTGATTGTTTTGTTTTACACTTCCGGCTCTATCCAGAAAATAATGTTAAGGATATAGGTGCTATTTTCAGCAACCACCATGTAAACTGTTTTCATCAACCAATATTATTACTAGAAAATTTGCCTCCAAAAATGTTTGGTATTTACTGCACAATTTTACCAATGTATTAACTTACACTTGCTCAAATGTTCACTTATATTTGTTATTTATGTATATCTGCATCATTTCCATGTGTTCTTTAAAATTATATACTGTTGAGCTCTAATGAAGTACATTTCATTATAACTGTAATAAAAGTGGAAAGATAAAAAACAGTTTATCAGCACAAATATGATTTAAATATTGAAACAAATTAATCTCTGTTCATAGTAAACAAATGTCATGTCTCAGGTAAATTTCTGTTTGTATGAATTTAATTAAGCTCCTTATTTAAGATTGATGTTAAAAAGGTAGTTGTTTGAAATGAAATCTAAAGGCATTACGTCACTGTTTGAGAAAAATATACTTGTATCAGCAAAATGGTGGTGTATTATTTACTACCCTTAAACAAATGTCAAACAATTTATATAGGTAGACCGCAAACAAAATGCAGTTGGTATGTGCATGCGCGAGGACAGCCTTCTCCCCTTCTTGCCATCCAAGCATCATGTGATTCCCACCCCTCCCTTCCTGCATGCGACAGAATGCAAACTGCACAAAATGAGTGTATTTTAATGCTGATTTGATTTTCAAAGTTAACAGTAAATAATTACCTCGGACATGACCTCACAATCGATCAAGAAATAGCTAGAATCATAGTTTCTTTAAACCCTGAGGAACAAAGCAGTGATTTGGCAGAAATTGCAAACAGTGAATGTGAAAGCGAGTGAAACAGATGACCAGTGCAGCCCATGCAATGGAGGAGAGGCAACCTAAAATGATGGAAGAGGGGGAAAGTCAGAGGACTCCAGTGTTGGTAAGCCATGCCTCCAACTGCATTTTGTTCGCGCTCTAGTTAAAACAGTATACATTGAGCTTTAAATATTTTGGAAAACCCAGCACAAGCACAAGAGCACATTGCCAAATTAGGTTTCACAAAATATGGTTACTGATATACTCTGAACTTAATCATCTATTATTTTAATTAATTGATGGAAATTAATCATTTCTCCACACTAGCCGTTTATAGGCTAAGTTTTTTGATGGATAGAGTCAACATGAAAAATTCAATGCCATGGCCGGGATTTGAACCACGGATCTCCTGGTTTCCGTCCAGTCACCCTAACCCATTGAGCTACCATGGCCAACGTGCCGTCCTGACATTAAATTCTCCATTTGACTCGTATATTTCCCCGGTAAACCACTAGAGGCTCTCGCATCCGACATACACCGTTTGTGGTGACTTACTATCGTAAGTACTTGAGTCCTTCCACAAGGAGATCCGTGGTTCAAATCCCGGCCATGGCATTGAATTTTTCATGTTGACTCTATCCATTAATCATCTATATCTAATGAGCCACAGATTATGTACTCTACAAGAGAAATGGATGTGTTTACTGGGCATTAAAAGAAGCAGATAAACCAAAGAGGCTGTCTGTTGAGTCTGGGTATCAAGGTTTATATTTTGTCATATGCTTTAATTGTTAAAATTTAATTCTTGGAAAAATTGTTTTGATCAATGAGACATTTCTTTAAATCACTGTACAATTTTGTGTCCTTTAAAATTAAGAACAAAGATACTTCAGAATCAAAATACTAAAACACTTTTAAACCAGATTAAGGTAATAAGGTCAAATGAAAATCTTAAATTTGTAATAACAAATGGAAATTTTGCGCCGTTATCCTGTAAGTTGGTAAGCATACTATAAACAGCGTGCAGAATGGCCTATAGGTGACAGCATAGTGCAGATGCACACATACCATTGCAGTATCAGTATAAAGATGGCTGCCCCACTTGCAACTTGCACCAGGGAAGAACAGCGTTCTTTATTCGGTTTTTGCATAGTGAAGGTGTGAACCCTATTGAAATTCATCGACGAATGATGGTTCAGTACGGTGATGCATGTTTGTCACAGCAGCAAGTCTATGAATGGAGTAGGTAGTTCGCAAATGGTGTGACTTCAGTGGAAGATGCTCCACGACCAGGTCAGGCACAACGAGTTGTGACTCCACAGATCCTTGCAGAAGTTGAAGCCATAGTGAAGGAAAACTGCCGAGTCACACTGAATGACACTGCAGCATGTTTACAGTTAGCCATGGGTCAGAGGTATGTCACGCAGTGCATGAGTAATTTCGCGGACTACCAAAAGAATTTTTTTCTAAAGGCATTTATGCAGTTTGTAAACCCTGGAGAACTTGCATTGAGCGTGGGGGAGATTATGTTGAAAAGTGATACAGCTTTGTACCATTTCTGCGCAATAAATGATATTTAAAATGATATTTAAGGTTTTCATTTGACTCATCCTCGTAGATACCTCTCAGATAACGCACTGATTACTCCACGTGGAATAAACATATATCTGTCATTTGTGATTCCTGCGAATTCCATTGGATGACGTGATGCGTTCATTGGTGCTTAGCACGGGGCCGGGAAGCGCAGCAGTTTCCTTTTCACTCTTACAAGAATAATCAGTGCGTTATCTGAGAGGTTTCTATTAACAAAAATAACGCCGTGGTAACGGTTCGAGCAGCACGACTATACACAACAGCGACCATGAATCACTGATGGCAGGTAAACAGCGCTCTGGCCATCTGTACTCGCACCACAGACTAAAGAGGAATGTGTGATGGTTTGTTATCTGTGATGTCACATAAAATACTTCAACCTTATTTCGTTTCATCCTGGCTTAGCACTTGGAAATTCCTATGCCTGATAATTAAAATGCTAAACGGAATTAAGATAGTGTAACATACCTTGAAACGTACATTTACTGAACAAAAAATGGGTCAGCACACCACATTATACATGATGTGCTCCAGTTTCACAAAGTGTCTGCAAGATGGGTGCCATGGCAGCTGACTCCTGAAATGAGAAAGTGTTGATGATTGTGAAGAACTTCTTCGGCGCTTTGAACGGGAAGGTGATGGCTTCCTTGCAAGAATCGTTACTGGGGACGAAACCTAAGTTCACTTCCACCAACCGGAAACGAAGAGAGCGAGCAAGCAATGGCGCCATCCTTCATCACCAAAACCAAAGAAGTTTCAAACAGAACCATCAGCAGGGAAGGTTATGCTGACACTCTTTTGGGATGAAAAAGGCATCATTTTGGAGCATTACATGCCTAGAGGGAACACTGTCACCGGTGCATTATACATAGATCTGCTAAGAAATCATCTGCGGCCTGCAATCAAATCAAAGCGACGTGGATTGCTGTCATCAGGTGTCCTTTTGCAACATGACAATGCAAGGCCCCACAGTGCCTGTACAACAATCACAGACCTGCATTTTGAGTGTCTTCCTCATCCACCATACTCACCAGACCTTGCCCCAAGTAATTTCCATATGTTTGGACCACTCAAAGACGCAATTGGAAGAAAGAAGTTCCATTCCATTCACGCGGTGCATGAGTGGTTGTGCGGACTACCAAAAGAATTTTTTTCTAAAGGTATTTATGCACTTTGTAAGTGCTGGAGGACTTGCATTGAGCGTGGGGGAGATTATGTAGAAAAGTGATACAGCTTTGTACCACTTCTGCACAATACATAATATTTTAAAAAAATATTTAAGATTTTCATTTGACTCACCCTCGTATAACTGAGCGAGATGGCTCAGGCAGTTTCAACTGTGGCCCGCAGGTTCGATTCCCATGGCCTACCTACCTGACTATTAGGCTTTTTCGGTTGTTTTCCCTGGTTGCCAGGTGAATGCTGGGTAGGTTAATTACGTCCCCTAAATTTCCTGTCCCTCCATTTTCATCTTCATTATTATTTTACATCTCTCCTCTGGTAGTTTCTTTCAGGGTAAAAATGTCGGCAGTGTCTCAGCACTGCAGGCCAGAATGATATGCTCTGAGTAAAGCTTCTCCTCCGGTAGGATGGTCTCGTCTCCAAGCCCAGTGTGGTGGGACCATTTCCGGACCGCAGTCGGGTGAGCTGCCAATTGTGCTGTCCTGGTGCAGTTTCCAACTGATAAAGTGTAGGGACCCTACCCTCTGCTTTGGCCTGGCTCCTTGGGATGGCCACCCTCTGTCTCCTCTTGCCTCAACCTTCCTCCCGGAGATGCCCCACTTAGAGTATAGGTACAATAGACTATCAACTGGAATTCATGCCGAATCCCCTCCGTACCATAATCCAATTCAATCCAAAAGTAATAAAGTATGACTGCTGACTATTTCAAACTGTCAGGTCATTCAGTTTTCACTGTCATTTAATAACCTAGCTCATTTTTCAGAGCGACTTCACTAATGTGAACTAATTCCACAGTTCACTTTTTCACATTCACTTCACTATTTTGCATGACGTAGAGACAATGATGCACTTCTGATTAGCCCTACTCTTCTGGATGGTTCACTTGCTGTCAAAAAGAAGATTACCTAAATTCTGTGTAGTAACAGCACTCACTGCATGTCAAAATAGTCGTCACAGACTTGCTCAGAGAACACAACTTTTCCTTGCGACAACAGAAATATGCACTCACTGACTAGTATTCTGCCCAACTTGTGATTGTTTATATAGCCCTTGGAAGTTTTCAGACATGTTTGAGACACAATAACACCCAGAAGTTTCTAATTATCTGGAAACAGCATTTATCATTAAGTTAATTAGGAGTCGATTAATAACACAAAACAACACTCACTTTTAAATTTTCCCGGAACCGGTTTCTGAGGTCTTCCCTCTATCTTCAGCCGGACATCGAAGATGTCCATCGAAGATAGAGGGAAGACCTCAGAAACCGGTTCCGGGAAAATTTAAAAGTGAGTGTTGTTTTGTGTTATTAATCGACTCCTAATTAACTTAATTTATACAACAACACTGTTTTCAACACTTCCATAAAAGGATTTAGCATTTATCATATTTTACACTGGGCAATTACTTGGCTTATCATTTTACTGTAGACCCACGACAAGAAGGCAAGCTAGAGGAATGTGTAACATAATCACTTTTGCTGTCCTAATGTGTTTATGTTCACCTTCACAGTATGACAAGGATGGAATGTTCGTTCAAAATACACAAGTGTTGTCACATAACTCACCCATACATAATACCTATCGCTGCATTTACTGCAACAAACATTAGATCTGGCAGCATGGGTGATTCATATGCATTCTCATACACTCATTTCTTAGTAAACAGATCTGTTACCAGAGCAGATAAACAGTTCAAGCTCCCCTGCCCTTCATTCCCCTCTACCCTTCTTGTCGTGGGCATACAGTGCAGTTCTGACTGCCTGGCACCAATCTCCCAATAACCTAGTGCTGTAGCTACTGTATCACAATGGGAATTACTTCTGATGAAAAGAAGTAAAAATAACAATGTATCATATTAAAATTATTAAATCTGTAGCATAAGTTGTCCATCTTTAAAGTAAGATCTGAAGCTTTCCTGGCGATGAACATATTCTAGATGCTCTTGAGCTTCAAGCCAGGTGTAGTGAAGATAAGTCATCAATGTTTTCGAAGGTGTACATCTCTCCAATCATCGGGATGATGAATAAAGAGATGAAAAATCCAATATACTTTTTTTCCCCAAGTGGAGGAAAAATCCATTTAAGGCATGCCACTGTGTTGGAGGGTACAGTGAGATGTGTGGGCTTCATCTCCACTAAAAGACTACAAGACCTCCACCAGATTGGGAAGGAGAAACGTGCTGCGGTACCACCTAAAGCACCTGCACGTTCCAGGAAGTAACCAGAGCTGTCTCGCAGTGCAATTCAACAGGAGTAGGATTTTGGTGCAGGGATACAGGCTACACATAGAGCTAACCAGTCCCTCTGCGAACTATAGGTTGGAATGGGTAAGATTCCTGGTGTTATTTGGTACAAAATATTTCAGGTAACTGTATTCACGCCATAGAGCTGCGTCTTAACATAATTTTTTTGCCATAAGTATTGCTTGTGCACATGTTGGTGAACTTAAAGTACAGTTTAAAAATCTTAAGGCTAAGTCTCTTATAGTAATTTTATAGTTTCTGTATCTTATATACTGTATTATTGGCAGTGCCTTTAATGGTCATTTTATACTATTTGAGTTTCGGCATCATCATTATATCTTATCTGCTCGTAGTTCTTCAGTTAGCTTGGTCAAATTATGAGTGTGTACTCGCGGTCAGCCTTCCTACTAATACAGGTGCCAGCTCTGTACCACTCATGGGGGGAGGGGGCGGCGGCTCCTCTTCCCCTGGGGCCGCCTTGGCCTAAGGTAGGCGCAAGGACTTGAGGACATTGTTTTTGGAGATGTGTGTGTTTGTGTGTGTGTGTGTGTGTGTGTGTCCCAGCTTAGAGATGTTTAAGTCTGGATAATTTACTAGATCGTCTAGGTATTGTTGTAAGTCTACTTCTGGCTTCCCGAGACTAATTGCTCTTACACAGCCATGGGGTCATTGAAGGGGGATCCTCTTCCGCAAAGGAGAGTCCTTTGACTGTTGCCATACCAGGACTTGGTCCTGGCATGGGGATAGATTTTTTTATTTAAGGGATGGTGGGTGGACGGTGGTGATAAAGTTAGAGATAGGATGTTGTGGTGATGTATAATAGGTTAAGATTAACTTGGGATTAGATTGACTGTTTTTACATATATATGCTGATCGCCTCAGCAGCTGGCACAGACCTGGTAGAAAATACAGAACGATTCAGTTAGATCGGTGTAGGCAGACCTCGTAGAAAACATGACTATTTAATTGGATGTTCAATCTGTCTAAATTTGTGCTTCTTGAGCCAGTTGATGCCAGGAAACGACCATTGTGGCAAAATGCAGCAGTTACTGGGAGAGGAGAGTAAGTAGGCTCTGGCCATTTCCTCTGAGAGGAGCATGCTAAGCCATGATGCTAGATTTTAGTTCAGTTCCTCTTGGAAATTGGCCTTAAAAATGGAAATCAACTAGCTCAAGAAGCACAAATATAGACAGATTGAACATCCAACATAGTCATGTTCTCTATAACTGAATCGTTCAATGTTTCCTACCAGGTCTATGCAAGCTGCCAAGGCAGTCTATAATTTATTGGGTTTTTCACCACTGTAATCACATATGCCTGCCAAGTCTGGGCAGTTGCTGCAAAAATGCACCTCTACAAACTCCAAACTCTCCTAAACCACTATCTTTGTACCACAATCTTAGCTGACTGGTACATTCTCAATAACAACATTCACTCAGACCTTGCATTCCCAGAACTGAGTGATTTATATCCTACATCTCTCCCATAGCTTCTATGCTAAACTTCCTTCCTTTCAATAGCCTCATTTGCGGCCTCGGGGAGTATGATCTTGACCTCGGAGAGAAATACAAGAGACCCAGACTTGTGCTCGGATCACTATAAACATCATACAATCTAATTCAATCATCATTCAATTTAATCCCATTCTAAACTGCTGCTCGTAAGTTATACACTAAACTGAGACAGGAGAAGTTCACTGCCTTTTTTTACTGCAGTCCAGTTTGTAGCTATATTGGGTACAGTGCAAGTACACTACATATGGTGTATGTGTTTTTAGGTGAAAGTGTTCCAATAGTTATTTCTGAACTCCATTAAAAGTATTTTGGTGAGTTCATACAGATTTTTTTATTGTTTTTCCATCATTCTTTGGATAACCCAGATTTTCGTTAACAGGGATCAGCCCCGGAACCCAGTTGGTATAGGTAAACAAGGTTCTACTATAAATGTAAAGCACATTTGTTTCTTTTCAAGTTACTGTAACAAGATTTAAGATGTATCTACTGCAGTGACAAACTAACTCACTGACTGAACAAACAGATAATGTTATCGAAGCAAAGCCACACAAACTTTACAAATGCCATATTTTCTTCTTTAATTAAAAGTAACAATATACCTCTTCCCCAGTCCACCTATGTTTGCATATGTAAGTTACCAATAATTTGCAATAAAGCTACCCATTGTCACACCATTTATTATATTGTAGTGATAAATTTGAGAGGCAAGGATTTGCATGGGCGCATTCAAGAGCACTGTTTTAAGATCATTTGATAGGATATTATGTTAGATTATATAAGAAACCAAAGTACAGAGATATTTGAAACACAGCATGTGACAGGACAAACCAAGTGGGGTAAGAGGATGTGACGGGAATGGAAAGGAAAGCATAGCATGATAAATGATAAAGTGTAGTGATGAAATGAATACTGGTTTAACTTGATCAGGAAGGCAGTAAAGTGATAAGAGTGGGGGACTGAGGGGGCCACAGATCTCTACTAATAATTTTGCCAGGAAACACATTTTCAATTGTTCTCATCAAAGATTGGCTGTATGAGCTGTTGCAGTCTTGTTGTAAAAAGGCAAAATCATGCTCCATGTCAGTTAATTCTAGAAAAAAAAAAGGGGGATGGGGTATAAAATTGTATTCAAGTATGCACAGGCACTCTTTTTCTGCTAATCGAGAAATGCCAGCAGCTATGGTAGTTCTATTTTAATTCTATACGTGTTTGTGACAAGGCATTTTTTTTATTTTATTTTTTTTACGTCCTCCAACATTAAGTCATATTGGACGATGAATGGAATGGGTCTTAGAGTTACCCGACATTCGTCTTTCAGGATAAGGGAAAAACCCGGAAAAAACCTTATCCAAGTAACTCACCCTGACCGAGATTCGAACTCGGGACCTCTTGAGCGTGAGGCAGACATGCTACCAAGGCGGGCTGTGACAGGGCAGTTTAAGAGGATATGTTTCAGATCTTCTTCCTATTTTTGCACAACAACTAGAGGAGTCAACAAGTTACAAGTTTAAAATGGTGAAGATACTTCCGAGTGATAATATGACCAGTCCTGGCTCTTGCTAAAAAAGTTTGTAAGCATTGGGGAATGTTACGGAGTCCTGGCTCTTGCCAAAAAAGTTTGTAAGTTTTGGGGAATGTTACGGAACATTTGTAATTCATTAGGTTTCTTTTGAATGTTTTTAAGTACTTGGCCTTTTTTTGAAACAAGCCATAATCTGATCCACTTTGTTAAATGAGAATTAACTGCAATATGCACTGATTGAACAAGTTATTTGCATAGGTTTAGATCCCAAAGATGTTGCCTGTTTAGCAATATCAACAATGTCATTTCCAGTAATGCCACAATGACTAGATATCCATTGGAATATTATTTCTTTTTGAAGATATTTTTTGAATAGAGATTGTAATTACGAAGTTGAGTATATTTCATGATAGAATAGCTCCCATGAAGTCAGAAAAATGCATACAAATTTATCAGAGAAGGTGCAGAAATGTACAAGAGTTAGTAGTAGTCAGAAACACTATTCCAAGATTGGAATGAGATGAACATGATTATATATATATATATCAACTAGCTGACCCGGGACACTTCGTAACACCCATAAAAGTCGTCTGAACTTATCTATACAAATAAAACAAATTCAAATTGGTTATTTATTCTGCAATTGGGGGTACAGTGTTTAACGCCTGCTTTTACTACATACGGCACCGCAGGCGATGACACTGATGATACATGGGATGAAGATGGAGCACCGGTGGAATGAGATGGCGGGGGAAACCGGAGGTCCCGGAGAAAACCTGCCCCAGCGCCGTGTTGTCCACCACAAATCTCACTTTGCGGTCGCCTGGGATCGAACCCGGGCCGCCTTGGTGAGAGCCAAGCGGTCTAACCACTGAGCCATGGCGCGGCCCGCAAAAAGAGATGGTGACTGGTAGTTACAATGATTTATGTTGATTTGGCAAGGTTTTTTTCTGTATGATGTGTTCAATGTCCTAGAGTGCTGCAGACAGGACCAAACGAACAAAACAAAAACCATTACATACCAGTTGCAATGTCATGTACTATCATATGTATAAACATGTGGCACTCATGTTCATGATGACATATGACTAACTATTCTCTTAATACAAAACCGGCTGAAACCCTTTTCTTCTTCAAAGTTTTGCAATAATTTACTGTCTATTTCTTATGTGATAAGATGCCCATATATAGAAACAATATTAAATTCTTGGTAGAAAAATAAAATAAAGGAATCTGTTTAAAATTAAGTACTTTATTCTCAGAAAAATTTTCACTTATGTTACTAAGAAAGATTTACACATATTTCTGCACACCTTTCAGTTAAAACATTTGCTTCGATATTAACACATAAAAATAATTACTATAATAATCACAAATAACTTTTTGGGAAAAACACAGCGAAGCGAATTATCAAGTATAATTGTGTGCACCACTGACTCAGAACTTCATTATTTAGCTATTTACCTCAAAAAGGTTTTGAAAGCATCTTACGTCCAACAGCAACTATGAGTCACTGATATATTTCCAGAGGTTGCTGCAGACTAATGAAAGTACTAATGAGATCTTTGTCTGATGGAATCCTTAGGAAGGAAACTAAAGCTGGCATTACGGTATCACAGATTTACAGCACATTAAAAAATTTCAGGTCTTTAAGCAAAATTAAACAGTCTTTCGTACTAGTATAGAAAGAGATGATTGAGAACCACGGCAGTTTAAAAGTATCCATAAATAAAAACTCAATTTCAATTTATCTGATGGAAAACTGAAATTCATTATCAGATAATCAGGATCATAACTGACCACATAAACAAGAAGCTTCATAGATAGTCAACATGAAAAATTCAATGCCACGGCCAGGATTTGAACCATGGATCTCCTTGTTCGAGGAAAGTGCACAAATAGCTATGTTTTAGAGTAAGTGATCCACTAAGTTACAATACTAATTACTAAATGCTAAGCACCTTTTTGCATATTTCCAACCTCTCCTCTTTCATGTTTAACTCCTTTTACATAGCAGAACCATTTCAAACTTTAACTGTTCTTTACAGTATTTTACACTTTCGAGCAGAAATTTTCCCAGTTCCCGCTGGAGGGAAGCCTCTGAGCCACCCTTCAGCGGTCCTGGCAGATTGCCTCAGAGCACCTCCCAGTCAGGTCAAGCAAGTTAACTGTGATGATATTTACATTCATATTATAAAAATATTCAGCAATCAGGGTTAGAATTACTTTCTTGGAAGTGTTGAAAACAGTGTTGTTATGATAAATTAACTTTAAAGAGAGTCGATTAAAGACACCAGACAACACTTACTTTTAAATTTTTCCGGAACTAGTTTCAGAGGCTTTGCCTCTATCATCGGCCGGCTCTCGACTGATTCTTGTTGGTGTAGCTGACGATACCTTGTCACAGGTCTCCTCTGGTGGCGGCTCAAGGAACTTGCTGAACAAATCCTTCTGGGGGATGTCGAAATTGAATACTTTGTTCCTATTTTTTGAAATGAAGATTTGTTCCCATGTGGATAGTTCTTGTTTTCCTGATGTATGTTTCAGTAGTTTTGGTTCTGGATTTATGTTGTGGTTTTTTTCCCAAAAATGTGTGGCAACTGCTGATTTTTCTAATTGTTTATATTTTATGTTTCTAAAGTGTTCCTTTGCTCTTGTTTCTAAATTTCTTTTTGTTTTTCCAATATAAATTTGACTACAGTCATTGCATTCAATTTGATATATACCAGATTTTTTGTTTGATGGAATAGCATCTTTGATGTTTGAGCAAATTAGGTTTTTTAAGGAGAAATGGTTGACTGGTGCTAGTTGAATATTTTGTTTTTTGAAGACTTTTTTGAATTTATCATAGGCCCATGGATGGTAAGTGAATTTTTTGAAAATCATATTAGTTTCTGTAGATGAGAGAGTTGTGGTTTCCTTTAGTAGCTTCTTCTTTTTTGCTAAGTTCACTTTTTTGTCCACTAATGATTTGGGAAAGTTATTTTTTTGTGCTATTTCAATTATTTTGTTGTATTCTGTTTTGTATTCTTCTGCTGTGAGAGGGATGTTTACCAGTCTGTGTGCTAAACTATTGAAGATTGCCTGTTTGTGGGATCTTGGGTTGTAGTCGATAGCCGGCCGATGATAGAGGCAAAGCCTCTGAAACTAGTTCCGGAAAAATTTAAAAGTAAGTGTTGTCTGGTGTCTTTAATCGACTCTCTTTAAAGTTAATCAGGGTTAGTTTCACTAAATGATGTTAAACTTGTAAAAGGAGAAATTTTTTTTTACAATACAGGGTTACAGAGGAAATTTGAGAGGCTACAATACCACCACAAACACACCTCTATCTGCTATGTTACAAATATTAAAACTTCTGAGATTTTATACTGTTGGCACTTTTCATTTAATGGTAGGTGTTAGTGTAAGCGTTTATGGACTTATCCATAAACTTTTCAGAGCAATTAATTCAGAAAGTGAAGAGTGCTTTTTGATCAGGTCTGTTAATGCTTAATCACTGATACACTTTCATCCTTTTTTGTTTCAACACTATTTTAAACCATTCTCAAAACTCAAGTTTTAAATCAATCTAAGCATTCTTTGTAAATGTAACCAATGGCGTAACAGCCTGTGAGTCAGAGCCTGCCCACCCAACCTCTTTTTTTGTTGTTGTAATTTACATCATCCGTCATATCAGATGATGAATGAAATGGATGAAATGATGCTCAAATGAGCCTGGGGTCCAGAGAGCTTAGAGCTACCTGACATTCATATTTCAGGATAAGGGAAAACCCAGGAAAAAAACTTATTCAGGTAACTCACCCTGACTGAGATTCGAACTCGGGATCTCTTGAACGTGAGCCAGACACGCTACCATCTACGCTACCGAGGCAGGCCACCCGACTGCTGGCCTCATACATGCATACGTAAGGCAAAAGTGGACGACAATCCAGCTGGTACAGGGAAGAGATGTAGTCAGCATCACGGCGCCACCAGTTGGAAAGTTGGCTTTCTAGACCAGGTTTTGCTGCCTAGAATAGCTTCTCAATTTCTTTACAATGCTTAGTGGGCACCGGCCCTATACCTGGGACTTAACATCTGCACCCCCAGGGGTGGGTCGATCCCTGGTGCATTCCGTGACAGGGAACCAAAGAACAATGCTCTAGCTCACTATGTTATGGTGCAGGACCCAAACATTCTTCATGCCTACCATTTTTGGTATTGTTTTACATTGCAATAATAAACTACCGCTGCTATTTCTGCACCTGAGAGAAATATGTGCATTGTAATTAAATTCCTTGTGGATTTTCTCATAGGTTGTATTTAATTTGCCTGTCCTTTCGCTCTTGATAATTCCTCTATACTTAATCAGTTCCACAATTAACATATTTGGGGTAACGAAAGTTCTCTGTATCTAAATTTTTTGTTTAACATCATGATTCTAATCTCAAACAATCTGGAAATTCACTGTCATGTGTTGATAAAAGTGCATTGGAGCACATTTAGAAATGTGTAGTATTTAAAGCCCGTTTTTGCTATACACAACACCACAGGCAATGACACTGATGATGCATGAGAGGAAGATGGAGCAATGGTGTAATGAGATAATGGGTGAAACTGTAGATACCGGAGAAAACCCAATCCAGCAGTGTTGTCCACCACAAATCTCACTTTGGGGTCGCCTGGGATCAAATCCAGGCCGCCTTTGTGAGCTAGCAGACTAACCACTTAGCCAAAGAATGGCCCTCACGTTTAGAAGCCATATAGTTCAGTCATTGCCTTCTCATAAGCATTCTTCACAGAGTTTTTTAAATTAACAAGGCGATAGTTAAAAATTCACCTGATGAAATAAAGACTTTTAACTGACAAACTTTTAACAAGATGTCAGGAGTATTTTTAACTTTAGTTGGTGAAATAAGATCTTGGAGGATGACTATTGCTCCATTTATTAATCCAAGATAAATGCCTAGAAAACCTTTGTTCTCAGTCGGTAGAGCACCTACCTGCCAGGCTAGGGGTCCCGGGTGGTTCGACTCCCAGCAGTAGGGTTGGGGATTTTTCTCTGACCAAGGTAATTTTTCATCTTCCCCTGAGTCTGGAAGTATGAATGAGAGTGTGATTGTGTGCGTCATCATCTAATGGTTAAAAAACCGAATGAGTACAAGTTAACACCTTCGATATTGTTGCAAATGCATTGTTGAGTAAAGGCAGCGTGAGGGATGAGTTCAAAGAGACAGACAGTGCAGTGCAGAGATAAAAGCTTGCCGAAACGGTGGGGGGAAGGAGACGGATTTCTGGAGAGTTTGTCTTTCTTCTAGCGTCACCTTGATTGCTTGAGAACATTCTGGATAGTGAGTAAGCTGTAAATAAGGAAGCCGCAGCTCATCAAGCGAACAGTCAGTAATGGAATGCGTGTGTGAACAGCTATAAAGGTGAACCCTTTTGTGGTCGATGACCTTGCAAGTTGTATGTGACGTAATTCTGCTACTGTAAAGGTTGACACTGTGTGTTTCTATGGAAATAAAGAGCAATTTTTAGTGTTTGTAACATGGACTTTTAATTTCACAAACCCACAAAGTCAAAGAAGAACTCAAGAGTTCCAAAGGAGAACAGCCACCAATATGACCATAGCAGTTAAAGGGGTATAAATGGAATAATAATAAAAAACGACTTTGTAATAAAATACCTTTTTGCTCCTTTTATTTCCTAAAAAAATGATAATCGTTAAATTAAGTCTTTATACGTTGCATAGGAATGCTTTCAGCAACATCATGAGTGAGGTGAAATTCTGCAATTGCAGTTTTGCACACCTCCAAACATGTTATCTGTAATGCATGGCATTGCATTTAAATGCATAACACATTGTTAATAACTCAAAAACAATGAAAGATATCAAAGAATTGATATGCAGAGTTTTGTTCCTGATATTTACATGTTCTTAAAAGGTATGTACTGTGATTCCTTTGACCCTTTACCTCTCTCTCTTCTTAAATGCCAAACATGGAAAAGCATTTATTTTTTCACATTTTATTTAATAATTATTGAAATTATTGTAGTTTTAAAACCATTCTTTTGATGCACTGACTACTTACGGTATTACAATACAAACAATTCCAAGTTATTAATTTTTAGATGAGTCGTATTTATTACACACCTGCTTCACTTTCGTACCTATTTTGAGGACGTTTCGCAAATCATTGTTTGCATCTTCGGCTCTTATGCGACTAAAGCTTGATCCAGCGGTGTGGGTAATTCTGGGGTTGCTGCTGCCATCTGATGATTTAGTGATGAACTTAAATGTGGGATTCTCTTCTGGTGGAATTTCAAAGTTCATTAGTTGGTTTTTATGTTTTTCTATGTATATCCTCTCCCATATGACAAGTTCACTATGTTTTTGTACGTATTTTAGTAATTCTGTGCTATCTTCAATTTCATGATTTTCAGACCAGAAATGAGCTGCTATTGCGGACTTATCAATATTTTTGTATCTTAAGTGCCTGAAGTGTTCTTTCTTTCTAGTGCCTATGTTTCTTTTTGTCCTCCCTATGTAAATTTTTTCACAGTCTTTACACTTAATCTTGTAAATGCCTGACTTTTCCTCTGGTTTTATCTTATCAGTATTATGACTGTGAAGTAGGTTTTTAATGTTGTAATTGTTTTTTGGTGCCAATGTTATATTGTATTTCTTGAATATTTTTTGGAATTTTTTTGTGGCCCAGGGGTGGTAAGTAAATTTAGCAAATCTAATTTCTTGTTTTATTGGTGTGAGAGCTGTGATCTGTTTTAATCTCTTTTGAAGTTTGAATGATCTTAGTTTTTTATCTACAAGGTTTTTTCCATATCCATTTTTAATTGCAGTTTTTAAGATTTGATGGTATTCGTTTTGATATTCTTGCTGGCTGAGAGGTAGATTTACTAATCTGTGTGTGAGACTGTTGATGGTTGCATGTTTGTGTGGAATTGGGTTGAAACTATTTGCTTTGATGTAATTATCTGTGTGTGTTGCATAACAGTTAAATCTCGAATTCCAAGTTAGTTAATACTACAAAATGAAACAAGAAATACTAAACAATAAACCAAGGAAAGTTATTAGAGGTTGATCTGGCAATTATATTTAATTATATTGAGAGAACAGGTTTACAAATGAACAAACCTTAGCTTACAACATATAATGTACAGTATTAAAATAAGTTTATTCCAAGGTCAAAATATTTAAGTTTTACTGGATAAGTGAAGTATTCTATTATGGAATTAATTATTTAATTTTATTCATATATGTAACAGTGTAACAATTAAAGTTCTTCCCCTACATTAGAAGCACAAAGGTAAAATGGCGGTTTATTATAAAAAATATGCAGCAAATGTAAACAGTACATACATTTTCCATTTTGGGCAACTTAAGTTTTTAAGATGTTAGTTAATATAAATCTGATAAAGAAACACAGGTTTATATTAAGATCTTAAAATTACAATAATTCTAGAAAATGATTCCATTATTTATTACATCATCTTGTTTTACCTACAGGACTAATGATACTGGAGAACAGCTGTTTCTTTTTGCTTTCTTTAGCAAGCAAGTCTTTCCACTCATCTTTTCTATGAATATAATGTGAGAGGAGATACTTTTCTGATATGATGTTTCCAAAGCGATTGGTGTTCAGCAGTGCTTCCTTAGGTGAAAGTTCATCCATAATTAAGCATTTCTGTTTAAGATTAGATGCATCCCAAATAGAGTCCAAACTTCGTGAGCCATGTTTAGAACAGGCAAGAAACACAAACATACCCTGAAAGAAAACAATACATTAATACTTTCACATTCAAAGACAATGGCAATTTCAAGTAAAAAGTTGATCATACTATGATAAACAGATTGAAGTTATATTTTCACAATGAGAAAACTATGAAGGTGCATATTCCAGAGTTTAACCTTGTGCACAGAAGACAATGTGTGGTAATTCTATCTCTTTGGATCAAAAACTTATTTTTGGTTATTTCATTAGTGTTTAATAGCTTTGTAAAAAATTGAAGCTACTGACAGTGAAGCAATCCAAATATTATAAATGAGCTACAACACTTGGTAACCAACTTCACTTAATTGTTTCTGCATCACAGCCTCAGCCTGTGAACTGACCTGAGTCACTATCATTACGTGATGGATAGTTTGCTATCGTGCTGCCACCTACTGAGGAGTGGATTGATAAATTTATGGTTTGGGAAAAAACTATTTTGCATGACGAATTCTGAAATACCACCAGTAGATTCGGTCAATATGTTTGTTTTGTCCCCAGTAGATGGCAGCATGACAGTGAACAATCCCTCACCTAATGAAAGTGACCAAGGTTAGTTTACCAACGGAGGCTGTGATGGAAGAATATTTAAAAATATTTGAATATTTAAAAAAACATATAAGTGAAGTTGGTTCCAAGTGTTGTAGTCTATTTATCATAATTCGTGTGGAGAAACTTTCTTTTGTGCGACGCAAGAATATTTTCCAAGTCCAAAGGTGCACATATACGCATGCCAAAGCAGACGAACAGCCGGTTCTGGCATTGTAGCCAACATGAGAAATATATGTAAAACTTGTAGCCAACCTCTGCAAAAATGCCCCAGACATAGGTCTCGCAGTCCGTGTGCAAAGGAACATGGTTTGAGCAGGCTAAGTTAGCATCTGGTCAAATTTTGTTACTCATGCACTGCTTTGTACATAAACAATCCTACGACACGACGATAATGGAGTGCTCCGTAGGAAATACATGTATGAGCTCACGGACTGTATTGGACTGGTTCAGCTACTGCCATGAAGTGTGAATGTGAAATGACACCAAGTATATTTCAAGGGGAAAAATTGGCATCTAACTGCAGCGCGACATCATGCACACGTCGTGGCAGTAGCCGAACCAGTCCGATACAGTCCACAAACTCAAACATTTAGTCTGTTAGATAGTGTAATTTAAAGACAAGTAAGACTGTTGGCAGCATTGCAAGGGGAAAAATTGGCGGTCCCAGTCACGTCGTACAAATCGACGAATGCAAAATAGGACGACACAAGTTTCATCGTGGGCGCATTGTAGAGGGCAACTGGATCTTGGGAATGATCAACGTGGAAACGAATTAGGTGCGGATGATGATATGCCCTAACAACAGGAGGGATGCAAATACGCCCTACAGTCTAACTGCAGTGCAACTGACATAATGCACACGTTGCGGCAGTAGCCAAAACAGTCCGATAGAGTCCATGAAATCAAACATTTAGTCTGTTAGATAGTGTAATTTAGGGACAAATCATTGCTTTCAGTGGAGAAACAAGCATAGTTAGGCTGCATTGAATTCTTCAGTGTGGCTACATTACACAGTAAGTAAATAAATAAACAATTATGTTAAAAGAATGCCCTACAGCACAAAATTGGAGTAAAAGTAAAGAAATTATATTAAAACTCATGGTTGTATACAAAAACATAAAAAAGTGTGAAGGAATTAGAAAAAAATTGCCGCGTCACATCTAAGAAAGATGAGCCATTAGTGTTTCATAGGGTTCACTATACAGTCTCGAATGTAAAAGTACTTATGCTCTTGCTGCATACTGTACCACAGGTTGTGACACATGAAATGAAAACGATAAATGGAAAAGGAAACATTCCCCATCCTTCCGCCAACACTTGCCAGTGTGGAAAACCAGTCCTAGTGAGGGAGAATTTGGTACTTGTCAGTTCATTGCCCTGTATAAGCCAAAGGTGGTAGTATACTGGTCGCCAATCTAGAAAGTGATTGATGTTTACTAACCCCATGGAGGAATACTTTAAAAAAATGGGACGGGATGGATATGTCATAACGGTTATCATAGTAGCGATTAGAAGGTCCAATTAGAGTTGTGACATTTCCATGACTTAGATACTAATCTCTTGTTGTCGATATATTAACACATATTTAGCACGATGTGTGAGAGAGCGAATATATATGCATGTCTTATCTTCTGCTAACACTGCAGTAAACACAATGCCTTCCCATTTGTTGCTGCTCTTGTTAGAACTGTTAGAAATTGTGTATTAGCAAAATCCTTTGAGTGTGGCAAGTTGCCCATGTGCTTGAGTCCGTATATCTGTGCATGTGTTGTGAGCACTTGCATTATGTTTTAATGATTATTTGAAGTAAAAGGTTAGAAACAACAACATAGATGCATCTACCTACAAGTTAGCCAAACATCAAGCACATCCATTTTCATCACTGCCACAGTTCCACAGCCTAGCCATTAGAAATTCATTAGAATTACTAGACAGGATCTCAAATTTGCATTTGGACAAAGAAGACAAACTAGTATCATTTGATGTCACCTCTCTTTTTCCCAGGATTCTAACAGATGAACTCAGGCTACTCCAAGATCTCACAAAACTTACTCATTTATACATACATCAAAATTTCTTTACATTTAATGGTAAATTCTATCAACAGACCTCAGGCCTAATAATGGGCAATCCACTTTCACCTTTCCTAGCCAACCTCTTTATGAGATACTTTGAAACACATATTATATCATCCTTCCCATACATCTTCAAATATTGTTATAGATATGTTGATGATATTTTTGCCATTGTTCCACACAAATTCATGCAAGATTCCTTAAAACTATTGAACATACAGAATATAGCAATGAAGTTCACAATAGAGATAGAAAAGATACCTTTCTTAGATCTGAAGATAATCCATGAATATCTTTTGGCATCTACAGGAAGCCAACACAAACAGATAATTACATCAAGAACAATAGCTACAACTCTACACCCCACAAACATGCAGTTTTGAACAGCTTAGCACACAGACTTGTCAATATCCCATTGAAACAGAATGAATACAACAAAGAATATAACCACATGATTAACATAGCTGCAATTAATGGATACAGTAAACAATTAACAGAAAAGAAAATTTGGAAATTCAAGAAACAGAAACACATATTGGATTCCACAAAATTGACAGAATCAAAAACCGACACACAGTTCAGGAAATTCACATATCATCCCAGAGTGCATCATAAATTCAACAAGATATTCAAACAGTACAACATCACCCTAGCCCCAATAAATAAATTCAGTTTAAAAAACTTATGTAACAATCTGAAAGACCCAGTACCTGAAAACAAGAAATCAGGTATATACAAAATCAACTGCTCAGACTGCAATAAGTTCTACATAGGAAACACCAAAAGAAGTTTACATATTAGATTACAGGAACATATGAGATGTGTGAAATACAAACAAATAGAAAAATCAGCAATAGCCCACCATTTCTGGTCTACCAATCATGAAATTGTACCAAATATAAAACTATTAACTTGATTATTAATTTATAGATGAGTCATATTTATTACACATCGGCTTCACTTACGTACCTATTTTGAGGACATGTTTCACAAACCATCGTTTGCATCGTCGGCTCTTATGCGACCAAAGCTTGATCCAGTGGTATGGGTAATTCTGGAGTTGCTGCTGCCATCTGTTGATTTAGTGATGAACTTAAATGTGGGATTCTCTTCTGGCGGAATTTCAAAGTTCATTAGTTGGTTTTTATGTTTTTCTAAGTATATTCTCTCCCATATGATGAGTTCACTATGTTTTTGTACGTATTTTAGTAATGCGATGCTATCTTCACGAAAGTGAAGCCGATATGTAATAAATATGACTCATCTATAAATTAATAATTATTTCGCTTCACTGTGGTGTTCCAATACAGTTAAATCTCGATATATTAACTCAATGTTTTGGAAAAGTTGCTAATTATAAAAAACAAACAGTATACTTTAAATTTTGAATTGCCGCCGGAAAACTCTCTTTGGAAGTTCATTGCACAGACAACCAGCTCACTTCAGGAAACCACGGATCCAACCAGCTGAAGATGGGGACAAACCGTTTCTCCGAAACATGGCCAAGTAAGGATAATGTAAGCGATGTTTGTGTTTGAATTACCGACTCTTACTTTCAAATGTTTTAATGAATTTTTAATTATATCTAAAAATAGTGACAAAGGTAGCAAAGACAGACAAAAACCTGAATATACTCAGGAACCAAATAAAACTATACTTGGTAATGGCATTCCAATTAAAGAACAGGAACGGAAATATGCTCTGTGAGAGAATACTGTTTTGCATGCAGATCCACGATTTACTATTGTTTTGTATAGTACTATGAATAATAATAATAATAATAATAATAATAATAATAATAATAATAATAATAATAAAATTAATAATAATAATAATAATAATAATAATAATAATAATAATAATAATAATAATAATAATAATAATAATAATAATAATAATAATAATAAATACCCATTGCAATTGCAACCAATCATATTGTACACATAATCCTAACGCACTCTCCACATGGGACCATTATACGCAAAGTTGCCCTTCTCTCCATACAAAACATCAATCACTTTCTAGATTGGTGACCAGTATAGATAAGTTTATTTGTAATATTTATGTACATACCTGCAATTTCTTGATCATTTTATCCCTGCTTTTTTCTCCAATGAATTCACTCTGCATATACGCTGTAATTACATGACTGCCTTTGGGATCTGTAAAAGCAGTCTTAAGGTCCTTTGTTGACATTTCCAACAAACTGTTGACTAAACTGATTGGCTTGCTGAAACGAAGCATTGCCTGCATCAGCAATGAGCCATTCAAATGCACCTGAAATTCTTTAGATTCCACATGCTCTTCGTAGTTTTGAAGTTCCATAATCAATGGAGCAATCAAAGACTGTCGATCTGCTGGCTCAAGTATATGTAAGGCTTTCATTAGAGATTGCTGAAAACTCCCTTGTTTGGCAGAAAATTTTTTGCAAGCCTGACCAAGGTTTAGAATAACTCCTGAATACCGAACTTTAAGAATATCTTCTAGATACTCAGATAATTCATCAAAAATTGGCTCAAAGGTACCCTTATCAGGGCAGTGAGCAATAAGTTTCTGGACAGTGTGGTTAGCTATAGGATGTTGCGACAGATTTCCCAATCTGTGCATAAAACATTTGCAATAAATCTTGCTAAATGTTTCGGGTGAGGCTACGGCTATTGTGACCTCTAGAACTCTTGCGCTTATATCACTTCCAAATACTGGCAAGATATTTGATTTATCACTTTCATCTTCTTCAGCCTCATCTTTGTTTCCAAGGCAGTCCATCAGAATTCTTGCAATAAGTTTAGAAGTTATATCAGAATCACATTTGCTAAGTACAGGCAACAGAACCTGAATTGCTCCTGATATCAACCTTAAATTTTGCCAGTCTGGAACAAACAAAATTGAACTTGTTACACTTTTAGTGAACATTACATATCTTGTGTTAAATTCACATGACTCTCTAATTGCTATCATTTATTTTTCCCTGTGTTCCACATATTGTCATTGAAAACCTTATCTATCAACTCCATGTAACTGAGTTAAACATTTGCAAAACTGGTTTCATTATATATTTTGTTATATGCAGATACAAAAGGTGTATGAAGGTAAGTGATAGTGAAATGTTTATGTGATTATATTGCACTTACATACTCTTGTCATTATACTGCAAGAAACAACTGAATGGTGACCCCTTCTCAAAATAAGGTATTGATAAATCAAAACAATAATAGAGAATATCTTGGAAAATATCTACATATTTTACACAATAACTTATCACTTACAGTTTACCAGTTATAACACAAAATATTCAAAATGAAGGGAATTCATAGCATATTCTCAGAAAGATAGTCAACATGAAAAATGGAATGCCACAGCCAGGATTTGAACAACATATCTAATAATCATGGCCATATCATTCAATTTTTCAATTTTTGACTATCTAAAACCATAGCCTGTATATGGCTAGTGTGAAGAAATAATTAACTTCCATCAATTAACTAAAATATTCCAAGAAAATTCAAGATACACATTTCAAAACATAAACCGGTTTCCAGGGCTGCAGAGGGCAACTATCTTGGATGTAAAAATCTTTAGCATTTTTTCCTTTGGAAGGGAAGCAAAGCTAGTGGTTCAGTATCACAGATTTATGGCATGTAAAAGGATCTTCTGTTAAATAGGTCTCTGAAAAAATTAAGCAGAATTGATGGAAATTAATCGTTCCTTCACACTAGTCGTATAGGCTCAGATTTTGGATAGATAGAGTCAAACTGAAAAATTCAATGCCATGACCGGGATTTGAACCACGGATCTCCTGGTTTCTGTCCAGTCGCTCTTACCCATTGAGCTACCACGGCCAACGTGCCATCATGACATTAAATTCTCTAATTGACTCATATTTTCCCGGTAAACCACTAGGACTCTCGTATTTGATACACCGCTTGTGGCAAATTACTATTGTAAGTACTTGAAACCTAGGCTTCATCGTTTAACTCTTATTATTTAAGTTCATTGATGGAAATTAATTGTTTCTTCACACTAGCCGCATAATCTAACATTTTGGATAGTTGCCTTCAGAAGAGTAAAGTACATATCACTTTAAGTTTTCTTAGCAGTTGTGTTTAATTTAGTGCAGAGCATGTAAGGGTATAGATATCTAACCATTCCAAAGTTTATCGAAGAACTTTACAAGGACACTCTAGGGAAGCAGTAGCCAATGTTGGTAGGTACGGGTTTGGCGCACCCGGGGTCCCGAGCCAACAGTCTCCCTCGTGTGGGCTCCTCTACGTGGTTGAGGGAGACGATCAACAGGCCCACCCACGTGTAGGCCGTGCGTGGAGATCCGTGTCGGTGGAAAGGTGAAAAGAAGAAGGTGAAAAAGATGAACGAAATTTTTAGTAGGTTTTGATTGCTTTTTTTATGTACGTGTATTTTTAATAGGTTTTGTTACACTTGTATAGTTTTTAGAAAGTTTTATATCTGGCTTTTGCCATGACTAGTTTTTTAAAGGGTGCTGATGACTGCCGTAGTTGAGCACCCTTATATATATATATATATATATATATATATATATATATATATATATATATATATATATATATATCATCATCATCATCATATTAACATTCACACAACAAGAGGGAATGGAGACACTTTCAAATTCTTGTGAAGAAAATTCAAGAGCACATTGCAGCCGCAAAAGGTGTTTCAAAATCTACAATTAAAACCATAAAAAAGGAATTGAGTAAGGTGCAGATGGGCATAGTTTCTACATTCATACTCCAAAATGGAACAAAACCCGGCAGAAACCATCTGGTAAATGTTCAGAAGAATTTGATGTGTGTGTTGAAATCAAGTGTATTAAAAATATTAAAGCACCTCAGATTTCAGTGGCAAAAGATACACCAAAGAGATACAAAGATACGATATACTAAGTACCCATGTGTCCTTTTTAAAGAATATTAGAAGAAACCACCAAGAGGGTAGTCCTATTGTGTACACCAAACAAAACATACATTCACAACTCACACATAAAAATTAAAGCATGAAGTGATGATAGTTCGCATGGTGTCTACTTTGAATCCCTTCGAGCACCACTTTAATGTCACACCTCTCCCCATTCCAACTGAGCTGGATAGGACTAGCTTCTAAGATAAGCTATCTTAAATGCAGGGACTTGATGGAATACAGTTACTCTACTTCCAGTGATGTATCAATATTAATTTTTTGATAGAATACAATATTTTTTCTATTATAGTTCAGTAATAGAGAAAATAATCTAAGGAAGTAGTTTTGAATTTCTACTGCATTTAAGCTTTAAAAAGTTGCAGAAATAAACATAAGTGTCGCGGCAACGGGCATAAAAGTTTCGGCACAAATAGATAACAGACGGATAGTGTTTCACGGTCATAAAGAGCTTGCATAAGCAGTTAAAGATAGCGCGAGATAAAGGTCTGCCGAAACAAACAAACTGAGATAAATGGAATTTCCGGTGATGTCTTGGTTGATAGAGATTATTCGGTTTCTTTATTGTTCCGGAACTATCTAGAATTTATCAATGAGGTATTTAAGAAGGCGACAACTCGCCAAGAGTCAGTCGTGAGAGTCGTAAGCAGTAAACAGCTGCAGAGCGTTGTTGTAACGAGAGCTAATGTAATCAGTATGCTGTTTGTTATTGTCATCGACCTTCGTAGATCGTGTGTATGTGACGTAATGTTGTTATGTGAGAATTGAACAGTGTATTTCTATGGATATAAAGAACATTTGGAAGATCTGCAACTCAGACTTTTAATTCTACGAACCCACAAAGTCAGAATATCTTATGTGCAACAGTTATTCTTTGTTCTAGTTGAATTTATTTTCCTGAAAAAACATACAACACAGAAAACATTGTCTGCTATGAGAAATATGCAGTACAATAAAACATATTTAATAAAAAATGTGAAATGTGAGATTACCTTCCTCTATCTTTTGCTACAAAATGTGAATTTATACTACAGTGCTTGGAGTGTAAAACCATTGCTAATAACTAAAAATACTTAAGTATGATATAAACAGTGAAGCAACTGGTATAAACTACACCTACCATATTTAGAATACAAAACTCTATCTCTGTATTTCACACGCAGGTTTAAAACACACTAAATACTGAAGCAGACAGCAAGCCTTTTACTTATATAGAAAATGTTTGCATTGTAAATATAACAAAAAAATATAGCATGTAAACCTCTTAATCCTAAATGGCCAAATGAATTTGTTAGATATTAGAACATAAAGGTGTTATACTAACAAACATTTATGTAGATTCCACATCTGACAGGTTAACGTCTTTGGAAAATATAGTCTCCAATCAATAAGAAACGTAATCCTCTCTGTTCTTAGTTCTAAAATATTGGTTCATTGATTTCTAATGCTAGCAATTTTCTGTTTGCAGAATTACTTAGCATGCCTTGTTACAAACTTGATAACTTAAATACAGCCTGCATAAAACATCAACTGCTACGACATTTAATACAAGTCACATATAGGAAAATAAAGCAAAAATTTCTAACATAAGAGTTATTAGAACGTTTTGGTATCCAGAAACTTCAGTGTACACACCTAAAGGACTGTAAGAGTTTATTCAGAGGTTCTAACATACATCTGCAGATAGTCACAATTAAGGTTTGCGACTGGGAACGTAACTAGGAAAAGAATCAGGAGGTAGAGACAACTCTCAGAGTAGTATGATGGCACATTTATCATAGATTATATATAAACAGCTTGTCTTGGTGACCTAAACCAGTATAATGAATTGGTCAAAAATACACCATAGTGGATTTAGTCTTGAACAGTCTGAAACAGTGAATTGATTATACAATGAAATTTTCCTTTTAGATTCTTATCTTAGAGACATGGGATGTGGCTGTTCAGGGTTATGTGTAGCGACATTGCTGACGGGTGGTAGGTATCACTGTCCCATCCAAGTATCAGTGATGGCACTCCCAATCTTACAGGGAGCTATTGTTCACTGCATAAGCAATTACCGCCTACGAAAATCCTGACCAACATAAAGTATCTTGTGCCAAATAGGCGAGCCAACACCCAATGCTTAGGTTATATCAGCCAATCAGCATCACATATTCAAATTGTTCCAGAACATACAGGCTGAGGCATGAGGGTCACAGAACAGTTCAATGCTGTGCAGATCTGCATGTAACAGGAAATTAAAGTAATGGTAAATCCAATTGGATTGTCATGAGAAGTAGTAACCTACATGTTCCTTTTAGTTAATTGATGGAAATTAATCATTTCTCCACACTAGCCGTATATAGGCTAAGGCCTTTGATAGAGTCAACATGAAAAATTCAATGCCATGGCCGAGATTTGAACCACGGATCTCCTGGTTTCCGTCTAGTCGCTCTTAACCTTTTGAGCTACCATGACCAATGTGCTGACCTGACATTAAATTTTCCAGACCACAAGCCTAGGACTTAAGTACTTACATAGTAAGTCACCACAAATGGTGTATCTCGGATGCGAGAGCCAATAGTGGTTTACTGGGGAAATATACGAGTCAAATGGAAAATTTGATGTCAGGACGGAACATTGGCCATAGTAGCTCAAAAGGTTAAGAGTGACTGGACGGAAACCAGGAGATCCGTGGTTCAAATCCCGGCCATGGCATTGCATTTTTCATGTTGACTATCTACCACATGTTCCTGTTAACATATTTAATACGGCTACCAGCCATCAGCCAAGAAAGAAAATTTATATAATCTAGAAAGTGTATATGGTAATTCCAAACAAAGAAATGGCTACCCAAATGAAGTTGTGTTTTTTTTTTTTTTTTTTTTTTTTTTTTTTTTTTGTAATTTACGTCCTCCAACGTTAAGTCATATCGGACGATGAATGAAATGGGCGAAATGATGCTCAAATGAGCCCTGGGTCCTTAGAGCTTAGAGTTACTCAACATTCGTCTTTCAGGATAAGGGAAAACCCCGGAAAAAGTGTATCCAGGTAACTCACCCTGACCGAGATTCGAACTCGGGACCTCTTGAGCATGAGGCAGACATGCTACCACCACACTACCGAGGCGGGTTGAAGTTGTGAATTGTAACATGTTTCTGAGTATAAATGTAACACAACTTAAAACATTACAAATAGGACTGATTGTCGCTTTTTTGTTACATGAATATATTTTGCTTGTAAAAATGAAAATAAAACCAGTTCTTGCTATGTGAATTGTTTTGGTTTGTAGTGATGTAAGAGGGATATACAAAAGAAAGGTATAAGAGGAAGAGCAACATATGTAGTAAAATAAATTTGACAATACAGGGTTAACAATGCAGGTATTTGAAACATTATCTTGTGAATCAGAGTTTTATAGCAATTTGGAAAGCATACACAACATTGTCAAATTAATGCTCCTGCTTTAGTGCATTAGAATGCTTAAGCATAACCTTACCTGAAAAACTGGGATGAGCCATTAATCTTTCTGTAAATTCTTTAATCAGTTCTTTATGTTCTGATGGTATTTCTTTCTTTGTCTCTCCAGCCTGTGAAGAAGAGTCCTCAATGTCTCTATGAACTTTATCCTTAGAAGATGCTGCACCGGGATTTCCGCTTAGGGTTTCCAAAACTGTACGTATAATGTGAGTAGCATATGTATCAAGAATAAATTCCTCCAAGTTATTTAGTACATACTTGCTTGTTGTAAGCAACCATTCTCTGTAGCGTGCTACTATTTCATTTTCTTTAGTTGAATCTGAAAACTAAGACAGTTAAATATTTAAAGAATTTCTTTCAATAAATTAATTCACAGAAAATTATTTGCCTTTTTAACTTTTTTAAAAATAGCATACCATACATTGAAGATATTTGCATGCATAAACTTATTTTGAATGTGATAAATTAACGTTCTTTGTCTTCATTGTCAGACAAGCCTGTGCATAGTTCTGTTTTCCAACCAAGATGTGCACTTCTGAGCAAATCTGAGTCGTCAATGTTAGAATGCATTGTGCAATAATGTCTACAGCAGAATTAAAATTATTTTAGAATCTCTACAGCTGCCGTAAAACAAGTTGTGCAGTGGTGGCAAGGAAAGCGATGTTGCTACTTATGAATGCCTTGGAATACAAAATGGTGTGACAGTTCAGTTCAGTGCGAGGTCTACCCAAAAGTCCGAAGACTCCGGCCTCTATCAACCTCGGAGCGATGGAAAACTCCAAAACTTTTTCCTTGGAACAATACCTTGAGTCTAAAAAGCCCCCCCCCCCCCCTCCCCCTCTGACAACGCCTTGGTAGCATAGATGGCAGCATGTCTGCCTCACATTCAAGAGGTCCCGAGCAAGAGAAGCCTAATGCTTTTTAGCAAACATAATAGTTTACTAAATGAATTTCCTTAACACAAATAACAGATAGTATTTAGAATGCCTACTTTCTTTGTATGTCATATTAGATTAGGAAGTACAAAACAAAGTCTCTTCAAAACTAACAAATTCAGAACGTGCATTTCAACTTGAAGTGTACTTACTATAGGTTTAAAACACAAGATGCATTTATACAGCTTTGAATGTTCAGCTGAGCATTGCGTTAAGACAGCAGTAATGGTTCCCTCTACTTTTCAAAATATTCACAGAGCGCACACAATTCCCTTATTTGTCTGCATAGTCACACCTGTCCTACTCCTCAATAGTTTTTCTAGGAGAGTGAGTTCTTGGTCTAACTCGTTTTCGAGTGATGCTGGTAGTTTGGCACATTGCTAATAATAACACAAACACTGATGATCTACAAAATATTAATATGCTAATGAAATGATTAAATAACTAACGAAGAAACCAGCTTTCAAAAGTGAACAAATGATTAGGTATGTTTAGATTACACACAGTGAAGTGAACAAAACAAGCAATATCTATAATAATTTACATGACATGTGCGTCAACAATTCAACAGAGTAACATTTTTTTGGAAAAACTTAAGACGAGGGGATAGAGAGGAATGGTTTGCCTAATTGGTTGAAGTTACGTGGTGCTGCCTTAAAGAGGTTTGGTCACCGTCATTGCCATAGAAACTCTCTCTCCTTCAACCATGAAGGAACTGTCAGGATTCAAACGTAATTTAAATTCGACTGTAAACAGAAATCCACATCCATCATTATTGTCGTCACAGCTGTTGCATTTACCATAGCATATCTACCGATAGCTAGAAAAAGTCAAACAACGAACAATCACAACTGCTAAATTGCAAAATTAGGTTCATCTTGTGTTCACATAAACATGGTACATATTCAGTATAATGAAGAATGAACTCTGCAAATATAACAATCTAACAATCTCCAAAGGTCTCACCACTGCACAAATAATAATTACATTAATATAAACCATAGCAATGATAACAGATCCTACTTTCATACATACCAGTACTAAATGTTTATTGCTGACTATGAAGCATAACTTTTACACTATTCAATTTATTCATTCTATAAATCTCCATACAAAATTGTGGAGCTGTCAAAGACATTTACAAAAATATTTACTTTTATTTAGAATGACGTCAAATAAATATCAAATTTATTTATAGTTAAACTAGTTTCAATTATTTAGCACATACCTCAGCTTTCTGCCCAACCACACGAATCAGCTTTTCTAAAACATGACTTCCAAAAGAATCTGTACAAACTAGTCGCAAATCTTCTTTCATTGCCTTCATATATCTGTCCAAAGCCTCATCACTTGCATGTGGAAGTAAAGATTCGATTGCTCTAGATGCAAGCTGACTACAGGAATATTCGACTTCTTTACCTTGGGTTTCTTCAAACACATTGTTCACAAATATTGCTGAAAGCATGAGAGTTCCTTAGGTTTAATAGATTTGACCTTATAACATACAATGAGGTACTAATTACTAATTAGGAACCAGAGTAAATCACAAATGTCACATTTAGCCATTTTGCAGGAGAGCATGAACATCTAAATTATTACAGTAAACAGAAATAAGCATATATTATAAATATGAAATAGTGTTGGCTAGTAATACAATTATTATTATTATTGCTTTCTCTACTGCTTATCTATAATAAGTAGAGGCAGTACTACATTCTACCCCAACATTTAATATGAAGAAACAACTTTTGAGACTCAATCCAAAAGGAATAAATATTTTTAGAAAAATGTCAATGCAAGTGAGTAAACAGCACTAATTAAAACCAAATACCACATTTGTTATTTAAGTTCAACATCTTCTAGGGATCTAGAGCGTTGTACTTTGGTACCCTGCCATGCAATGCACCTGGGATAGGTTCCACCCGGAACTGTGTGGATTTTAAGTTCCAGGTATAGGACCGTTCCCACTTAGCATTGTGAGATGCCTGGGATAGATTACACCCGGAATTGTGTGGATTTTAAGCTCGGTGCCCACTCAGCATTGTGAGGACATTCAGGAGCTATGCTAGGAGTGAACCCTGGGCTGTAAAGTCAGCTTTCAAGCTGGGGGTGCTGTGATGTCGATACATCTCCTTCCCATATTGGTTGGATGATTGTTCATGTCTAACTTGCGCACGTGGGCATGAGACCGGCATTTGGGTAGGCAGGATCTGACCCACTTCTGGGTTGTAACACCATGGATGTATATAGCTTTCAGGGATGAGATAAAGATGTTCAGAAATATTGCCCTTCCCCAAACTATTCTTCTACATTGAAAAAAGTTTTTTTTATAGTTTAATATTCTCAAAAATGAGAACAATTTGGGTTAAAATATCAATGTGTCATACATAACATGTATATTTTGAATTTTTTAGTGACAGCCTGGGAAACCTTGTTCATACTAAATGCATTTTTCAGACTATAAGAGATAGAAACCTAAGAACATAAAAGTACACCTCATTAAACCACACAATTTACGACAAAATTTGTTAGAGCATTAATCATTTCTAAGATAATTATTATTGGTTTAAATTCCCTAATTTTTATACATTTAGCTACAAAATTGCTATTTGAATTTTTTACAGTTATGCAAACTAACAAAATTTCAAGGCGACATAGCGACCCAATCATAAGAGTTTAGTATTGTTTAAAGCTTTTGCATTTCTTTATTCTCAATTGCACACACTAGGAATTGTTATAAAAAAAATAAAAAAAAAAAAAAAAAAAAAAAAAGACAATTTCTTGAAACATTTCTCTTGATTAAAATAAATTTAATGATTGACACATTATAGATGAACAATGTTTAGAAATTCTTCTGACATGAATCAGAAAGAAGAATAAGTTTTGGAAGAATTCATTAATATTATTCAATTTCATTACATTTCTACACTAATACTTGTCTGTACAACTAATTGACCACATCTTAGACGAAGAACAAAAATATAACAATATAATACCTATAACTTATAAGTCCAGTTAAGTTCAGGTCAAATATCAAAGGCTAATTTCTTTTGAATTACTACCTACATGTTGTTTTTAAAAAGTGATAACTAAGGAACTAATGTAATGAAAGTTTTTTATTTCGAACACATGCTATTGTTTTGTTGCTACTATAGAAAGTTTAGAAAGGAATGAAGTTGAGTACTTTACAGCTACTGATGGATAGTAAAGTGGCTGGAAATGTTTCCTGTCAAGAGAAATAACAAAGCATTTCGGCTGTCAATCAAGTTTTAGTTTTTGTTAGTTTTCATAACGTTTTTAATTAATTTATAATGTTGCTCATAATGATTCTATTAATCATGTTTATATGCTTAGGCATACAAGACAAATCTACAGAAAGCATGTGCATATTTGTCAATGTAAAATCTGTTACGAAAAACTCTTACTTATGGCAATTTTGAAAAGCAGGGAAAGAGTTGAATAAGTGTAATAAATACCTGGTTGTTAATGGCAGTATTAGAGAGGTACAGTTTTCTTCTCTGAAAGCACTTGCGACCCTACTTTGGTTGAATAATAGGTACTTTAAAAAGATATGGAAAAGTTTATGTTTAAGCTATGGCCAGTTTAGTCACAAATTATTGCAAAATTGAGAAATTAAATACGTAATGTACATTCGTAGAATACACTTCCAACTCTCGTCTAGTTTGTGGCCCAAAGACAAAACTTTTAAGTATACCATGCAACTTAATTCGATTTTAAATTCTCCTGAAATGTTATACAGGCTCGCTTTATACACAACTACAATATTAAGACTATAATAGCAAATGTATTTCCCTATACTAAAAGTAACCATTCCTATTCCTTACCTTTATCTTCTTTTTTCTCGAAGCCATCCCTCTGCACCATCTCAAGTACACGAAGAAAATAGTTGTAAGTATCCTCATTTAAATGTGATCCTTTGCCATAATTTCCTCTTTTTCCATATTTTTTTGCTTGCTTAAGAAAGTTTTTACTTTTCCTTTTCTTTCCACGTGGTTTCACGTCCATTTTAATTTGCGGTATACACAGAACATGCGGTACAAATGTGGGCGGTATAAACGATAAATGTTTCCGGCCACAGTTTCCGGCACTGCAAAGTTGGAACAGGCTCGCCAATCGCTAAAGCTTACGTAAAGTACGATTTACGCAGAGAGTATAGATTAATCGAATAAGGAGGACAGGCGAAAGGCGTAACTTAGATTTTCCTGGATTTTCCATAAAGTTGGTGCTGAGCCTTCATTTTTTTTTTGTGCTCATAAGATATAAAATACCGCGTGCTGCGGAATTTCATTTTAATTCATAGCTTTTGAGTTACTGTATTAATTTTGGTTTAAAATTAAAACTTTTGCTCACTTCTGTTTGTTCATTTTATAAATCCTTATTTGATAACACCATAGAAGCATATAGAAAAGCCTGAAACAAAGAATTTTCATTTTTTTAAATTTACGACCTCCAACGTTAAGCCATATCGGATTTTCAATATCTTATTACAAAGGAAGATAAAGAACTATGTTTATTAATTGTAATAGCAAACCTTCTAAAATAAGTACCTACTGCTTCTGCAGATATTTTGGCTTTTATTTAAAACACAGCGCATTATTAATATCCATGCTTAGATTACCAACAGTTTTGGAAGGGTGGATTAAGCTTTCCAGGTTGTTAACATACAATATTTTATGAATTAAATTAATATTTGAATGAGCAGGTATGTTGCAAAATTAGTCCAAGAGTGTTTCAAATGTGATGTAATGAATGCAATTTGCAGACATGACGCTTTGATACTTTATATAAATGTAATTAATATGTTTGGTATTTTCTCCTGAAAAATGTCCCAAACGCATATTTTGACCGAAAATTGCTGACATTTATTTCATTATCCCCCTCTCTAAATACGCTAATGACCCTTTAGTTGAGCTCCCACAATTCCACTTCTGCTACTACTACCCTCTCTTAATAATTCTACAATGATCTCATTAATTATTTCATTTCACGCCCTAATTACATTTAGTACCACGTATAAATGAAAGTGAAGTGCATTTTCCTCATATTTACTTTCACATTCAAATCTAAAGTACTGCGTATTGAACTTCGTCATTGTTTTCTTTATTGTGTATTGCACATTTTGACAATTTGCATTATGCAGGAGCGCCCTAAAGTTGAGCCATTATCCCAAACTGTTAGCAGATATCTTCTGCAGAACAGCTGTCAACATCTGTATGAAAAGCAAAGCAAAACTGTGTGCTAAATATTTAAATTCACACACAACGCACTATTTAAAAACTTAAAATATGGTGTATTTATAAGCGGAATGAGGCAGTTCGTGAAAGAAACCATAGGATATGTGAATATAAACTCTAGTGATTCTGGATAACGAGGAAAATAAAAATAAAAAGTTTTCAAATAGCGGGTAACGTATAATGGATGTACTCGGGAAAAGAAGAACTAAAAAAAAAAAAAAAAAAAAAAAAAAAGAACCGTTTGCTGCTCATATAAGATGACACTTTCCTCTGCGCATGCGCAGTTGTAAAATGGAGTAGTTCACATTTAGAAAGTTATTTGGTATATAAAAAGTGTCTTAAAAAGACAAAACATAGATAAAACAGAAATTTATTTGCCTTTCAGAGATCTCTTTTGAAGTAATTGATTTCATCAATAGATAAATAGTTTTTAACATATTTTCTCAAAGAAACATTAGAACGATAAGAAAGTGTTAGTAGATTAATGATGATGATGATGATATTGATGATGATGATAATAATAATAGTAATAATAATAATAATAATAATAATAATAATAATAATAATAATAATAATAATAATAATAATAATAATAATAATAATAATAATAATAATAATAATAATAATAATAATAATAATAATAATAATAATAATAATAATAATAATAATAATAATAATAATAATAATAATAATAATAATAATAATAATAATAATAATAATAATAATAATAATAATAATAATAATAATAATAATAATAATAATAATAATAATAATAATAATAATAATAATAATAATAATAATAATAATAATAATAATAATAATAATAATAATAATAATAATAATAATAATAATAATAATAATAATAATAATAATAATAATAATAATAATAATAATAATAATAATAATAATAATAATAATAATAATAATAATAATAATAATAATAATAATAATAATAATAATAATAATAATAATAATAATAATAATAATAATAATAATAATAATAATAATAATAATAATAATAATAATAATAATAATAATAATAATAATAATAATAATAATAATAATAATAATAATAATAATCTCATACTTTAGAGTAATCATAATCCGTCGTTGAGGTATATTAAAATATTAAGAAAGCTACTACATTTATTAAATGGAGTAAATAAGAATTATGAGACAGAGTGTACGTGTGTAATTCTGAATTTCACTAGAATTAATTAATTCTAGTTAATAAATTAATTAATTCAGTTTATTGTGTAATTGGTAGCTCCCACTTAATGGTTAGTCATCTCAACGTTCCTTATGACAGTAATTTAGAAACGGATATTTTTAGAGTGGCACATAAGGTTACTAATTTGTTTTATTTGTCCCTGTACGAGATAAGTTACAGGTAGGGGTTATGAGGGGGCTACGTTGGCAGCTCTGCGTGGAGTGAAGTGGCGGGACCTCTTTGCCAGGGTTTGAATATTATTTTAATTGTGCTGATGATGGTGGTTTTATAACCTCGTTAATTTTAATGAATATATAGGAAAACACAAAGTTTTTGATATGGGCTTCATAGCCTTATTTGTCTCGTTTTAATTCCAAATATATTTATAATTTAAAGTACAGGCTACGTTATATTTATATCTTAGTTCTTCTAATTCATTAATGTTTTCAATTGTTATATATATTTTGTTAAATTATACACTAAAGTTTTTGTAACTATGACGTCATTTTACACGAGTTAACTTTTAGCAGTCTGTAGTCAGTTTAGTCGATACTCTGGAACATTGCGTGGGCTCGTCGTGACGTAACAGCTACCAACCAATGAGGTCCGCAAGGAACTTCGATGGAAAGATGTGTTACATATATTTATTTAGAAGTTAAGTTCTTGCCGTAAAAGAAATAACGTTAATTTCTTGTAATTATTGATAAATAATACTTCATAGTTAATATGTTGGACTAGTCTTTGCCACGGAAGAATATCTCTTTCATTCCAAAAAAATTACGGATCACTCAAGGGAGAATAGGAGTATATTTCCGCTAAATACGTCATTGTAGAGTCTTTCGTATGTCAGTTTTCATTCGGTGAGCTAAGTGTAAGCTGGAAAAAAAGTCGTCTGCTCCAAATTTCGGACATAATTCAAGGTTTCATGTTGGAACCTGTGTGCTGGACTATTGGCACTGAGGCAGCTCGACAGTGATGGCATTAAAGTAGTTTACAGTGAAAGTTCTCGAAATATACTATATATACTGTGAACTGTCAGCTTCTGACTGTGTAACCGGCAATTTTGCAACAAAATACGTGAGTTAAACTTTGATTTACTTTAACATTAAAGATATTGCTAGGTTAAAATAATTTGTTTCACAGATAATTTTATTTGACATTTCTTTGCTTTACCAATCTGTGTTAAAATGCTTGTGACAGTTATTGATGTGGACACATGAACCACGTGCTTCTCCCGCACTAGTATTAATACGACGAACTGAAAGGTGCACACATGAGCTACTGAATTTTAAAGTATTTTTAAAACAAAATTAAGCTTAGAGCTTGATTAGATATGTAAATATCGCTCAGCATCGTGACTTATTTACATTTACGGTATAAAAATTGTAAATATAGATAAAATAAATTCCAAAGTGTAAACCTAAGGGTCAGATGACAAGTATTGCGTTTTTAATGGATAATTATGATGCTGAATACACGAAAATGAGAGTTTTTATCAAATGCTAAAGGATTGATTAGGAAAGTCATTTTAAATATTTCTGCATAGAGATCTAGCGTTTATTATGCGTGTGTATTTTGAGATATTATCCAACTATCGGATTTTTAAACTAATAAAAGATTAGTTGAATGAAACGATGATATTAAAATTTGTAAATTTGAGAGACTGTCAGTTTTTTTGAACAGTTCTTCAGAATGCTATCAACTACCCCTCGGTTTAATCCTAAGATTGCGGGTTTAGCCCGTCTCGGTAGCGTAGATGGTAGCAGGTCAGCCTCACGTTCAAGAGGTCCCGAGTTCGAATCTCGGTCAGGGTGAGTTATCTAGATAAGGTTTTTTCGGGGTTTTCCCTTATCCTGAACGATGAATGCCATTTCATTCAATGTCTGATATGATTTATGTAGGAGGACGTTAATTAAAAAAAAATATTGCGACTTCAGACTCGGTCCAAACCGATGATTTGTAAGTGTGCTTCATATATATTTAATTTATGTCCTCCGACGTTAAGCCATATCGGACGGTGAATGAATTGAGTGTAATGATGCTCAAATGAGTCCAGGATCCATGGAACTTAGTTACCCGACATTCGTCTTGAAGGACAAGGGAAAGCCCCGGGAAAACCTCGTCCAGGTAACTCACCCTGTCCGAAATTCGAATTCGGGACCTCTTGAACGTGAGGCAGACACGCTACCATCTACGCTACCGAGGCGGGCTTCGGTTTTTATGTGTCAGCTTGTAGGAAAGTGAGTAATACTTAGGGACTTTTTTAGCGTTTAGCTTTCCAACGATCGGCATTGTGTTCACTAAATTGAAAGAACGTAAACATAGGATAAAAGGCCAGCGCGCAGGTGAGTGGCTCCATGCACCCACCGTAAAGCCGACAGCTCAAAATCTCCATTCAGCCAGCTACCTGAGAAATGTGAACAAACCCCACTTTTATATGAAAGCAGGTGTTTTTTTGTGTAATTTACGTCCTCCAACGTTAAGTTACCTGACATTCGCCTATTAGGATAGGGGAAAACCCCGAAAAAACCTTATCCAGGTAACTTGATCTGACCAAGATTCGAACTCGGAACCTCTTGAGCGTGAAAGGAGTGTGCCTTTTAAAACACATGAAGGCGTAATCATCTATTACTTTCTAGGTTGGGAAGTAGGTATTTTGTCGCTAATAGATGAATAGGGAGAGCGGAAGGATACAAAATATTATATTTTAGATAATTTGTTTAAATATTAAGAGATTGCATTTTAGTATTTCACAGTAGTGTCGCGAGGTATTGTTGGACGAGCACGGCCGGCGCGCGCAAAGAGGTTCGTCTTTCTTCTGGTGCCGTCTTGATTGGTAGAGATCATTCTACTAATTTCTATAACAATGAGTGGAGATACAAAAGAAGCCGTGGCTAGTTTTTCGGAACAATTGAAATTAGACTTGTGTAGTGAGTTGAAAGTAGAGAACTGTGGACATTTGAAGTGTACCGCGAGTTATTTTGTTCGTTTGTTTATGTGTAACCAGAGACTGTTGTGTGTATCACACGTCACTTTTAGAACCTATAAGGGAAATAAAGACCATTTTGAATTTCTGCAACGTGACTTTAATTTTACGAGCCCACAAAGTCACAGTATATTATTTTATTTCTACTTTCTCCATGAGGTAGAGGGAGTACTTGTATTCCATCCAAAATATCGAATTTTTAAAGATACATTTTTGAAATTCCCGAAGAAAAATTGCGTTTTTACAAACAAGTTGTGCATGGATGCGTACTTATTAGAAAAGTCTATGCCAAATGTTATGGTGAATTAAACAATGAAGGGCAGGGGATAAAAGTACTTAAAGATAGCGCAAACGATGGTTTATTATTATTGTTATTATTATTATTATCATCATCATCATCATCATCGGTAGCTCTGAGAAAATCCTCATTGATGTTGGTGCCGTGTAACACGAAAAGTATGGTTGGTTGGTTACCAATACGCCCCACACGCCTTCGGGGTAACCTTGCCCCACCACGTGATGGCCGGACTGGTTTCTTAGGTGGAGTCACCCAGAGGGCGCTGTCCATTACCTCCAAAGATACGGTGATAGGGAAGATGGCGGTGAGGCGAGAGGACCTAAAGCTTCTACCGTGGACTGTGTAGAGATGTGTAGTGTTTAACGCCCGCTTTTACTACATACGGCACCGCAGGCGATGACACTGATGATACATGAGATGAAGATGGAGCACCGGTGGAATGAGATGGCGGCTGAAACAGGAGGTCCCGGAGAAAACGCGCCCCAGCGCCGTGTTGTCCACCACAAATCTCACTTTGCGGTCGCCTGGGATCGAACCCGGGCCGCCTTGGTGAGAGCCAAGCGGTCTAACCACTGGACCACGGCGTGTCCCCTACCGTGGACTCCGAAGGACACTTCGCATGTGCTAGACAGAGGTGAAGGCATGGATAGGGCCGCCTTAAAATCGCCACCCCAGAGCACGGAATCGAACTCGGGACCCTCTACACGGGAGCCGCGAACGAAACCACTGCGCTTACACCTAGCTCATTTACCATCATCATCATAGTCGTCGTCATCGTCATCGTCATCATCGTCGTCATCGTCATCATCGTCGTCATCATCATCGTCATCATCATTAAGTGAGATTTGTGGTGGACAACACGGCGCTGGGGTGGGTTTTCTCCGGGACCTCCGGTTTCCCCCGCCATCTCATTCCACCGGTGCTCCATCTTCATCTCATGTATCATCAATGTCACCGCCTGCGGTGCCGTATGTAGTAAAAGCGGGCGTTAAACACTACACATTTCATTTATCATTATTTGTTGTATTTATAATCGGCAGCTCCGAGAAAGACCTCATGAATACTGATGTCGTGTAACATGAAAAGCATAACAGATATGAAAACAAAGCAGCCTGCAAATGGGTTCTAGAGGTTGATAAAATACGTAGTTTTGTGTTTAAAACTATATTTTAAACTTGAGGCTTAACAAATTCTCAAATTAAGAAGTCGTGTAACGGCTAAAGTATTTCCTTTGCAAAATACCTGCAAGAGATAACGTGCATTAGACCGTCTATCAGCACATAACATACAGATGTTTACGTATGAATTGCGGAATCGTTTAGAGTGGGAAAAGACTATAGAAGTCTGTGATCTAGAAAACCTATGGTTGTTAGATCAAATGGAACATGTTTCAGTGAATGGGATATTTTCCTCACTTCTTCATTCAAGGTCGCTAAACAGCTGAAAGTCGCATGTAACCAAGTGCTTTCGTAATATAAAGTTCCCCAGGGCGTTTCTCGTACGTACCATTTCGCCCGGCCGCTGCGTCCTCCAGCCGCAGTCAAGGCCTCGGAGGAGTGTAAGATGGGGGCGACGGGGGTCAGCACGCCGACTCCCATGACCGTAAACGACTATTTGGATCTTTCCATAAGGATAGCTTTTCAAATGTTTGAGTGCACCCCAGACCAGATATCTCAACGGTAAACTCCGCACGACAGTACGGAGTTCGAACCGTGGTCCACGCACCAAAGGCGGTTTCTTTGTTAATTAGTAAGCAAACATATTTAGGAATTTATATCTAATACTTTAAGATACAGAGAAAAATAGCGTTCTTTTCAGTTAATCATTGTAACACGTATTTGGTTGTGTAAGCTGAATTTACAATTCATTTGTCAATTGCAACAGGTGATTAATACGTATGGTACCATTGAATTTATTGTGCATATTCCAAAATTGTACAATTTACAACTTTAGGCTACATTTATTTGTCTTTACTTTGTTGCTACTTTAGCTTACATGACACCCTGGTCTTCCGCTCTGCCAGGAAGCTCTTAACCTCCATGCCTCCTTGTTACTAGCCCCTTTCTCCCCCCACCCCAATCCTCCTTTCTTATATTCTTTACATTTCTTGCCAATTTTTGTTTTACTTTCTGTAAGAACTCACCAATACTTCTTACCTTCTTTTCCTCCTTTCCCGTTAACATTTTTATAGCTATTATCTTCTTCTCTACTTTCTCCTATTTTTCCTCCCAAACCTTTTTTCTCCACACTTCAATCTTCTCACATTATGTTACATAGTGTTCTATGCTTTCTTTTCCCCCAAACAATGGACAAATTCCCTTTTCCCTACCTCTTATCCCTCTTAGGAGTGTTGTTCCTGTTCGCATCCAAGCTAGCCCTTCTCTCTCTCCTGCCTATTGCAGTAATCTACATATTCTTCTAGGAAGTGACGTAATAACCATAGGCTACTAATGAATCCTTAGCAAAATACATAACCGTATCAATTATTTATGATTGAAATATTAAATGTACAACTGAACATGTTAACAATATCCGTTCATCTTTATAAAATTTTACTGCTTTATAATAACCATAAGGACGCGAAAGATCCAATTCGGCTATATAAACAAATAACCCAACAACCAAGACATGTGTTACTTCATTTAATTAACTAAATAGTGGATAAGAAGGCGTTGCCCATATAATTTAGACGTATCTTTTTATTTATTCACATTTCATTATTTTTTCTTAGTGCCTAATAAAATATATATATAAAAAAAAAACAATTTTGATTTGTTATTCTGCGGTTTGTCAAGTATTGCAAAAAGTAACCACGAGCTAACCACGAGCTAACCACGAGCTAACCACGAGCTGGAGGTTACTTAGATCTCGAATGCTTAGGTATCCTGGACTCTCTGAGCTTAGTATTGCCTATATGCATTCTCGATCTCATAAGCATTACAGTTCTTGGAGCGCAATATATTATTAATGTGTAGTTAATACCTATGTAATATTTTAATTTGTAATATGGAAAGTTGTGTAAAAAAAACTCACTGTGAACATATCTTTATCGAAAGTCGTTACACTCCCTTGTCTTCTCACACAGTTGTGCAAAAACTATTCAGAATGCAGAGGACTTCTGAGGACATTCCCAGAAAACTCAAGATACACGAGGGTGGTCTGAAAAGCTTCTGACCTAATAAAGATACAAAACATTTTTTTTTTCAGAAATCTCTTTTTGATTTTTCAACATAGTCTCCTTGTAACTCTACACACTTCACCCAGCGATGCTCCCATCTCTGTAACCCGTCCAAATAGTACTCGGCGTTTTTCAACATAGTCTCCTTGTAACTCTACACACTTCTCCCAGCGATGTTCCCATCTCTGTAACCCGTCCAAATAGTACTCGGCGTTTTTCAACATAGTCCCCTTGTAACTCTACACACTTCTCCCAGCGATGTTCCCATCTCTGTAACCCGTCCAAATAGTACTCGGCGTTTTTCAACATAGTCCCCTTGTAACTCTACACACTTCTCCCAGCGATGTTCCCATCTCTGTAACCCGTCCAAATAGTACTCGGCGTTTTTCAACATAGTCTCCTTGTAACTCTACACACTTCTCCCAGCGATGTTCCCATCTCTGTAACCCGTCCAAATAGTACTCGGCGTTTTTCAACATAGTCCCCTTGTAACTCTACACACTTCTCCCAGCGATGTTCCCATCTCTGTAACCCGTCCAAATAGTACTCGGCGTTTTTCAACATAGTCCCCTTGTAACTCTACACACTTCTCCCAGCGATGTTCCCATCTCTGTAACCCGTCCAAATAGTACTCGGCGTTTTTCAACATAGTCTCCTTGTAACTCTACACACTTCTCCCAGCGATGTTCCCATCTCTGTAACCCGTCCAAATAGTACTCGGCGTTTTTCAACATAGTCCCCTTGTAACTCTACACACTTCTCCCAGCGATGTTCCCATCTCTGTAACCCGTCCAAATAGTACTCGGCGTTTTTCAACATAGTCTCCTTGTAACTCTACACACTTCTCCCAGCGATGCTCCCATCTCTGTAACCCGTCCAAATAGTACTCGGCGTTTTTCAACATAGTCTCCTTGTAACTCTACACACTTCACCCAGCGATGTTCCCATCTCTGTAACCCGTCCAAATAGTACTCAGCGTTTTTCAACATAGTCCCCTTGTAACTCTACACACTTCTCCCAGCGATGTTCCCATCTCTGTAACCCGTCCAAATAGTACTCAGCGTTTTTCAACATAGTCTCCTTGTAACTCTACACACTTCTCCCAGCAATGCTCCCATCTCTGTAACCCGTCCAAATAGTACTCGACGTTTTTCAACATAGTCTCCTTGTAACTCTACACACTTCTCCCAGGGATGCTCTCATCTCTGTAACACACCCAAATAGTACTCGGCGTTTTTCTCTGCAAAATAATTGTTCACGAAGGTGATTGACCCTTCATTTGACGAAAATCTCTGCCTTTCGAGCGCAATTTTCAGATGAGGGAACAAAAAGAAGTCGCTGTGAGCTAGATCTGGTGAGTAAGGTGGATGGTCAAGCAGTTCAAACCGTAATTCGTGGGTTTTCGCCATTGCAACCGCTAAGGTGTCTTGTCTTGGTGAAAAAGGATATTTTTTTTTTTTTTTTTCAAATGTGACCGTTTTTCTGAAGTTCTGCCTTCAGTTTGTCAAGTAATAATGCGTAGTATGCTCCTGTAATGGTTTTTCCTTTTCGAAGATAATAGATTAAAATAATTCCATGACTATATATACCAAAAAAGCAGTCCACATTATTTTTCCAGCTGAAAAAACCGTTTTTGCTATTTTTGGAGCCGGTTCCTCCTTTGCAGTCCACTGTTTGGTCTGTATTTTTGTTTCGGGCGTATAGTGGTGTATCCAAGTTTCATCTACAGTAATTAATCAGTGCCAAAACTTGAATTTATTGCGCCAGAGCTGTGCTAACAGAGCGTTGGAAATGTGCATTCGAACACGGTTTTGGTCTAACGTAAGCAAACGCGGCACCCAACGAGCGGACAGCTTTCTCATGTGTAAATGTTGATTTAATATGCAACAAACAAGTTCTTTTGACATGTTCATAGCCTCTACTATCCTTCTCACTTTAATTCGACGGTCGTCTAGCACCATTTGTTGAACTTTGGCGATGTTTTCGTCCGCATTGCAGTTTTTGGACGTCCCGAACGTTTATCGTCTCCCAAGCTCTTACGGCCACGTTTAAATTCAGCTGCCCAACATTTCAATGTGGTAAATGAAGGTGCAGATTCCTCATACACAGAATCCAACTCATCTGTGATTGGCGTAGGCGTATTGCCTTTCTAAAACAAATATATAATGACAGCTCGATACTCGATCTTTCCGTTTTCATGAAAACACTCATCAACTCACGCGACTGTTACATAACAACTGAGCGTCCAAAATGGCTGACGAAATGCACTAGCTTTTATTTACGAGTGCTGCCATCTTCATGTTGAGGTCGGAAACGTTTCAGACCACCCCCGTACCTTTTAGTTGTCATGAAATTGTCTTAAATATATGGCTTTTTGATAAAAAATCCTTAGAGTCGTTTTTGAGGAAAGCAAAATATTCTACAAATGTATCATATAGGATATTTGGGGTAGGGGATATTTTTTGAGAAGTTGATGGTAGATTCTCAACTTGACAACTTCTCGTTCTTTTAATTATGTTCGGATACACATGGACGTTTTTAGTGACGGTTTTTATATTAACGGTACCTCAAAACGTGTATTTTTTACTGAAATCTCAGTATCAAATGCTTGGGTGGAATGTAATATCTCTCTGTAGTGCCGTGGCTTCTTAGGAAGGCCGCCTTCCGTCTTCTCTCGCCTCATCCTTCCTCCTAAAAGACGAAGTTTCAACTTCCGTACCGAATCCCCAGTCCTGTCCAAACCAAACCTTTACTATGTAAGTGGTAGAAACATTAAAAATTAAGGCAAAATGAATGAACAGTTAAGCGTAAAAGTTTGGGAAAGCTTTTCATGCATTCTTGAGTTTGAGGAACGTTTCTTGACAAACGTAGATTAGTTTACAAAATACACAGCACTTATCCAAAACGTTCGTGTGTTTAATTTGTTGCTATTGGCAACTGTGGTGGTTTGAAACAGTGCAATAACTAAGTTCAGCTCTTCACATGTACTACATACATAGATAGCAATTATACATCGTCCCAGTTCTCGAAAGTTTTCTAATAACAACTTTGATTCTGCAGGTCATCTTCTAAGTTGTCGAAGACAAGGAATAGTTGCCCCAGGCATCACTGTCGCAGTTTTGTTGTTCGTTTCCGAAAAGGCCGACGCTACAAGCATTACAGAGAAAGCTTTTAGTGTTCCTGGAACGTAAGCAGGAAACTTTGGTATTAAAACTGCTGCCATTGAAAGCTTTGAACCGGGTGCTCACAGCGCTTCACAGATGGCGCTCTAGTCAACTCGATTGCCTGTCATTTGTTGTTCATTATGTCCTCGATTGCACTACTGTAAAGTTGTATGATGTTATTTAGAGGAACACCTTTTTATTTTTTGTATTGTGTATAGTAAATAGGGGAAGTATGTATTCCATCTAAAACTTCGATGCCAAGATTTCACCCGAAATACACGTTTTGAGACTCCGTGAATAAAACAAAAACATGTTCATTAGAAAAAGGTTTGTGTGTTATGAACATAACCAAAAAATGAAAAGTATCAAATACCAAACTTGGTATTTAAGTTCAGTTTTTTCCAAGGATTCGACTACTCTTTACGTGAAATATTTTCTCAGAATTCAGTTTTCAAAAATGTTTGAAACAATTTTGATTAAATTACAGCAACTTTAAAACATTTTATGCCAAATGAAATGCATATATTGATTTTTTTTGGAAATACTTGTCAGTCCTTTATATTTCTGAATGAGAATTTTCCTGTATTTATTCTCAAATTCGAAGTTCTGACACTTCATTCAAGTTGTTTGGTCACAACTTTATTCCTCCCAAACATTCATTATTAAAAACGTTTTATATTATTTTGCAAGGCAGAAAATTGCAATCTTTTAATCACATAGATGATTGTATCCAACGAAACATAACTTAAAACCAAGTTTCGAATCATGTATTCTCACTAGGTGGTTATAATGAAAGGGAATATTTGACATACAGCAGTAAACCGACCAAAATTACTGTTTGTCCTGAAAGTTATATTTTCTCTGAACTTTAGTAACACATAAAGTGAGAATTTATCTTTAACTGGAAAGAAAAAAAAATAGCACTCTTAATACAGGATACCTACAACTTGAGGTGGGAGAATATCTCATCCCCTTTTTTAAACCTTTGCATACCAATAAAGGGGTTTGGTAACATTTTACATACTTTTGTGCGAAGTTGCGTAAAATATTTGGGCTTGTAGAGTTATATATTCATGGTTATCCCTTTTCAGTGATACATATTTCGGAGTATACCGAAGTTCCGACAAAATTCATACATGTCAATCACCGTTTATTTTTCGTGGGCTCTTCCTAACCTTTATTACAGACATGATAGAGCCACGTTGAGAAATTTTAGACTTAAGTCAAATGAGCTATGAAACTGAGATCAGGTATCGGGTACATCAGGCATGTTATTTTATTTCAAGGCTTGTTTCAGCCAAAAATAATTCGTGCTGGAAATGCTTCGACGATGCTATGGTTGGGTAGTTAACGCTCGCCGCCTCTGACCAATGCCGCTGGGTACGATGTCAGCGGACCGTATTTGTGATGGACAGTGTCTCTTATGGGTGGGTTTTCTCCGGGTTCTCCAGTTTACCCCGCCCTGTTTTATAATTTCAGTTCCTTCCATCTATTTCACCATAATTTTGTACTATATTCTTCCTCGCTTCCTAGCAAACTTAGGGCTGATCACCCTTCTTGGATATCCTGTGATCCACAACCCACTTGTAAGACCTGAAAGCTGGAGAGATGCAAGTTCTTCATACGAGGAGGGTAAACAGACAAAAAAAAGTTAATTCGAAACCTATTTCATTGCCATTGAAATAGGAATGGCTAAATACGTACTCCATGTTTACAATCATATGTACCAAGGTGCTTACTGTTTTCTGTTTGTTTCCATAACAAGTTAAAATTTCATTCCCTGTTTTATTCTGGATATTTCACTTTGGTATTGACTAGATTCTTAGGCAGTTTTATGAAAGGATTTTGACTAGGCTTACAGTTTACTGACTTTGAGGCATGATTAAGCCATTTTCTTATGTCTTGTCATTCAGAAAGTCACATCGGCACATGATTTGCAGATTTAGAGGCCATGGTTCCTGGATTAGTAAGCTTAACCATTCCCAAAGTGCGATAAGAGTGATTGGCACGTGTTCTTGGGTGTGGCACGATCTTGGAGAGAAAATTTAGGGTGTCGCTGCTCATTTTTAAAGTCTTTGTACCGAGCTTACAGCCCTGGTGACCCTAAATCAATACATTAGGTATCCGTTCTAGGTATTCTTCTTAGATATTCTCTAAGTTGCTGGCACTTAATCCAACATTGTTGCTTTTGTGCAACATCTTGGAAGATGTGTTCAAAACAGGATACTATTTTTTTACAGTCCTTTCGAAAGGCTACGAGCCCGCCTCGGTAGAGTAGATGGTAGAATGTCTGCATCACATTCAAGAGATCCCAAGATGAAATCTCGTTCAGGGTGAGTTACCCTTATCCTAAAAGACGAATGTCGGGTAACTCTAAGCTCCATGGACCCTGGGCCCATTTTACCATTTCACCCATTCCATTCATTGTCCGATATGACTTTAAAACAAGTTAAAGGACGTAAATTACAACAAAAAAGGCCTAAAGGGACTTTGATATTGTTCTGAAACCAGCTGTGTGTAGACAGGTTGGAAAGTGAAGTAATATTTAACAATTCAATGCCACGCTTTCATTCTCAATTCTTGTTCTCCATGTCGCTTGAGTTACCGTGACGTTACTAAAAGAATGCAAACAAAAAATGAGATTATTATGTACACGTGAGAACGAGCGTAAATTTCCAATGAACCAGTCACCATTGCAAGGCCGATGACGTCATGGCTTCTAACGCAATGTGTTCCTGTTACCAGACTAAGAAAGACAACGATCTGGTGAGCCCCTTCCAGCTGAAGGACACCACAAGTGTCAATCACAGGGTGATTTCCCACCGATTGTAATTCAAGTTACTAGTTACATCTTCTAGGCGACTCGAGTACGATTTCCAAGCTTTATATTTTGTAATCATTCTTTCACATTAGCTATGTTTAGAAAAGTTAAATCAGAGATGGAAGATAAATGTTCTGGACAGAAACTCAATCAGAAATATTCGATTCCCCGTGCGATGATCTTACTGTTTGCGTTACCATGGCCAATACGCCACAAGTGCATCAAATCTCATTGATTCAAGTGCGCCGTTTGTCGGTATCAGAGTTCCAACATCGCTACGGAAGATCGAGGATCGAATTCTGATCGTGGTATTGAATATTTTAACTTTCCAATTTACTGCTAGTGTTAAAGAATGAGTATTAGACATCCCGAAGATTAAAAACACTTGTGATCTTGCAAGTTGTCATGTATTTAATTCTCCTTGAAGATTTGCTAGAATACTACAATCGGGTGAGAAGATTTAATGCTCGTATGAGTAATTTGATATGTTGGCTCAAGCAGTAAGAGCATCTATGATTCCAATTCCAGCTTTAGAATTTACTTATTTCAAGTCTCTTTTAGTCCTCCATAGAGCAGTGTTTGTACGTGGGTGGGCCAAAAAGTAATGTCTCCTATTTTTTTCTCTTTTAACTGCCAAGAAAATTGAATCCAATTTACATAGCTTGAAAACTGCAACATTGATGATTAATTTGTCACTATTCAATATAATTTCCGTCCTTTTCTACAGTTTTGGTCCAACTTTTAACTAGGGCATGTATTCCAGTGTGGTAAAACACACGGTCTTGCTTCCTAAGCCATTGACGCACGGACGTTTTCACAGCCTCCTCATCTTCAAAATGAATCCCACCTTTAGTGGCCCGTGTGGGGATTGAGGTAAGACATCCCAATTTCTCAATTTCTGCAGTGGTGTAACGGCTGGTGTGTGGTCTTGCATTGCCATGTAAAAGAAAAACTTCCGGCATAGTTTTTGTTGGGCGAACTCGGCGAAGACGTGCTTTCAGCTTTTTGAGAGTTCTGACGTATTGGGCAGAATTTATTGTGCATCTCTGCTCCAAAAATCAATCATAAGCACACCCTCTGCATCCCAAAACACTTTCGCCATAACTTTCCCTGCCGACCGCTGAGTTTTGAATTCTTTTTTCTTCGGTGACGTTGTGTGATGCCACTCCATTGAGTGCCTCTTTGATTCAGGTTCAAAAAAATGAACCCACGTTTCGTCTCCAGTAACAAATTTTCGAGAAACTCCTCTCCCTCCAAATTGAAGCACTGCAAGTGTTCGGAGGCTATTGTTTTCCTTGTTTCTTTGTTTTGGGTGGTTAACATTCTTGGTACCCAACGTGAACAAAGTTTTGAGTAACCCAGTTGTTGAATAATCGTCATCACACTGTCTTTACTGAGGAAGGTAATGCGACACAATTCACCTGTTGTTATCCGGCGATCACCAGGAATGATGTCATCGACTCGCTGATGTTGCATAGAGTCACTGCAGTCATCGGCCTGTCGCTTCGCTTTTCATCTGCCAATGGCGTTTGCCCTTCAGCTTCGTTACAGCGACGAACCCATCGTCTAACGGTGCTGACATCCACAATTGCATCACCATACACATTTTTAGCCTTTCGTGAGTGCGAATTGGCGTTTCACCTTCCGCAGTCAAAAATTCAATCACAGAACGCTGTCTAATACGAATGTCGATGTCGGCCATTTTTCAAGAGGATGCAGTGCTACCACCTGTTGACTTAGGAAGTTACTACTGCAGGAGATTGGAGAAGAAGGTTTGAGGAATTGCGTCAAATTCAAAGTTTTCACATAACTTACTTATTTAAGGACAAAAATAGGAGGAATTACTTTTTGACCCACCCTCGTGTAATTTTTGTCGAGTGCATAACAATATATGCCCACCACAAGAAGGCAAGCGGGGTATGAAATGGGAGAGGGGTTTGAACAGTTTCTCTGCTCTGGTAGTGGATCTGTTTACCACGAATTGAATGTATGAGAAGGCATGTATTACTCATGCTACCAGATGTAATGCTCGTTTCAGCAAGTGCAGTATTATGCATGGGTGAGTTACGTGACAATTGTGTATTTTAGATGAACCTAGCATCCGGAAGGCGCGCATAAATATAGTAAAAGTGATTACGTTACACACTCCTCTGTCTTGCCTTCTTGTGTTGGGCAGACAGTAGAAAGATTCCTAATTTTCTTTGCATTACATCTCCTTACATCGCAATGAAGTAGCTTTAATGGACAAACGAACCGTCTAAACACTCTGGGAGGTATAATAACTTGTGTCTACGAAGTATTGTAACACGGTCCTTTTGAATCTGAAACTTAACACGATTTGACTAGTAATTCGAATTGGCAGAGAAAAGTTTGCGCTGTTGCAGGGCTTGTCTGTTCATCATCTTAGATTGCTTTTATAGTTAGACCAATGTGGTTTCGAGATCGAGAGCACATGTGAGGATTGTAACTTAGGTCTTAAATAGAACTTGATGAAAACCTTGAAATGATATGTAAATATGCAAAGTAATAAATATCTACTCTAATTGTTAAAGATCATTTTTCATATTCTTCTTGAATATATTACAATGGGCAACAATGAGGCAATTCCTACTAATTTTGGGTTGAGAAACACAAATATGACAATGAAAATTTTTATTAGCTCTAGTTTATATGATATACATAAGGTGGAAGTAAGGTGGATTGAGAGAAAAGGATACATTTTAATTGCATACACGCTAACAACAATGGGAGTGCATTTGATAATTACATGCTAAGAGTTCTAAATTGCTGGAAAAATACTTCGCAGATAGTCGTGTCTGAAGAGAATCATGTTATGGTCTATTGACTTCGTCGTCTTTTAGCTTGCCTCTTGTGATGGACTACCGCAGAATCCCTATACAAAGGGATTACTTCATTCCAACGGCCCTGCTATCTTTGTTATATAACCCATGGCGCGACAGCCCTTAGAGGGCCAAGGCCTACCAACCCGACTGCCGGCCTCACGCCCACTTACGCACGGCAGAGGTGGACTATCATCCAACCGATACGGGGAGGAGATGTGGAAAGCATCTCGGCATCCCCCAGCCGGAATGTTCGTTTCCGTGACCTGGGCCGCTTACCTAGCGTAAGCTCCTCACTTTCCTCACGATGCTGAGTGGGCACCGGTCCTATACCCGGTACTAAAATCCCCACCACATAGGTGGGATCGAACCCGGGCCGCTTTCCGTGGCCAGGGGCCAAGGAATGCTGCCTTAGCCCACTACGCCACGGCGCAGGACTGATATCTTTGTTCCATAACAGAAATGTCCTGATGGAATCTCTCCCCATGTTCATCACTAACAGCTCCACAACTAGGAGGGAAAAAATCTAAGTGGGAGTGGAGAAAATGGATCTTGAGGGACATGTTGCATCCAATGTTACGGTATTTTTGAGAATTTGAGTAGAAACTACATGTAATTCAGTCACAGCAGCAGTATCTATGTTTATGACTTAGAAACAGCTGAAGAGCCAACTCCCCCCCCCCCCAAAAAAAAAATCCCCCAAATTTTAAATATTCACTCTAAAATGTCACTTTATCTTCAAAGCAAGAGCTAATCTGTTATTTTTATGGCGAGTTTTTAATTCAGCAGATGGAAATACATGTAAATTCACTATTTTTAAGCCCGAAACATTTTCATTGTTGCACAGTGTTATTAAAAGAATAAACAGGATCATAAGCTGCACATGCATCTATACGCTTCCGTTTATTCAAAGTATTAATTTGCGAAAGCGAGGTTCCTAACAGGTGTTCACATTATACTTGCACCTCATTGTACTAGAATTTTGTGTTCAATGAAGAGACGTGCCAGACAGAAGTTTATGACGCAACATCTGTGCAGTGCTGCATGGTCCTGAACAGACAAATAAATGAAAGCGACGTGTAACAACCTATATTACAATTTTGTCATTGAAAGACTTAATCCGGAAACCTTAATATCGACTACAGAAGATTGTTATCGACTATTTTGGAACCTTTACCTTGGGAATAAAGGACTGAAGATTCATCATTCGCTAATCACTAGTTGTCTTTTGTCCTTTATCCAGGACATATCTGAAGGAATATTGTGGAGAAATTAATGAAGTGTTTGACTGCGTCTTTTAAGATAGATTTAGATAATCCCCTCGTGTTTTCTGGTGAAGAAATGTAGCTGTATTAACTAGATATCTTTGGCTATACAGATTGGAAGTTCTTAAAATATGTTCCTTGTAATGAAGTCCAGAAAGGAGTAAATAAATAGCTTGCTATATGAACTTCGCTATATCTTTTCTCATTTCGGAGATACACCGAATTGCAAAGTTCAGTACATACAACATGCAGCAAGGATCCCATTACATTCACGATGCTGCCAAGAACTTGTAGATGCAGAACGCCAAGGTAGTTTCTGGGGAAGCTAGAGGAGGAGTTACCTTGCTATTTTGAGCCGGCAGACAGAATAGTAGCGATTGTACAACTTTCGATCTATGTTCTAATGGTTTTGAGTGGATATCTATGTAAGTTTCTCAGTATTTGTACCTCTTTCTTTAGCTCCAGAAATTAGGATTCAAAAATAATTTTTCCATAAATTCACTTTCACAACACTTTACAGACGTACCATGTAGATTGGCTTATTACGTTGGATATTTTACTGTGTAAAGAGGAGACAGTCCTGCGCTGTAGTGAAGTGGACGTTGTGCTTTGGTTCCCTGCCAAATGCTCTTGGGATCGATTCTTCCTCAGGGGGTGCGGATTTTAAGTTCGAGTATAGGACTGGTGCCCACTGAGGCTCGTGAGGAAATTGAGGAGCTACGCTAGGTAGCGAATCCTGGTCTAGAAAGCCAATTTCTCGGTTGGGGGTGGCGTGATTCTAACCACATCTCCTTCACGTATCGCTTGGATGGTCTGCCTTGCGTATGTGGGCGAGAGGCTGGCAGTCGGGTTGGCAGACTCTAGTCCACTTAGGCTGTAACCTATGGGTTACGTTTAAAGAAGAGACATACAGGATACAAGGAAATGATCACAAATAATTTTGGCTGTTTCAGCGAGATGGCTGCTGTCAAATACAGGACTAGGTAGTTAAGTCTGAACAGGAAAACTGACACTCTGGACCCGTCCTTTGAGTTTTCAAGTAGGTTGTAAATACACCATTTTTTTCCACCGCAGTCCGTGAACCTCGTAAAGTGGCTACTTTTTTATATCTCCGGATGATAATTTTCTTCTAATATATCTTCAGTTAAAGTTCGTTGTGCAGTGGAATACAGAAATGAGTTTTGTTATATGTTGATGTCATATTATGCGAATGTTGTAGAAGGGATAAGCAGTGCTATTCTACGAGGGTGGTCTAAAAAGCTTCCGACCTCATCATGAAGATGGCAGCATTCGTAAATAAAAGCTAGTGAAATTCGTTGTTCATCTGTTGACAGTTACTCACCAAAGCTTCAACCATTTTGGATGCTCAGTTGTTATGTAACAGACGTTTGAGTCAGTTGATGTGAGCGTTTTTCTGAAAATGGACAAAATCGAGTATCCAACTGTCATTAAATATTTTGTTTTTTAAAAACAATACGCTTACGCAAATCAAAGATGAGTTGGATTCTGTGTATGGGAACTCTGCACCATCATTCACCACAGTGAAATTTTGGACAGCTGAATTTAAATGTGACCGCAAAGTTTGAGGGACAATGAACGTCCGAGACGTCCAAAAACTGCAACTACCGACGAAAACATTGCCAAAGTTCACTAAATGCTGCTAGACGACCGCCGAATTAAAGTGAGAGAGATAGCAGAGGCTCTGAAATGTCAAAATAACGTGTTTGTCACATATTAAATCAACATTTAGACATGAGAAAGCTGTCCGCACGTTCGGTGCCGCGTTTGCTCACGTTAGACTAAAATCATGTTCGAATGAACATTTCCAACGCTGTTGGTGCAGTTTAGGCGCAATAGATCCGAGTTTTGGCGTCGATTAATTACTGAGCTGAAAGTTGGATACACCATTATACGCCCGAAACAAAAGTACTGTCTAAACAGTGGACTGTAAAGGGGGAACCGGCTCCAAAAAAAAAAAAAAAAAAAAAAAAAAAAAAGCAAACATTGTTTTTTTCAGCTGAGAAATTGATGGCAACCATTTCTTGGGATAGTAATGGAGCTATTTTAATCGATTATCTTCAAAAAGGTAAAAACCATTACAGGAGCATACTTACGCATCATTACTTGACACGCTGAAGGCAGAACTTGCTGAAAAACGGCCACATTTGCAGAAAAAGAAAATTCTGTTTCACCAAGACAACGTACCGGTAGCGTAGATGGTAGCTAGTCTGCCTCACGTTCAAGAGGTCCCGAGTTCGAATCTCGGTCAGGGTGAGTTACCTGGATAAGGGTTTTTCCCGGGTTTTCCCTTATCCTTAAAGAGGAATGTCGGGTAGTTATACGATCCATGGACCCTGGGCTCATTTGAGCATCATTTCGTCAATTTCATTCACCGTGCGATATGACTTAACGTTGGAGGACGTAACAAAAAAAAAAGTACCGTCTCACTCCTCAGCAGTTCCAATGGCAAAAACCCACGAATTACGGTTTGAACTGCTTGACCATCCGCCTTACTCACCAGATATAGCCCCAAGCGACTTCTTTTTGTTCCCTCATCTGAAAATTGCGCTCGGAGGACAGATTTTCGTCAAAGAAAGAGGCAATTACCTTCGTGAACAATTATTTTGCAGAGAAAAACGCCGAGTACTATTTGGACGGGTTACAGAGATGGGAGCATCGCTGGGAGAAGTGTGTAGAGTTACAAGGAGACTATGTTGAAAAATTAAAAAAAAAAATCTTAAAAAATATCTTGTATCTTTATTAGATCGGAAGCTTTTCAGACCACTCTCGTATTTCCGAGTAGTCTGATTGAAACGTCTTCAAAATAAATAAGTAACCTATGTATATTTTTTAAATGTATCTAGATACTCGTAAACTTCTAGTACAACTTCAGATAAAATATGCTGAAGAATTTAAAGCTTGCCAGATGCTTCAAATATTGCCACAAAATGAACCAGAATGAAAGTGCATATTTTAATACATTTTTTGCTTGGCCGTGCGTGCTTCATAATTTGATGCTGCATAAATGCATGCATATTTATGGATTTTATAGTAAATGAAGCTCTCGTCTCTATATACGAGTCATTACATTTTAATTTAGCATACATTACAATTCATGCAGCGATGTATTGGACACTTTTGGATGTTTTATCACGAGGAATTAACCTTGGAAGGGCCACACTCCGCCCATAACAGAAAATCTTTAGTAAAAGAGATAAAGGATAATATGGTCAGGTAACAGACAATGTAGGGAAAGATATTAGTGAGGAGACGCAGAACGCTGAAAATGAAGTTTTGAATGTAGTTAATGAAAGGTCAGATAGTGAAAACAGAAAACTGAGGGAGGAAATAGGACAGAACTTAGGCAAAGAAAGCGAAATGGATAGAAAAGAATTAGAAGAAACTAGAAGTAGATTGATAGTATCAGAATGGGATAATAGAAAACAGGCGAGGAATGTAGAGGAAAACACAAATCAAATGAATGAGGTAGCAATAGAGATCACGGTGACAAATGAAACATTGAAAGGCATTCAAAATCGAAGGAGAAACGAAAGAGAAATATTAAAATATTTCGGGCAAGGGGCACAGTTCCATCAGAGTATGTGTAAGAAAGATAGGAAAAGAGATCGATGTCCGATATCTAAGCTAGATATGGAAAAGGCATGGGGATGTAGAATAAATAAATCCTTTGTACATGGAAAAGTCCGCAAAATTCCTTTGTATTTTCGAAGTACGTTTTGGGATGATGAATTTTCTTGTAAATGGTGGGAAATTAGGCTAAAGTATTTAAAATTACCATAAACGATTGTAAAATGAGAAGAAACGCAAAATTGGTAAAATTGTATAGGTTAAGTATAAACAGTGTAGTGACAGTGCAGTGAAACTTAAAACTAAACAAGTGAAAAAAATATTAATGAAAATCAGAACAATGAAAGACTTTTGAGAAGAATATTTATATAGAATCCAGAAGAAGAATTCAGAATTGTTGTATACAAATATAATATTATTAATGTACCATTGATTTAAACATGGGAGTATATTTATGAATTGTTTCAAGTGTAACGACAATATGAATTAATTTTAAGTAGATCAGATGAAAAAAAAGATGTAGATTGAAATATTTTCTGAGTAATATTTAAAAGTTGAAAATTCAGATCAGAGTGTTGGTAAATTTTAAATGAACTATTATTATGTAACCATGTGAACAATTTTTATGAAATGTCATGCAAAACTAACATTGTGAAAAGAAATTGTAAAACGAATTGGAAGTTGCTGACAAAGGTCTAATATTTTGCGTTATATTCGGGCAAGACATATATATTATTTCATTATGGGATAATAAAATAATATCTATGGGGGCATTTGATACCGAAATTAAGGTTTGCCAGAAGTAAGGAATCATGGTGGATGTCGAAGGAATGTTGGTTCTTTCTTACGACAAGGGCAAGGCCAGTTGAGTTGGGGGAAAAGTGTTATAACAAAAGCAATGTAAGAAACAGTGTCCTTAGCAGTTTTATAAAGGGGCTCACTTGACTTGTATGAATAGAGTATTCTTTGAATAATTTAGAATGGCATGACAAAACAGCCACAAAGGGATTTTGGTTGAATGAAGAAGGAGTTTCCTGAGAGTGAAAGTGATACACCACACGCAGCTGTGGTCATTCAGTCTTCGGCGTGAGGTCGATGAGAGAAGTCTGAGGCGTGAGGGCGATTAGGGGCTGTCCTCTGGTTTTGTCTGGAATATTTGTCGGTTCGTATATATATGAGGAACGAATAAATTTATCGAGTAATAAACATTCTGCAGTCAGTAACTCTAAACAGAGATTGGTAACCCTTGGTCGGCAACTTTCATTTCGATGTTTGAAAAGAAGAAGCATTAAATAAATAAGTTGGAAACGGGCATTCCAGTGTTATTAAAATCTCCTTTTCACACACATCCACGCATACCCCGAGAGAAACCTCATTGCTTGCCGACTTAGTTGCTCGCCATTAAATTATTTACATCAAATTGGCGTCCACAACGTGGAATTGTGTTCACCCATAAATGTTTTTTAGTTACAACACTGTCGCCAAAAAATGTTTTCATATTTTGGTAAACAAGTTGGATTTAGTTAGTAGATGCCCGAATGTAGTAATGGACAGAAATGATTGCACAAGCAGTAACAGTTCAAATCTATCAATAAATTTTAATTTCTGCGTAAAATGTTTATATTAGACACTATTGAATAATAATCCGCATTTTCCTCTACGGTGGTAAAACACTTTTTGTTATTTATTAAAGTAATTTGAACACCTTGCATACAATAAATCGCAGGTTTAAAATCTCTTCCTCAGAAACTATTATACGTGATATGTCTTAAGATTTAAACCTTATATTTATTGTAAGCAGAGTGTTAGAGAGGTGGAATCACAGCTACATGATTTGTTGGAAAGTTACATAGAGTTTAAATGGTTGAAATTGTTAAAAGGTTATGCTGGGTGTCCCACTCGAAAGAGAACTCGTCACATCACTAGTAAATACTTCACAGAATGCGATCAAATTTGGATAGTGCATTAATTGAAAGCAATTATGTATTCCAACTTGTGATGTTTGTACTCATTTTATGTCAGCATGGAAGTGGAATAGGTTATTTGGCTGCATACCTACTAGGGATGGGAAAAATGAGGCAACAGTGACACGGTAGTTACCTAAGTATGATTACCTAAGTAATGCAGAGAGGTAGTACCTGTTGCAAAGGTAACGAGTACAAGGCAACTATTATGTGTTTCAAATGGGAAGAGTTCTAGCTGATGCGAGGCCGTGAGTGTCTTGGTTTGTTGTCACACGATGTTCTGCCTTCATTGAACTGTCGTACTTAGGAACGTACATTAGATACATCCATGGTACCATCACCACATGCCTCACTCAAATGGCGATGAAGTTCAATAGGTGTCATACCATGAAAATGGAGAAAGCGAATCATTACACGCTGTTCTTGGAATGAAAACGTGGCCATTTTAGGTATCAAAAACATTCCTATCTCTGGTTGCTGCTACTAGAATTCTAGGCACTGCACAATGCTGCCATCTCTGTCACGCATTCACAAAGAGTCCACGTGTATTTAAACAAAACAGAAGTTCCTATCTGGTCCCAGTCCTGAAAAAAGGGTGTTATAACTTCACGACCTCCTGAATGTGAGGCAAATACGCTACTCGCACGCCACAGAGGCGAGCATCATATCCCTACTGCTCGTTAGTGAACAGTATTAGTAGTTCCTGTCAGCGAAAACTGTTTAGAAAGCTGGAGAACCGTGAAACTGTGCTAGATTGACAGATTGGTGATGTCCGCAAAAACAAGTCTAGGGTTTTCGACGTGAGAAGTGAAGTTTACACAAAACTACTTCCAGAATTTGAAAACCAGTCAGAGGACCGGAACCAGGAACTGACACACGCCTAACGAGATGGCGCAACATGCCACTTCTTGAACTGAGATTGCTTGAGATAGAATTATTTTCCCTGACAGTCAATTAATTAAGGATTATAAAAGTTACTAGACTTGACCTCACCTGTCTTTCTCTTGTCAGTTAACTTTAAATGAAAACTAGGAGCAAACTTTGTACCCTCGATGAGTTACGGCAGAAAATAGACTGTGAAATCCTTGCAGTGTCATGTTGAATTCTGTTTAAATGTTGAGAGATGTCACTTCCAGCTCTGTTGTGATGTAATTTCATTTCTCATGCATATGGCTGTGTCATGTTGAAATCTCCTCTTGTTTACATTATTTACATAACAATATCTGGAACCCACATCGAGTAGAGCATTCGATACTTTTATGTAACTAAGTACTGTAGAAATCAACGAATCTTACTAACTGTATTAAAGGACATAGATTTGCACTTGACTCTGCATTGTTTTAAATAAATTATACATCATTTGACAAAAAATAAGTATATTTTTGTAAGTCCACGTAGTTTCCGTGGTCGGTTTACAATGATATCACGGAACGCGTCTCTTTAGCTTCGTCCTACTGAATACAATTCTCAGTTACTAAACGTGCACTGATAACTTTTTTGTAATTTACGTCCTCCAAACGTTAAGTCATTTCGGAAAATGAATGGAATGGATGATATTGTAACTTTGTGGGCTCGTGAAATTAAAGGTTCAATTGCACAAACTCAAAATGTTCTTTATTTCCACCGAATTACAGTTGGAACACTTGCCAGTTACACAGAATTGCGTAGCGTACACAATTACAATTCACCAGTTCGTCTGTCATAGGTCCACTCTGCACTCGCAATTGCGTACAACTCCTCCGATGCACGTACACAGTCTTCCGGTCCGTTCTCTCACTGGGCGGTCCTCACGGCTGCTCGACAAGAACTGAACTGACTCGCCAACTACAGGCCTTATATAGGGAAGATCGCCGTTTCTGGAAGGTTCGCGGCGCGCACAATTATCCCGAGGTTTCCAGATGTCTGGTGAGAGGGGAAAGAGACGGTACAGGGCTCGTGCTGCTCTCCTAATCATCCCTTCAGTTAGTGACACGAGACAAATGGGTAGGCGTGTCTGAGTGCTTCCCGCCTGGCCCTACTGCCGGCCGGTTCTATAGAGAGTTCCGACGTTCGGAACAATATGATACTCAAATGAGCCGAGGGTCCATACAGCTTAGAGTTACCCGACATTCGTCTTTCAGGATAAGGGAAAACTCCAGAAAAAGCCTTATACTGGTAACTCACCCTGACCGAGATTCGAACTCGAGACCTCTTGAACGTGAGGCAGACATGCTACCATCCACGCTACCGAGGCGGGCTGCACTAATAACCGAGTGGTTATCAGAGAAGTATTAGGAGCTAGATCTGGGGTGTTCAATTAAAGCAGGAAAGGGGTGGTTGAAATCTCTTTCTTCCACCCGCTGCGATAGAATTGCCCGTTCACCTGTGGTTACTGAGTTCCAGTGGCGGGACATCGCTATCACTCTGACGTAAAGGAAGGCATGTGCACTCATAGTTTACTCCTTACTAATGTTTCTTAGGATGACTTCTGTGACACAAGTTATGTTTTACAAGGTCTGCAATATGTGATGCAAAAGACGAAGAGCAGAGTCTCAAAAGATAAGCAAGGCGTGCAACTTTGCAATAAAAGTAGTTCCATTTGTAGCTTGTGTGCGACCTTACTACATGGAGACTTCAAAGCAGTGTATAATAATTGGATATCTGTCTCAAAATTGTTTATATCTTCAAATTGCTAAGGGAATGCGTCATATAGTTGCTTTAGAAGTTCTGCATACTTTTCCAGAAGCATGACGTGTGTTGTGAACACGGAACGCAAGCAAGAGAAATGATACAAATCTGCAACTACCAGTTGTCTTTCTCACAGTCGCAATTGTACCATAAATATTTAATTCATTATCAACTCCCCTCAGAAATACATTTAACCGCGCCTCGTCAGATCTGTCCACCGATTTGACCAGGGCTAGAGCAAAACATGTTAATGACTCTATTTTGTCCTTTAATTGCCCTTCTAAATCACAACATAATTCTTCTAGAGAGAGATGTACCGCGAGAGAAACTGACTGATACTAATAAATTGACTAAATCGGGACATAATTCCTTCGCAACAACTAGCAAGCTTTGCTTGATAAATTCGCTTTCTCTAAATGGTTTCATATTTTTTCCTCAATAAGTTCCGCCAGTTTATAAGAAAGCTGTAGCAAATTTTTAACATTAGGATCATATTTAACAGATGCTTTTATTTCTTCCAGTTTTTGTGATCTGGCTTCACCTAGAATATAGATATGTTAAACGTTAGTAGCAACGCCAGTGACTGCTACCTCTGTCTCTCGCTGCTTTGGTCACTGGTGTGGGGAAAACAACATATGTAGGGGAAGGAAGCGTGTGCTGTACAATTGAGCACGCCTGAGCTAGACCTACAAAGGTTCAAATACCAAACATCATTTTGACTTTTTATTGTAGAAATACGAAATAAGTATTATTATGTGTATTAAAATGGCATTAAAGTGTATATTGCGAAAATTAATTGTTCTTTCACACTAGCCGTGTGTAGGCCAAATTATGGAAAGGTAGAGTTGGACGGAAAACTTCAATGCCATAGCTGAGTTTCAAATCGTTGAACTTTTGAGCCTGACTCTACCTTTTCGAAGCGTATTTTGTGGACGCAGCGTCATCGAATGCTTAGGATGCTTTCCGAATCGAACTTTTGTTTCCTTTAGCTCCTCGTGTGTGTGTGTGTGTGTGTGTGTGTGTGTGTGTGATTGTGTGTGTGTGTGATTGTGTGTGTGTGTGATTGTGTGTGTGTGATTGTGTGTGTGTGTGTGTGTGTGTGTGTGTGTGTGTGTCTAAGGCTACGTTGAATGACACAACCTTACTTATAATTGTCGACAATTGAAGCATCAACGAAAGATACCTCAACATATTCAGAAAGATATGCCAAACCTTTCTTTTGTTTACCTTGACAGGGCTTCCAGCAACCCGGAAAGTCAGGGAACTGTAAAATTTTCAGGAAAAGTTGTCACAGGTCTGGTAAAAGCTATAGATGAAAGAGTAACAGTTCTGTGCCTTTTAAAATCCTCTACCAATCCTTGATATAAGAATTTCAAATTAAATGCTTAGAGGTTGAGATAAATTGAGTTTTAACGTATGTTATAGAGATAAGTTGTTCACTTTCTTGTAACCGTAGTTAAAAGTTGATGTACATCACGAGCTGTTGTGATATGGAGCCTCTTTATGCCTTTTTTGTAGTTAGGAGGGGGTGGTGACCAAAATCAAGCTGAATTTATTGATTTCCAAAGTTCGTAGCATGCCTTGGTGATGTACCGGACATTCAATTTGAAGTCTACAACACGGAACGGAGTTTTCCTTACGAGTATTGGTCTAGGAAAAAATACGATTTAAATGTATGGCTAATAGAAAATGGTCAAAAGCAAAACTGCCCGCCTCGGTAGCGTAGATGGTAGCGTGTCTGCCTCACTTAAAGAGGTCCCGAGTTCGAATCTCGGTCAGGGCGAGTTACCTGGATAAGGGTTTCTCTGGGGGTTTCCCTTATCCTGAAAGACGAATGTCGAGTAACTCTAAGCCCTATGGACCCTGGGTTGAATTGAGCATCATTTCACTCATTCCATTCATCGTCCGATATGACTTAACGTTGGAGGACGTAAATTTAAAAAAAAAAAAAAAGAATAAAGGCAAACTTTTGGTCAGAGAAATACTGTAATTTTGTTAGGAAACATATGTTCAAATCATACCATAATCGGTGATGACCATGCACTCGAGGCAGTAATTCGTTTGATGCCTGCTTTCATTAGTATCATGTATGACAATCTAACGCTAGGCGTTAAATGGATCCCCAAAGCTGGCCTCCCTTGCTTCTGTGGTTCATACAAAGTACGCACCTGTTTAAATATAGTTATAAGAAAAGGAATGTTAATGACTTTAAATATACGTTTAAGAAGTTTCATGCATGACGTGGCCAGTTTGCAAATGTAGCATTATACGTAAATAACCCTCCAGAAATAAAAGAAAGAGGCAAGCAAGTTTGAGCAGTCACTATTAAAGGGTTCAGTAATGTATGGTTTTATTTATCGTTTTTTGCTGATTGGTGCTCGTGCTGTAATACATTAGACAGCTCGTTAATCTCACAGGAAAGCAAATTATTAAAACAAGTTCTCCTTGAGTCACTTGTCATATCAGCATACAATAAGCAAGTAGCTGCAGTAGAGCCTGGCGCCATTTCTACGTCCTCACATAATTAACAAAGGGTAAGTGACCTTAAAAGGTTATTTTCCCTAGCAAGTTTTCTATCGATCTGCCTTGCCAACGTACTAGACTAGTGGAATGTACAGTGGAAGCTTCCAATGCTTGATGTTCACATTATGAGAAGTTAAATTAATCGATCCTATGGAGGCGCTGATGACCGCCGTAGTTGAGCGCCCCTATTCACATCATCATCATCATCATCATCATCATCATCATCATCATCATCATCATCATCATCATCATCATCATCATCATCATCATCATCATCATCATCATCATCATCATCATCATCATCATCATCATCATCATCATCATCATCATCATCATCATCATCATCATCATCATCATCATCATCATCATCATCATCATCATCATCATCATCATCATCATCATCATCATCATCATCATCATCATCATCATCGATCCTATGGAAATTAATTGTTCTTTCACACTGGCCGTGTGTAGGCTAAAGTGTGGAAAGATAGTCAGACTGAAAACTTCAAAGCTATAGCCGGGATTTGAACCACGGATCTTCTGGTTGCCGTCCAGCCGCTCTAACCCTTGAGCTACTATGGCCAACGTGCCGATATGACATTAAATTCTCCAACTGACTCGTGTTTTTCCCGGTAAACCACTAGGAGTTCTCATAAACCCATGAGACAACTACCTTAATGGCGACTTACAACATGTAAGTACTGTAAGGTCCGGGCTTTATAGTTAACCACTATTACGTCAATTAATGGAAATTAATTGTTCTTTCACATTGACCGTGTGTAGGCTAAGGTATGGAAAGATAGTCAGACTGAAAAATTCCATGCCATAGCCGGGATTTGAACCACGGATCTTCTGGTTGCCGTCCAGCCGCTCTAACCCTTGAGCTACTATGGCCAACGTGCCGATATGACATTAAATTTTCCAACTGACTCGTGTTTTTCCCGGTAAACCACTAGGAGTTCTCATAAACACATGAGACAACCACCTTAATGGCGACTTACTATGCTGTAAGTACTTTAAGGCCCGGGCTTTATAGCTCGGACCACTATTAGGTCAATTAATGGAAATTAATTGTTATTTCACGCTAGCCGTGTGTAGGACGCACTACGAAAGGTTAGAGCCAGACTGAAAAATTCAATCCCATAGCCGGGATTTGAAGATTTGTTCAAATCCCGGCTATGGCATTGAATTTTTCAGTCTGACTCATCTTTCCATACTTTAGCCTACACACGGTCAATGTGAAAGAACAATTAATTTCCATTAATTGACATAATAGTGGTTAACTATAAAGCCCGGGCCTTAAAGTAACTTACAGCATAGTACGTCGTCATTAAGGTAGTTGTCTCATGTGTTTATGAGAACTCCTAAGTGGTTTACCGGGAAAAACACGAGTCAGTTGGAGAACTTAATGTCATGTCGGCACGTTGGCCATAGTAGCTCAAGGGCTAGAGCGACTGGACGGCAACCAGAAGATCCGTGGTTCAAATCCCAACTATGGCATTGAATTTTTCAGTCTGACTCTCTTTCCATAACCGATCCTAACCAAAATGTAGTAATTCTTAATGTTACAGTGTGTTATTTTCATTTTGTGTAAAGAAAATTTACATTCTTTCCTACCAGACGCGTAAGAGCCCATATTCATTTCCTAATGGTGCTTTTGGAAATAAATGTACAGACAAAAAGCTGCCAACATAGGAATAACTAACAGTGATAACGGGTGACAAAGATAAACGTCGCAGCAAAGCATGCGAGGGAAGGGAAGCGTTCCTGAGCCATGGTTATGAAAAAATAAATAATTAATGACGCAGTTAATTCTCGGGATCATATCAGAGCCATCGTTGTGCCGGAAATTCGTCCCACAGAAGTTTGTTTTACGTGGCAGTACATATACAGAGATGAAGCACGCTTAAAATCTACTGGTCTAGGCCGGTTTTGAACCATATACATATTTATGTAATGTTTCCGCGTCAGTAGTCTAGGGAGAGAATTAAACCGAAATTGGCAAGACTGGAATTTGAACTTGGCTCAGTCAGTCTACCGAAAAATAATTCTATATATAGAATTTGAACCTTAATTAATTATTATTTGATAATTTTTCTCAAGTTTGAAAGTAAATTATCACATCCTTAATATTGAAAACTCTTAATTCGTAATGCGACGTCATTCTCGTTCAGTGCGTCCTTTTTAAAATGAAATAGCTTTTCATCAGCTTTTATTTTTGGCTTATTCATCGATCTCTTCCTCTCTGCTTTTGACTTCTGCTACTGCCGCCTGTTTGTTGTTGCGAGTGCTTCCAGCTTTACGCTCAAATGCTCTTCTGTAATCTACATTGGCGAAATGTCAGTCGCCTTCCCTTTATCCACCGAATTTTCATTTCGAATGAGCCAGCAGTTTTCATTAGTAGTATGGTACGAGCAAATGGTCTCCTAAAGGTAAAATGTTGACCTTTGTTGGTGGTTAATAACCCAAGCTAATGTCATATCTTCCTATGTAATATCTTTCTACATATTTTACCTATTGTTACCTAAGCTATAGTAAGCAGCTTGTAGGAGATTTTTTTTTAATTTACGTCCGCCCCAACGTTAAGTTATATCGGACGGTGAATGAATTGGGTGAAATGATGCTCAAATGAGTCCAGGGTCCATGGAGCTTAGAGTTACCCGGCATTCGTCTTGAAGGATAAGGGAAAATCCAGGAAAAACCTTATTTAGGTAACTCACCCTGACCGAGATTCGAACTCGGGACCTCTTGAACGTGAGGCAGACATGCTACCACCACGCTACCGAGGCGGACAGCTTGTAGGAGGTGTGTCCGTAAAATAAGGTCTCCAAGGCGATGGAGCCATGAGGAACGCTATTACTCGAGATCCGGCAACACTGGCGTGTAGCTTGGTTTCACCCCTTCAAATCCACTCCACAACGAACCCGTTGCAACCATTAGTCTTGGCTGGGCAGCCGTTTGCGATGGAGCTTCCTATCACTTCTACCGCCAAGTTCAAATTGCGTGCAGTAAACCGTTTTTTAAGTGCCAAGGGCACTACCCCCCCCCCACTGAAATTCATCACTTGTGCGAAGTCTATGGACCACAGTGTATGGACGTCAAAAATGTACGAAAGTGGGTCAGAGAGTTCAAAGACGGACGTACAGACGTCCATGAAGAACAGCGTTCTGGTCCGCCTTCTGTTTCAGCCGAAACAACTGCAAAAGTGGAGCAAGAAATGCTTAAAGATCGACATGTGACAGCTCCCGAGCTGTGCGAACTTATCCCTGAAGTCAGTAAGACTACGATTGACAGGATTTTGACCGAACATTTGCATTATCGCAAGGTGTGTGCGAGGTGGGTCCCCAAAATGCTCACCGAAGATCTCCTGGCCCAGTTCGGATGGGACATCCTCACTCATCCCCTCTACAGTCCAGACTTAGCACCTAGTGATTATCATCTGTTTCCTGAGTTGAAGTCACACCTGGGTTGAACACATTTCCAGACCGACGATGATTTGAAAAACGAGTTTGAGCGCTACCTGCACAACTTGGCGGGAGAGTGCTATGACAAGGGTATACAAAAACTGCCACAGCGCATGCAAAAGTGCATCGATCGCAATGGCGATTACGTTAAAAATAGCTGTAAGTTGCGCCTTTCCATCAATTTAACATTCATTGACAATAAATATGTTTTCTATATTAAATAAAATTGGAGACCTTTATTTACGGACATGCCTCGTACTTACTGGTTTTGCCTTTTTCCAAGTGGTCTATGAGGGTTATTCCTTTAGAATCCAAAAAAAAAAAAAAAAAAAAAAAAAAAACACTGGTCATCACCTTACCAACTGACAAAATGATCATTACCTTCTTTGGTGCACTTTAACTAACCGTTGTCCATATTTTGACTGTAGTGTGTAATTATGGATCCAAGTTTCATCTACATTCGCAAATCGGGGCACAAAGTCTTGCGGATTGCGATTAAACATCGCGAGACACTCGGTAGAAGTGTTCTTGCAGATGCGCTTTTGGTAGAGCAATCGCGGCACCCATCTTGCACACAGCGTTTTCATTGCCAATTTTTCATGCAGAATCTTGTACACTCGGACAGTTGAGATGCCTACAGCCTCAGCAATATCACGAATTTTGATTCGGTGGCTTTGATAACCAAATCGTGGAATTTTCAGTGCTATCCTGTGTGGTGGCTTCAATTGGGTGACCAGACGATTAATTTTCGGTACTTCTACGACCACCTTTAATTTTATTGATCCAAAAGCAAATGATCTTCAATGTTGAGGGGCCCAAATGACCTTGATGTCGACGGGCCCTTAAACGCCACATACTACTACTTCAATGTTGATGCAGAGTCCGCGTGAACTTCATCAAGTGTTGACTTGTGCGGCAGTCCAACCATCATATGAAAATGTTTAATAACAGCAAGAAACTCTGATTTTTCCATTTCCAATCGCAGCTATCACACTGTTCAGTTCAGATGACTGTCAACAATGAACTGTATATTGTAGCACATTCAAATTTTCTGTACAATATTTCGAATAATCAAGCTTACCACTCATAAAGTTAGAACAAACATTTTCTAACCCTTCATATAAATTTACCAGACTTATCAAACGACCCTCGTATTTCAAGAAAACGTTCCTATGCTGCAAGTGCGCACATTTGATTTGAGAAACACAGGATACTTTACTGGTTTCGTTTTGAGGGTCTTGTTTGATTCCCGATTCGCATGTCCTATCCTCTGAGTAGCTCCCTAAAGCATCCATAAAATACTTAGGGTATCCCATTACACGGTAATAGCTGTGGGTCCTTTCTTTCCATCACAATCCTCATCACTATCCTACTATTAGAGGTAATAGACTCAATCTACCCTCTAGCTGCTTCCATCTCAGAAATGCGTCCAGTTATCACTTGGTCGAATGAAGTTATCCACGAAGGTCATAGACCAAATGGGGACGCTGGAGATTAATTTTATTTGGTTTTATATTTAGGAAGTCGTGGAAGTCATCAAGTACCTGAGGCATACGTATTTGTGGGGTTCGCTATTGCATTAACATGTCCATATTATGAAAAAGATGTAGGGTAGTTCTTAGTAAGTTTTTATTATTCTCTCCGGAGTGATTAGCTTTTCTGAAGACTGTAGAGTTGAGTATTTCTAGATAACTACATTATAGAAGAAAATCTCCAGCAGTATTTGCTAATTATTTTCAGAAACGGCAAAGAAGATTGTCATAGGTATTTCATAATCTGAAGAAGGGTTTATTTCCAGCAATAATGGCTACCATTTGACTTGTTCGCGGCCCCTCAAAATAAGGGCTTTGATCTCTAGTATATAATAATAATAATAATAATAATAATAATAATAATAATAATAATAATAATAATAATAATAATAATAATAATAATAATAATAATAATAATAATAATAATAATAATAATAATAATAATAATAATAATAATAATAATAATAATAATAATAATAATAATAATAATAATAATAATAATAATAATAATAATAATAATAATAATAATAATAATAATAATAATAATAATAATAATTAAATAATAAATAAATAATAAATAAATAATAAATAAATAATAAATAAATAATAAATAAATAATAAATAAATAAATAAATAAATAAATAAATAAATAAATAAATAAATAAATAAATAAATAAATAAATAAATAAATAAATAAATAAATAAATAAATAAATAAATAAATAAATAAATAAATAAATAAATAAATAAATAAATAAATAAATAAATAAATAAATAAATAAATAAATAAATAAATAAATAAATAAATAAATAAATAAATAAATAAATAAATAAATAAATAAATAAATAAATAAATAAATAAATAAATAAATAAATAAATAAATAAATAAATAAATAAATAAATAAATAAATAAATAAATAAATAAATAAATAAATAAATAAATAAATAAATAAATAAATAAATAAATAAATAATATTTATTTATACTTCCATATCTTACACTCTCAACTAAAAGTTTTATAATTCTAATCTAGGTACAAATTTGTCCGCTCTTATATTACGGGCTGATAGTGGTGTTGGCTTCCTGGTCGTTTACCTTTATCCTAGCCTGGCCGCGCCGTGGCTCAGTGGTTAGACCGCTTAGCTCTCACCAAGGTGGCCCGGGTTCGATCCCAGGCGACCGAAAAGTGAAATATGTGGTGAACAACATGGCGCTGGGGCGGGTTTTCTCCGGGATCTCCGGTTGCCCCCGCCATCTCATTCCACTGGTGCTCCATCTTCATCTCATGTATCATCAGTGTAGTCGCCTGCGGTCGTTAAACACTACACATTTCATTTCATTTAACCTAGCCGTTATACGACCTTGACCTAATGTTCTGATTGTGTCTTCCATTTCTCTACCTCTTACTTCCTTGCCCTTCTCAACCATTTCTCTTTGATTTTGTAAGCAAATTTCCCCACCTCCCTTATTTTTTTCTCTCCTTTCAACGTAAGCATTTTTATTGTTACTACGTTAGCCCCTTTATTATCCCAGTTCTTATTCCATATTAATTTACTCCAGTTTTCAATTTCTTTACACTCCACTACATAATGTTCTAAACTTATTTTCTTTCCACATAGAATGCACTGCTTTGATGAATCCCCTCTCACTATGGCATGGCTCCTATCCTTTACCAAGCTAAACCCTCCCACTCATATCTATCACATATGTCTATATATGTTTTCCTTCCTCATTCTGTCTTTATTTTCAGGTATACATTTAGTGATTATCAGATTTCTCCACGTCACTTGTCTGTCAATGTCCTCTATCCTATTATTAATAATTGTCCAAAAACCTTTTACATTTCTTTCACTCTCATGCCAGATATCTCCCTTCTCTATTTTAAACAGCGTTCTCTCTAGCTCTGCCTACCAGCTGTTCTTACATGTTGGATTCTACTGCTGTTCTAGACAGATCTTCAATCTATTATCATCATCCTTCTTTATACAGCTATACCAATACTATAAACATCTTTGCATAATTACCCCACTCCTACAAGGTCTTCCAAGTTCCACTCTAGCTACTCCATTTGGCGTTGACTTATTCAAACCCAGTATCTCTTTACAGAAATTTTGATATGTATGTTAAACATGATTTCTTAACTCATTGACCCCCCACAACTTTACACTCTATTATGTAATGATCTGACAATTTTTAACTCAATTTTTGGCCAGGGAATTTCTATCATAGGCGAAACTATTCTTGTTGCCCCTTTGATGTAGTACAATTCTAACAATATATTTTAGTTACAAATAAGCCTGGTCCTGACCCCTTGAAAGGTGAATTAATTTTAGCATTAATTCCATATGATGCTACAATGACAGGTGTCTAGTAGAGTTTGACAGATTTATGAATGTTTCTTAAGGAATCCCACACAATCCCGCAATTAGCAATTGTTTACTAAGAGTTGAATTCAAATTATACACGTTTGGGATATTTTAATAATAAAATATATACCTCATTTCTTTGGAAGAATTCATAAATTATTCTTCGTTTATATTCGATTATATATAATTTAGGCAAGGGTTTAAGAGATAGATCAAAAGTTGTTATAGAAAAATTACCCATTTCTTTATGCCTTTCTTAGGATGAACTGTGACTAAATTATTTATATATTAAACGTCTCTGAAAATATATGTACGATTATTCTTTGTTTCCCGCATGGGTTTGTTGTAATATACATCAGACGTTTGGTATAAACAATTGTGCTTTTTCAAATAAGCTCATTGGCAATGATGTCCCTAGTTTATTGTACTGTTAATCTTTGGAATACATGATACAGAGCTTAGGAAGGACGGAGAATAATCCTGGCTGAACAAAAATTCCCTCTCTAGCCAATAATTGAACCGAGGACCTATGGATTTGAAGGTTAGCATCAGACCACATAAGATTTCTCATGATAAGGGTAAAATGAAAATAAAATATCCTTTTATATTAATGTGTTTTAAACAGAGGAGTTCTCTCTGTGTACATATCAGATTGTCTTGTGTTTTGGAGGGTGCTTGTTTAATTACGCCATATCTCTTAAGCATTGGTGTTTTGTTTCTTGTGGGAAAGACGAAATCACTTGGGGGAGGTTAAGGAGGAACGCAACAGGTAGCTGGCGACACATACAATTTAGAAGATTGAGAGCTCCCTACATGCTGTTTACGTAGGATCTATAGCGTGTTCGCGTGATCCTGGCTGTGATTTCCATTACTAATACATACACACGCTCTTTCCTTGACTTTCTTCCCACAACCTCTCCTCCCATTTAGCCTTCTCGTACCCTTCTCTGCTCTACTATTCTGATCCTTCTGTTCCCTTTTCTCTTTCTTGATTTCCTTCTCGCCTCTGCTTTTTATTAGGCATAAGATGGTTTACTACACAACGCCTAAACAAAATACTCCTTGCTTTGCCAATCGCTTGGATCAGTGATGTTCAATCATATGCGAAAGAGAGGAGGGCGGATTATCCTACACCTACTGTTCGCCGACCTATGGTGCATTCATGTAATTCAAAAACAAATCTCTTAACCGCTTGGTTACTTGAATGAAGAGAAAATGTTTCTTGTACCAAACGAAGAAGGCAGATCAAATCAAAGTGACGTCATTAGCTCATAAGAGGAGTCGTTGGATATCACAGAGACACGCACAGACACTTCTTTCCTGAAAGAGAGCACCAGATGAGAGATGATAAAAAATGATGATGGAAATGAAACGCAGGGACAGGAAATTCATGCGATGTAATAAGGCTCTGAGGAGTTGTTACCCTAATGAGCTCATAGCAGCAACTCCTTGAAATGAGATGTGTAGTGTTTAACGCCCGCTTTTACTACATACGGCACCGCAGACGGTGACACTGATGATGCATAAGATGAAGATGGAGCACCGGTGGAATGAGATGGCGGGGGAAACCGGAGACCCGGAGAAAACCCGCCCCAATGCCGTGTTGTCCACCACAAATCTCACTTTGCGGTCGCCTGGGATCGAACCCGGGCCGCCTTGGTGAGAGCCAAGCGGTCTAACCACTGAGCCACGGCGTGGCCTAGCAACTCCTTGGACTAGCAGGTGGCTTTTGCTCGTTAGGGATGGATTGACTGTTTATTTATTTAACGGAACCAACATTCGCCTGGCAATCCGGGAACCACCCCCCCCCAAAAAAAAACACCATGAGTCATGTAGGCCGGTCACGGGTATCGAACCCGGACCTTCCGAATGCGGGCCACAGAGCTATCCGCTCTGTCAAACCCCGGCTATCTAACTGAATTTTTCAGTTTAACTTTACGCTTCGGAAAACCTTGTCATACATACTGCTAGTATGGAAAAAACAAGTTGCACGTATTGAATACCAAGTTTACATTTATCCACTTTTTGTTTTTGAATTTTCCTCACACACGTGCATCTTTTTATAAAAAACTTTCCTCAAGGACCTCAAAACATGTATTTTTGATGAAATCTTGAAATCAGAGTTTTTGTTGTAATAGAATACTTCCTGATACATCCTATACATTAATAAGAAATAAACTAAACATTCAGAAATTATAAGATATTTAAATGATCACTGTTGAACGTTTAACCAGTTAGGTGATACGAGTATCTGCTTATGAATAAAATGGCTGAAGTGATAACTCGAATAAGCCCGGAGATCACAGAGCTTGCAGTTATCAGACATTCATCTTTAAGGGAAATGGAAAACCTCCAACGTTAAGTCATATCGGACGATAAATGAAATTTTGTTCAGATAAGTCCAGGGTCCGTAGAGCTTAGATTTACCATACTGTGACTTTGTGGGTTCGTGAAATGAAAAGTCCAATTTCACCACTCAACAATGTTCTTTATTTCCACCGACTTACAGTCAAACTTGCCAATTACACAGAATTACGTGCTGCACACAATTACAATTCACCAGTTCGTCCGTTACAATTTCCTTGTACTCGCGGTTACGTAAGCTCCGGTACACATTCACAGTCACGTACAGTCTTCCGTTGCACAATCTTCTCGTTCATTAACACGTCACTGACTAAGTCTTACACCAAGAACTGCGACTGTCTCACTAACTGACCGACCAACTCAACTCTGTCCGTCTGTAACCCTCTTTATATAGGAATATCGCCGGTTTCTAGTGACCAGGGGAACGTTCCAGATTCCGTAATTTCGAGAAACAGGTGTAGAGAAACAGACGACACAGTCATGTTTTTCCCCTGACCACAGCCTGTCACCACTATAGGACAAACGAGGCGAGGGCGTGGCTAACCGAACCTTCCCTGTCTCCCGCTCTCAGCTGCTTCACAGGGTGTTCCAGCGCTCGCGTTACACTGCTCCCTCCTCATAGCTGTTCGCCCCGAACAGCCCCATCGTAGCGTGCGAGGCGGTCCAGGTGTACCACCAGCATCTGCTCGGAGTCTCAGCCAGAAGTAGCGCTGCCGTAGTTTGTGAATCATACCGTTCGCTCCCAGGTGTCCTCCTGAAGTACCGGCGTGCACTTCCTCCAAGACTTCCGGGACCTTACTCCGGGGAAGTACCAACTTTCCTCTCTGCGCCTTCCCATCGGGTGACTCCCATAACCGGAACAGCACGCCCACTCTGGTCTTCAACGAGTCCCATTGGGCCCAGTACGACTTGTAGGTGGCGCTCCTCGGTGCGATGTCCTCCCAGGTTGGCCTCGTCCCTGCCTCCACTTCCCTCAAGAGTGGCCCCAAGTCTGCGTCCGCCAGCTGCTCCCTCCTTAGGCCTGCGCTATCCCAGCCTTCAGCAGGCACTGCCACAACTACTCGGACTGCTGCGGCACGCTCCTCCTCTTCCACTCTGGTGCACTGACCGCACTCTACTGAACAGGGTCTTCGGGACATGGCGTCTGCGTTATCGTGACTCTTCCCTCTACGATGTTCCGAGGTGAAGTCGTACTCCTGCAGCCTCTGGACCCAACGTGCTGTCTGGCCTTCCAGGTTCTGCGATAGGACACCTCCAATGCAATGGTCACTAGCGTCGGTGTCCACAATGAAGGCGCCACCCGGTTGTGGGAAACCCAAAGTTGGAGCACTGCACAGGGTCTCCTTCGGGTGCTGGAAAGCGTCTTCGGCGTCCTCCGTCCACACATAAGGCCGGTTTTCCTCCGTCAGGCGGGTGAGTGGTTTTGCGATGTTGTCGGCCTTTTCCTCTAAATCGTTAAGGCGGTCGTCTACTTGACCCTTCCGCTTGCCCAGATTCGTGACGTCATCCCTCACGCCGGCCAACCGTTCCTCAAACTTGGCGGCGAGAGCCTCGTTCGCCACCTTCATTTCGGTAGCCAGACGGTCATTCGCTGCTCTCATTTCCGTGGTTAACTCGGCCTTAATTTGTTGCATCTTCTCGGTGATGTTGTCCCTAGCCGTCCTGATTAGTTTCAGTTCCGCGGCCAGGTTATTTCTAGTCTCCAGCTTCTCTATTAATTCGGCCTGCATTTCTTCCATCTTCCTGGTGATGTTGTCTTTAGCCGTCTTCATTTCTTTCAGTTCCGCTAAAATCTTTTCTAATGCTGCCTCCATCGTTGTAATGTTCGGTGATGTTGTTTTCCCGCTTCCTGACACCAGTGTGACTTTGTGGGTTCGTGAAATGAAAAGTCCAATTTCACCACTCAACAATGTTCTTTATTTCCACGGACTTACAGTCAAACTTGCCAATTACACAGAATTACGTGCTGCACACAATTACAATTCACCAGTTCGTCCGTTACAATTTCCTTGTACTCGCGGTTACGTAAGCTCCGGTACACATTCACAGTCACGTACAGTCTCCCGTTGCACAATCTTCTCGTTCATTAACACGTCACTGACTAAGTCTTACACCAAGAACTGCGACTGTCTCACTAACTAACTGACCGACCAACTCAACTCTGTCCGTCTGTAACCCTCTTTATATAGGAATATCGCCGGTTTCTAGTGACCAGGGGAACGTTCCAGATTCCGTAATTTCGAGAAACAGGTGTAGAGAAACAGACGACACAGTCATGTTTTTCCCCTGACCACAGCCTGTCACCACTATAGGACAAACGAGGCGAGGGCGTGGCTAACCGAACCTTCCCTGTCTCCCGCTCTCAGCTGCTTCACAGGGTGTTCCAGCGCTCGCGTTACAATACATTCATCTTTCAGGACCAGGAAAGTCCTCCAACATTGTCATATCAGATGATCAATGAAATGATGTCCAAGTGAGTCTAGGGTACATAGAGCTTAGAGCTACCGAGCATTCATCTTTAAAGATAAGGAAAAACCTCCAATCTTAAGTCATATCGGACGATCAATGAAATGATGTTCAAATGAGTCCAGGGTACGTAGAGTTTAGAGCTACCAGACATTCATCTTCCAGGATAAGGGAAAACCTCCAACATTGTCATATCGGACGATCAATGAAATTATGATTAAATGAGCCCAGGGTACATAGAGCTTAGTGTTACCTGACATTCATCTTTAAAGATAAGGGAAAACCTCCAACTTTAAGTAATATCGGACGATCAATGAAATTATGTTCAAATGAGTATAGGGTACATAGAGCATAGAGCTACCAGACATTAATCTCTCAGGATAAGGGAAAACCTCCAATATTAAGTCATATGGACGATCAATGCACTGATATTCAAATAAGTACAGGGCACATAGAGCTTAGCCGAGACATTAATCTTTCAGGATAAGGGAAAACCTCCAATGTTAAGTCATATCGACGATCAATGAAATGATGCTCAAATGAGTCCAGGGTCCATAGAACTTACAGTTACCTGACATTCGTCTTTCAGGATAAGGGGAAATGACGATGAATGAAATTATGTTCCAATAGGCCCGAGGTACATAGAGCTTAGAGCTACCAGAAATTCATCTTTGAGGATTAAGGTAAAACCTCCAATGTTAAGTCATATCGACGATCAATGAAATGATGTTCAAATGAGTGCAGGGTCCGTAGAGCTTAGAGCTACCAGACATTTATTTTTCAAGATAAGAAAACGTCCTTATTCATAAACCAGTAACCGAGATTCAAACTCAAGACCTGTTGAACGTTAAACACTTCCCTCATTCTATACAGGTGTACTACAGGCAGTCTAACACGGTGCCATTGAAACTTGACAAAGTGTTGCAACTTCTGCAGAAGGATAAAAAACACAAGACAAAAGGCCATGTTGAAGTGTAAACACAAAGTTCGGAGACAGCGGCAACCTGTCTATAGTCAAAGCAAACAAAGCTCTGTTAGCACACACCCATTCAAATAATACAGAGCACAAGGACGTCAAAACCTTGAATAGCTCCGAAAGTAATGACCCTCAGGCTGAATGGAGATTAAAAGAATTGTTCTTTTCGAAGAACTACTCGACCTTTCCTCGAGTTTAATTTCAACGAACTACTTCCGTGAAGTGCGAAGTAATATGATCACTGGCAGTTTTTATTTATTTTTTATGTGTAAGCTGTGGTATAATTTAAACGCCTTTATCTGAAAATCTGATTTGTTGCAGTCATATTGCTTTTTCTATTCACTCTTTTACAAGTATACTTAAAATGCACATTTTTCTGTAAACGACTTTGTTTTACACATGTATTTGTAAGTGCAGTAGGAATAGGGGAACACAGTGACACTTCAATTTATGTCCTCCAGCGTAGGTCAAATAGACGATGAATTAAATGGGTGAAATGATAATCAAATGAGCCAAGAGTCCATATAACTTAGTTATCCAACAATAGTCTTTCAGGATAAGGGGAAATTCGAAAAAAAAAACCTTATCCTGGTAACCCATCCTGACTCATTGGACTGGACTACTTTATGGAGGGGATTCGGCAGATATCTAATATATCTATACCACAAACGGAGGAATGACGAGGCGTGAGGAGACAGAGCGGCCGTCTCAAGGAGCCAAGAAGTGCAGAGGGCATGGTCCATACATTTTACTAGATGGAACCTCAACGGACAGCCCATCTTTCTGTGGTGGGACCAGCCCCACCAGGAGACCGGGTTCGGAGGCTGGCAACCGTCCTACGGAAGGAGGAAGTCATTACTCAGAGTATATCATCCTGCCATGCACCACCGGGTCAACAGCCGACACTTCTACCCTGAAAGAGACCGCCAGTGGAGAGATGATATGAAATGATAATGTAGATGAGCTGGAGGGACAGGAAATTTGGGGGATATACTTCGCCAGTCAACCCGGGAAGACACCCGAAAAAATCCTGGGGTCAGGTAAGTGGGCCACGGGAATAGAACCAGCAACTCCCGAATGCGGGGCCAGAGACGAAACCGCCTGAGCCATTCAGCTCGGTCGGTGGCTATTTTAGTATATTTTTGACCCTGAGGAATGGCTCAGACAGCAGGAGCTGAAGCTCGTGTCCGGAATGTCCTAGGTTGGAACTTTAGGCTACCAGCCTTTCTGGAAAGGTTTGGTTGAGTAGAGCCAAACAGAAAAATTCAATGCCATAGCCGGGATTTTAACTACGGATCTCTCGCTCTCCGCACGGTTGCTCTAAACCATTGAGCTGCTATGACCAACTATGACCCGTAGGAGAGGGGATCCGTCCCCTTCAGCTGCGGACCCCTAGCACACATGGTACCTCTGACGTTACTAGAGGAACCTCGGGCCGAACTGCCGAGTCCCTCCCATAGGGGAGTTGTTCGGAATGGGTAGGACTCGAGGGGGCAGTGGTTTCCGATACACGTGGGTGATCGGGAACGTCTGCGGACTGGGTTGAGGGAAGCCAATTCCCGCGTACTAGCCTGTATAGCTAGTAGGTGTGCTAGATCACCAGGCGACCCAACCGAGGTTTACGGTAGCCTTCACCTTTGTGGTAGGCGCGCATGAGTGGCGTATCCACTTCCATCCTATCTTGTGTTTTCGGACCAGATGGGGGGGCGCTTGTTAGTCTCTAGGTCTTGCCCTATGGAAAGTCCCACGGAGGCGCCGGGCGCCCATCAGGGAGAGCTCGGTAACTCCCTGGTTTTTAGAGGGGGTCGGTCTCACCTTTTGAGGCTGCCCACTTAGATACCCCTGCCCTTTATATATAACCAACATGCCGATATGACATTAAATTCTCCAACTGACTCTTATATTTGCCGGTGACCACTAGGGGTTCTCGTATGCTATGAGACACGCATCTTTTGTGGCTATTTACTACAGTATGTGAGAACTCCTAGTGGTGTACCGGGAAACATAAGAGTCAGTTGGAGAATTTAATGTCATGTCGGCATGTTGGCTGTAGTAGCTCAGTGGTTTAGAGCAACCGCACGGAGATGGGAGATCCGTGGTTCGAATCCCGGCTATGATATTGATTTTTTTCAGTCTGGCTCTACTCATCCTAACCTTAGCCTACACGCGGCTAGTGTGAATGAAATGATTACTTATATTAATTTCTGAAAAGGTTTTTTTTATTGATTTTGTTATCGCTAGCAGAAAGCACCGACGTATTTTTACTACCATTAACTTCTTAGTTTTTAAGCTGTTTAATTTCGGTTTGACCAAGGAAACTTCTTCGAACCGTTCAAAAGAGAGGGGTCATCGATAAAGGGAACTTGCACTATTTATAAACATTGATACAATCTGATACCTACGCCTGCTGCCACCATATCCAGTCACCCTTTCGTTTCCTCGTCCTTTCCTCTAGGCAATCACATAGGCTCAAACAGGCAACTTCTGACTACGATTCGGAAACCTTTCTCAGTCCCTAATTCTCCTTGTACTAATGTTTTTAAATATTTATATTGCCCCGAAGCATACTTATTTCTTTTCCTAAAAGCTTAAGCATTTCGGCCTAACGTGTACGAAAATTAGAATTCGTTACAAACGCTTACTCGGAGATAATACTTTAAGTTACACGTTTTCTCAATAAACTTCACGTTCTTGCCTTAAGATGGCAAGTTTTAATAAGTAGCTTCCCTCTCTAGTTATAACTCTGGAAAGATAAACGAAAGCAGTGGAAAGAAATAAAATGAGCGGAAGTGTCTTAACGAGTATTTGCTAGACAGTTTATAGCACTTTGGTAACTGCATTAAACTTCTAGAAAGAGCAGTGGGACCCGTCGGTGTTTTCCTACACGTTAGGCATCCCACATAGCTAACGTGCTTGAAGGACTGCCGAATGCTGAGGAGCTCACTACTAAATTTTAACTGCTCACTTAGAAGGTTCATAGAATAGTAAATAAGCAAAGCAACACTTAGTGAGATATAGCTCAACAATAGTTTTTTGTGATAAAATGGTTAAAAAGGAAATTTTATTTTATAAGTAGGTGTGATTCCAAAATGAATCCACAGACTGACACCTATGAACAAAATAAAATCCTTTTAACCCGTACATCATACGCTGTTTTTTACACAATCCTGAATGTATATGCCTGGGTCATTCAAAAGTTAATGGCAACAAAGCTTGCATTTGGCGCTATGAGCGGTAAATCATATACGCTGCTAACAATGAAAAATAAGAGGATATAATGTTTGTTAGGTATGAGTTTGAAGACAATAATTGTATTTGATAATACATTTTTATTAACTTTAATTGCAGGCTGTTATCTTTAGTGGTCTAAATATGTTTAGTAAATACTGAGCCGACCGCTCCCTACCTTGCCGGCCGGGTGCTCTAGCCAGGTGTCACCGTGTTTCTTTTTTTGGCGCCTGTTGGCACTGGGATGCCTGAGCCAAGCTTTGCTTACGAGTGGCTCAGTACCCTTGAGTCAGTTCGGCGTAAGTGGGCTCTCCGGACGGCAAGTAGTGAGTGGTAAGTAAGATATGTGAAAACTTTGAATTTGGCGCAATTCCTCAAACCTTCTTCTCCAATCCCGTGCAGTAGTAACTTCCTAAGTCAACAGGTGGCAGCACTGCATCCTCTTGCAAAATGGCTGACATCGATATTCGTATTAGACAGCGTTCACTGATTGAATTTTTGACTGCGGAAGGTGAAGCGCCAATTCGCATTCACGAAAGGCTAAAAATGTGTATGCTGATGCAACGGTGGATGTCGGCACTGTTAGACGATGGGTTCGTCGCTGTAACGAAGCTGAAGCGCAAACACCATTGGCAGATGAAAAGCGAAGCGGCAGGCCGGTGACTGCAGTGACTCCATGCAACATTCAGCGAGTCGATGACATCATTCGTGGTGATCGCCGGGCAACAACAGGTGAATTGTGTCGCATTACCTCCCTCAGTAAAGGCAGTGTGATGACGTTTATTCAACAACTGGGTTACTCAAAAGTTTGTTCAAGTTGGGTACCAAGAATGTTAACCACCCAACACAAAGAAACAAGGAAAGCAATAGCCTCCGAAAACTTGCAGCGCCTAAATTTGGAGGGAGATGAGTTTCTGGAAAAAAATTGTTAGTGGAAACGAAACGTGGGTTCATTTTTATGAACCTGAATCAAAGAGGCAGTCAATGGAATGACATCACACAACGTCGCCGAAGAAAAGAAAAAATTCAAAACTCAGCGATCGGCAGGGAAAGTTATGACGACAGTGTTTTGGGATGCAGAGGGTGTGCTTATGATTGATTTTTTGGAGCAGGGATGCACAATAAATTCTGTCCAGTACGTCAGAACTCTCAAAAAGCTAAAAGCACATCTTCGCCGAGTTCGCTCAACAAAAACTATGGCGAATGTTCTTCGTTTGCATGACAATGCAAGACCATACACCAGCCGTTACACCACTGCAGAAATTGAGAAATTGGGATGGCAAGTCTTACCTCATCCTCCCTACAGCCCTGACCTGGCACCACCAGACTTATCGTGGGATTTATTTTGAAGACGAGGAGGCTGTGGAAACGTCAATGGCTTAGGAAGCAAGACCGTGTGTTTTACCACACTGGAATACATGAGCTAGTTAAAAGGTGGACCAAAACTGTGAAAAAGGACGGAAATTATATTGAATAGTGACAAATTCATCGTCAATGTTGTTTTCAAGCAATGAAATTGGATTCAACTTTCTTGGCAATTAAAAGAGAAAAAAATAGGAGACATTACTTTTTGACCCACCATTTAAGTCAGATGGCCTTCTTGAATGAGGTGATTGTCACATTCAATAAGAAACCAAAGTTGGCATTACCGGCGTGTTAAAAGCTGTTGAGCATGAATTGTCTCATTTTAACACAATAGTGAATTACTAAAGGGTCCTGGTTTACTATCAACTACCTAAAATATAATGGTAAAATATCTTAAATATGCACTATTTTTAATTAAAATGTTTCAGACATATTTTTGAGGACATCAAGAGTTTAAAAAATATCCCATGTAAAGGGTAGCTAGGGGTAGATGTTTAATTAAAATTTTTGTCTCATACTCGGAAGATGCTAAACTTAAATATAAAATTTGGTAATTAACTCACTTTTTGTTTGAGTTTCATTACAAATAGTATTAATAATTAAACTCTCTACAACCCTTTGTGTTTTCAAGAGTTGCAAAGAAGACTGTCTAAACCCAAAGTTTGTCAATATAATTTACAAACAATTTATATTGCAGTTAAAATGAAATAAAATGTATTTATATCTCTATACCTATAGTTTCGAAGTCTACGAACTCTATACTTTTGAAGCACATAATGACTGTGCAAAAATGTAAATGTATTCGGGTAATTTAAGCGTGGTATTACAAATTATGTAAATTTTGTTGACCTTCAAAGGCTATCTCAGAGTGCGTGGGAAGAAAGGAACGATGAATATTTTAGGAAAGAAAGGGATCGAGGAGAGCGCATGCCGGCGAATACATTATCACTCAATGTCGTAAATTCTGCTTCTTTTGCTTCCTGTTCCTTTTCTTATCTTACCTCGTAGGTATTAAACCTGTCCCGGTGCTAGTTCTATCGCTTCCGAGGTTGCCGACTTCTCTTTTGCGAATAAGCTGTTAGGAATGATTAATGTGCAAATTATAATTTTGTCTTCTGCTGTAATTATCATTTGTGTATGTATACGGTGTTCGTTTTTATCTGTGATTTTACTGCGCAAAATTTTACATCAATAGTATCACTGATGGAGAAAATTTATAGAAGATCACCCTAGCGGTTTGCGATCGTATTTGATGTGCTGACAGCAGCTTTGAGGTCTCTCTCTACCGACAGGTAAATATACTATTAGAGAGGTGGGCCTGTGCGCGTAATATCCCCGTAGGGGAGGGGATCAGTCCCCTTCAGCTGCCGTGGTGTGGGCGCTGCGGGTCCCTAGCACTCTAGGTACCTCTGACGTTACTAGGGGAACCTCGGGCCGAACATTCAGCCCCTATCTGATAGGGAGTTGTTCGGATTGGGTTGGACTCGAGGGTGCAGTGGTTCCCGATACCCGTGGGAGATCGGGTACGTCTCCGGACGTGGTCGAGGGAAGCCATTAATATTCCAGCGTACTAGCCAGCATAGCTAGTAGAAGGTGTGCTAGATCACCAGGCGGGTCCACCGAGGTCATATCGGTAGCCTTCCCACTTTGGTATTGGCGCGCGTAAGTGGCGTATCCACTTCCATCCCGTCTTGTGTCCTTGGACCAGATGGGGGGGGCCTTGTTAGTAACCCAGGTTTTGCTCTATGGAAAGCTCCACGGAGGACGCCGGGCACCCTTTGAGACAGCTCGGATACTCCCTGGTCGACAGAGGCCCGGGTGTTGGTCTTATGGGTCCAGGACTAATGGGAGTAGAACCTCTGGACTGAACTCTCCGCCGGCCGCGCCGTGGCTCAATGGTTAGACCTCTTGGCTCACACCAAGGCGGCCCGGGTTCGACCCCAGGCGACCGCAAAGTGAGATTTGTGGTGGACAACACGGCGCTGGGGCGGTTTTTCTCCAGGATCTCCGGTTTCCCCCGCCATCTCATTCCACCGGTGCTCTATTTTCAGCTCATGTATCATCAGTGTCACCGCCTGCGGTGCCGTATGTAGTAAAAGCGGGCGTTAAACACTACATTTCATTTCAACTGTCCGCCTAATATAAAGATACGTAATTTCGCCTGGTGCGTGGATACGATAACTGTTTTTAAAAAAACTATATACTGTAATGCAAAGCCTGCAAAGTGAATTATGCAGTCATAAAAGTATACCATGAAGAATATACGAAATGATAAGTCAATGAGCACTTCACAATGAACATCTGTTTTTTTTGTGTTACAGTAGACATATATGCATATTGTAAACCTGTCACATCAAATAGAAATATTTCAATTTGATCTTAATTGTTTTCTATCACCCACAGTTTCCTGACAATGTAACTTCATTACAAACCATAAAATTAGCAGAACATGTTCTAGGAATGAAAAATAAATTAGTGTTAAAATATGTACAAAGATTTTATCCAAGTGTAAACAAGAAAATATCACTAGTACATAGTCTTATGTGTCCATTTTCTTATATTTCCTTTCTCTCTTCCCCTTAAACGCTGTCTGTATTGCGAGAAGGTATGCTTGAGATGTTTCTGTCATAACATTATTTATTGCTTCTAGATTGAGACCAGTCACTTTATTGCGTCGTGTCTCTCTTTTTGCGAGTAACTGATCCCATATCTTGGAAATGTTTTTTTTTTTTTGTTATTTAAATCCTCCAACGTTAAGTCATATCGGACGATGAATGGAATGGGTCAAATGATGCTCAAATGAGCCCAGGGTCCATAGAGCTTATAGTTACCCGACATTCTTCTTTCAGGATAAGGGAAAATCCCGGGAGAAAACCTTATCCAGGTAACTCACCCTGACCGAGATTCGAACTCGGGACCTCTTGAACGTGAGGCAGACTCTCTACCACCACGCTACTGAAGTGAGATGAAATGTTTGATGTACCTATTGGTTTTAAAAGACATAAGGATGTCAACATTAATAGATATTTTAATTAAGCGTGAGAAGGACAAAAAATTTATATCGTGTACCGATAAAACGTAAGACATTTATGTTGCAAACAGAAGTATGTCAATTTGGCGGTACCTGGACACTTTTGACAACATTACGCTCCGAAGGACTTGTCTGAATGCCGGATAGCGTTGCATAAACTCCTCTATGCAGCGGTTTAAATTATATTTATATGTCGCACCAATTTTAATGCCTGTACGAAAGTAGTATTCAACCATGAAGACGCGGTAGTCTGTGTTCATAACCAAGGGAAGCTGGTTGTCTTAATTATCAGCGCAACCGCAGTCAGAGCGCTGTAATTTGCTTACTGTTCTGCAAAAATTACCGCTTCTTCTCCGTAGAGGGTATTATGATTTCAAGATAGACTCACCAGTCAACTATGACGTCATTATTGCTTAATCGGAAGGCGGAAATAATGAATTCAATTGAACACCATGTATTTTTAATGGGCGTGAGCAAAGAGGTCCATCTCTCCGTCTTTCAGCATGAAAACGACTCATCAAACTGCACGTGTAAGAGTTGCAATTTTATGTGCTGGAATTGGAACATGGGAAGTGGCGTGGCCAATGGCTCGCCTCCTTTCAAAGCAGCCCGGGTTCGATCTCGAGACATCGTATTTGGGATTTTGATGTAGAAAGCGACATCTAGGCGTGTTTTCTTCGCCATTCATTCCACCAGCTGTTCCATCACCACCTTTCTTTTAATTTGTTTTCCTCATCTTTCGTCTTTACTTATTTCCATATCAGCTGATTAAAAAGTCCTGTTTTTTTCTGATCCAGAAATTGACTATTCTTGGACTAGCATCTGTCTCCAGGCTTCCACTTGTAATCTCTGTGAGTTGTGAGTCCTCCATACGGGTAGAGTAAACAGAGAACGAAGAAATAGTTTGAATATAACCCATCGATCATTTCTAAGTCAGTTGAAATCGATAAATCATTTAGGATAATCTCCGAACCTAAGCCAACCGTTTCGAAACATCACTAGGCAAAAGAAATACTGCAACTAAATACTTTGCTTCTTATTTTTATACAATTTTCATTATCAGTAGAAGTGAAATATAAATAGAAACAGTTGCAGTATGTAAGTGTTTGTACTCTCGCTTGCTGAGCACGAGACGGTGATTTGATTTCAGTTCGAGTATTGAGTTAATCTGCGAGGAGCACCCTCCTAAACGAGAGAGTGTCATCCTCTATGGTTTAGGGTTATGGATGTCACGGTTTCAAACACGGCCAAGGGTGATGGAATTTCTTCGAATGTAAAGTGGCTAGCATGCCTTCCTTTGTAAGGGACGTAAAAATGGTGGTCCCATTTCGTAGATTTGTCACGTAAATCCTCTAACCTAATAAGAGGCCACTAAGGAAAATTAAGCGCTTTTATCTCCAATGAAGCGTGTTAAAAACAAAGAACAAACAAAAATAGAGCTACTTGCTGAGACGGACGGAGGTCAGAAAGACAGACGCTCACATTTTTTTTTCTAGTATTCCATTCCACATTGGGCATGAAATCTACGACAGAGTACGAGCCGTGTTAAGGAAAATGCCATCGCCCTCCGATACAGGGTTGAAGCTGCGGCCTCAATCTTTACCAAGTCTTGAAGGGTAAACCTACTCATCATCATCATCGTCATCGTCATCGTCATCATCATCAGCCAAGGTTCGGGCCCTAGGTTTGGATCCGTTCCGTCCCCATCTCTCGTACCCATCTCTCCATCTCTTCCTTTTATGTGAATTAGGACTAATTATGTACAGTAACAATAGTGTATATTGAATTATAGTTTTTTGAATAATATGAATAATTTATTTGTGCAATTTCTTTTTTTTACAATCTTTTACATTATTCCTTGTTGTTTACCTATCCCACACTATTTCATCTATTACCTTGTTGCTATCTTGGCTTACATGACACCCTGGTCCTCTGCTCTGCCAGGTAGCTCTTTACCTCCATGCCTCCCAGTTACGTAATTAGCCTCTTTCTTCCCCCCATCTTCCTTTCTTATATTCTTTACATTCTTACCCTTTTTTCTTTTACTTTCTGTAAGAACTCGCCAGTACTTCTTACCTCCCTTTCCTCCTTTCCTGTTTACATTTTATAGCTACTATCCTCTTCTCTTCTTTTTCCTATTTTTCCTCCCAAACCTTTTTTCTCTCCACATTGCTAACTCCTTGCATTCTGTTACATAATGTGCTGTGCTCACTTTTCCACCATAGAATTCACAAATTCCCTTTTTCCTACCTTTTAACCCTCTTAGGAGTATTGCTCCTGTTCTCATTCAAGCTGGCCCTTCTCTCTCTTGCCTATAGCAGTAATCTACATATGCTTCTCGTCCCCAATTTATTTTTATTTGTTTGTAAAATTGTAATTATTTCATATTTTCTAGACTTCACTATATTTCCTGCCTTTTTATACCTTCTATTCTGTATTTTACCAATTTACCCACCTCGCTTGCATTCCATTCCTCTAATCTCCATATATCTCCCATTCCTATTTTTTCCATAATTCCTCATACCTCTGCCCACCAGCTGTTTGAGTTCTCTAATATTTTTTTGCTGTCTCATGCATAATAATTTCACCTTCTTCTTTGGCCAAGCACCTATACTAAAATTTTATTATTCTTTCCATTATTATTCCATTTCTTAATTTATAATTCCATTAAATCTACTTCCCTACTTCCCTAGGTGCTGATATAATAAAATTATTTGCTTTAATGGTATTTATGCAAGCATTTAAAAGGTACCTTAAGTTTTATTTTTGAAATAGTTGTTCAAACTTCTCTATTTCTTTTTTAATTTACATCCTCCCAACGGCAAGTGATATCGGATGATAGAAATTATGCTTAAATGAGTCCAGGTCCATTGAGCTTAGAGTTACCTGACACTCGTCTCTCAGAATAAGGGAAAACCTGGTAAAAACCTTATCGTGGTGACTCATATTGGCTCTTGGAAAGCCGTATAAAGAAAGCAGAAAATTGGAGGTTACGGTGCTATGAGCGTGGTGGCGTCCTTGACTTTGGTGCCTAGTATTTTCTGTATTATGCAGGCTCCAGCAATGTTAAAGGTATAAAAATACAGATAACAAATTAAAATGATTCTAGAAAAATCTTAACGACTTTGCTGACAAAGCACTTTATTTATCTCGGTTATTAAAAGAGGTTAGAATTGCGCCATTCTAATCTGACTGCTCAAGTGTCAAGGGTGTTTTCTGACCTAATTTATATATAAACTGAATTTGCACTTTCTCTTTTTTACCTTCTCTTGTTTATTATCTAATTAACCATAAAACGCCCATGTTCTCGTACGTATCGTTTTGCTCCAATTTTGGAAAATGATGCAAATCCTGCATTACTTGTGAAACCTCGATAATACAATTTTAGATGGAATAGAATGCTTCCGTGTTAGAAATACGTGTGCGCATGCGCGTGATTTACCTTATTTACTTGTACTTAAAGGCAAATGTTTATCTCATTTATCATTTGTTTTGCACGCTTTCTAGTAAATTATTTATTTTTATGTACTTACGTGTGCTCTTTAACTGTAAAGCTTTTATTTTCAAGATAAATATTTTCTCCCAAATCATTAAATCCATCGGTCCATTTAATTGTTTTAAATAATTTAATTTATGGACTTATTTTAGTTTTAAATTACCAGAAATGATCTGAAACATCTGATATATCGATCTATGATGATGCAATGAGTGGATTGCATAACTAATCCTGAAGAATTTATAGTTTTTCAAACAGATAAGTGAAGTGTGTCAAATTATATTTTACTGTAATATTTTTGATGAGTTTTCCACATACCCTTATAGAGATTTTTATGCAATTTTTAAGAGAAGGTTCATATTTTTGTCATTGTGTATTTGCATTATCACTGGAGGAAAAAAATGAAGGTTATTGAAGAACACAAAAATAACAAACGTCCAGCTAAAGAATTAATTGTGTTGTTTAAAGTGGGAGAAAACCATATTTATGAGAGTTCACAAAAATAAAAATTAAGGATGAGTGGTTAAAGGGAACAGCAGGGCATGTCAAACGCATCAAAAAGCTTATAGAGTATGATCAGCTAAATCTGCTGTGTTCGAGTGGTTTGTTAGTGCACACGTTAAAGGAATTCCCATTTCTGGACCGTTGCTTCAGAATTGCAAGAAAATTAGACAAAGACAATTTCAGAGCTTCGAATGGTTGCCTGGAGAGTTTCAAACATCGCTATAAAATTCTTTTGAATGCTGGGTGTGGTGAAGCAAATGATGTTGATATGCAAACAGTTGCAGATTGGAAAGAGAAAATTGAAAACAGACAGAGAGACTATAGTAGATAATATAGTGAGATCCATTTAAACTTGGACCATTTCAATAGGCCATAACTTTTGTACCAATAACAGGACACACGTGCAACTTTGAGAGAGTATAATACACAATTGGGAGATTACATCACCCTATTTACATCTCAGAGAAAATGTTGGAAGTGTCCTTCACCAGCATCTATACATGTTTGCACTCGCCTCACCATATTCTTTGAAGTTTTAAGAAGAGTATCCTCGCCAATGTTACTTATTTCGGCTTGAATGAATTCCTTGAGAACATGAATTGTGCGTGGTCTATTGTTGTACACTCTATTTTTAGATAACCCCACAAAACCCCGGTGAGGTTATGTCAGGGGATCTGGGGGCTACAGACCTTTTGAGATTATTCGATTATCAAAGAAACTTGTTACAAGTTCCATTGTGTCATTAGATGCATAGCACGTTACTCCATTTTGCTGGAAATAACCTTCTCTCAATTCGATATCATCCAGATGCTCCACAAATGTCTTGAAGATACCCATATGAACTTCAGTGTCTACAGTCGTATCATGTATAGATGTTGGTGGAGGACACTTCCAACATTTTCTCTGAGATGTAAATAGTGTAATGTAATCTCCCAACTGTGTATTATATTCTCCCAAAACTACACGTGTGTCCTTTTATTAGTTCAGAAGTTATAACCCATTGAAATGGTTCAGGTTTATATTGATCACACCTGAAGGAAACCTGCGTAAACCGAAAGTAAATGCCGCCACGATCGCCTTCCGTTTTGGAGAGGTTTTGCTGTACATGCATAAATAAGTTAAATATATATTAACCTCTGATATATTCATTTATATGCACTATAAAACTACCGTAAGAAACTCCTTAAAAATTTAAAATAAATTTATTTCTTACATGCATATTATCACCCAATTAACGGAAGGCAGGACCAACTGGCAGCTGGGTAGGCGACAGGAACCGTTCAGACCACGCCTACCCATCTATCTCTGTGGCACTGACTGAGGGGATGGTTAGAAAACCACCTTACCGTCTCTTTCCCTTCCCCTTGACGTCTGGAAATATCGGGATAATTGTGCGAGCCGCGAACCTTCCAGAAACAGCTATCTTGCTATATAAGGCTGCAGTGGACGAGTCAGTTCAGTTCGACCACCGTCTCCCCAGGAGACGGAGGAGCTATCGCCTACCCAAGGACGCCCTTTGGTGGTAGAGTCTGCCTCTCCTCCCTGCTCTAACAATCACCGCCAGGTCACCTCGCGCCCTCGCCGCGGCTGGCAGGTTAACACTTGCAGTCGTGCCCTGGGACGCGCGCACTACCTGGAAATACCAAACCCAACAACCTAATTTCCATCTGGCCTCTCGCTATTGGTTCCACCACTGCTTGAGCGATCGCTAGCGACCGCAAAAGCAGGGTGGAACGGGCACTGTTCCCCAAGGGGGAATATCCCGGCACCAGAAGCATCAGTAGAGGTCAACTGCGCCGTCTAACATAACGACACGCAAGCTTGCGCAAAAACTTACATCTATCTTACCGCACGGGTAAATCCGCACAGTGGATAGGTACCGTGGCGTGTAACCCTCCGCCCGGGAGAACCCGGGCGACCTGCACCTGCTCTTGGCTCTTGGCAGTTCGGTTGTTGGCGGGCAGCCGGAGGAGCGCCGTGATAGTGAACGGACTGGAAGACTGTGTACGTGTATCAGAGGAGTTGTACGTAATTGTGAGTGCAGAGTGGACCTGTGACAGACGAACTGGCGAATTGTAATTGTGTGCGCTACTTAATTCTGTGTAATCGGCAAGTGTTCCAACTGTAATTGGGTGGAAATAAAGAACATTTTGAGTTTGTGCAATTGGAGTTTTAATTTCACGAACCCACAAAGTCACAATATGTTTAACTATCAATGAATGAAACATGCAAATATATATAAATCCAAGCTCTATTAACAGTATGGTTGGTTATTGGTTAGAAAAATAATTTAACTAAACGATGGTATAATTAAAATAATTCTATCTTGCATAATAAACAAACTCATTCGATTAAAGCAGATCAGTGTGTTCTTAGTTGACATACATAAACATCCTTGAAACAGATTGATATCTTAAGTAGCTTCTGAGATAATGGATCGTGAATTTAGCAGATTTAATATTAGAGAGATAGGATCTGTAATCATCTATTAAATCACACTAAACTGTTTATCGCATTTCAAAAGAGCTTGTTTGTTATCGTGGGAAAGACGAAAGGATCATTATTTTGCTTTCATTTCTTAGAGGAGTGGAGTTAAAAAGGATTACTGGTTATGAAGTACCTGTATGGCTTATCTTGCAAACGAGGTTGAGTCACGACTCAAGTAATTATACGATGACGAGCTAAAACTATTGATAGCGAAAAACTGCTGCTTCATGCTCGTAGATGATATACGCAGTTTGTTTATGCTGTGCGAGGCAAATAGATCAATCATGTTTCAACCAAATGGACCCAGTAGGGGAAGTATTGCATTCCATCCGAAAATTTGTTGCTGGAACTTCATCGGAAAAGCGTGTTTTAGGACTCCCTAAATGTATAAAAAAAAGTATTATCAGAAAACTATGTGTATATGTGTGTATTAACAGCATGCAATGGCGAGGCGTGACGTTCGAAACGAGAGAAGCTCCAAATAATAATTTTCATTAAAATAAGAAAGCATAATGACTCAAAGAATTAAGGGTAGTCTTCAGTACTTTCTATTTTACAGTCACACGCAGGCCCTTCTTACATTGGAAGACTGCTCCCACTGCTCTGTCTGACGCTATACTAGTCGCCAATCTAGAAAGTGATTGACATTTCGTACGGAGAGAGAGAGAGAGAGAGAGAGAGAGAGAGAGAGAGAGAGAGAGAGAGAGAGAGAGAGAGAGAGAGAGAGACGCGACGTTGCCACTTATTGCTGTCACGTGGAGAGCGCGATAGCATTACATGTGCTAAGGTGATTCAGTTGCGACTGCAATGGATATTTTATTATTATTGTTATGATTATTAATTACTTATAATGCTGAACAAAAGACAATAGTACAGTCGTAGATCTACATGCAAACGGTAGATAATGCAAGAGCACATCAATGTAAAGATCATCGTAACAAAAGAGGCATACCTGTGACATTTTTATGCTTATTGAAGTGGGAAAATGCTTCTTACATAATTTTTCCCGGGAGTTTCTAATCTATACCCCAATGTCTAACTTTCTTCTTTAAAATACTTTTCTTTCCCAATCTTAGCCTTAATGCCCTTACTGATACCTACGCACGTGAAGTCCTATCAAGCACCTTAGAGAATGGAATACTGACTCCCCTTTCAATTTCTCCTCATCGAAGTATTCTCTCACAGAGCATATTATTTCCCGTGTCTGTCCTTTAATTGGAATACCTTTACCAAATATAGTTTTATTTGGTTCCCGAGCACGTTCAGGTTTCCGCTTGTCACTATATTTTGACATAATTAAAAATTCATTAAACACAATTCAAATGATCACAACACGCACTCAGATACACGGACTCAGGCACACGTAAACCAAGGCAAATTGCCACAAATAAAATGCAAAGTAACTTGCCAGTACAGGACCTCTAACTGTTGTATACGTAAAGAAATTCTGTGTTCATGCAGCGTTATCAGCAAGACCAACAAACACCGAGGTATTATGATTACTGCAGCGTTTGCGTAACTCGCTCAGTCGCAGTTCATGCTAAGCACGTGTTAGAATATCGGCAACCAAGGTTCAGCGTCTAACGTTGTCATGGAAACGTCTCGACTCTAATTGGTCATTTTAATCGTTACTATGACAACCGTTATGACGTACTCATCCCCTCCCATCTATTTAGACCGTTATTCTATGTGGTTACTGTCAATCACATTCTAGTTTGGCGACCAGTATAGTTTAATCCTGTTGTAAACAACAAGGCGGAGCTGACTCAACTCGCCACGTGCTAGACGTTACATGCACGCACCTAAGTTTTGCAACACTAACTATGCTGACCTCTAGACAGTAAATAAATAGAGTTGGGTTACACATTAACTTATTATTACCCCCGCTGACTGCCCCAACTTCCACTTTAGAGGCCGTAGGATAGAGTGAACTAATTCCATCAAGTACCTGGGCGTTCAACTTGACAGAGGCCTAACTTTCCGCGGACACATCAGGGAACTATCGGCACGGGTGCATGGGGCTATTGCCTCTCTGTACCCAATGCTGGGTTCGCGCTCGATGCCAGTCCGCTTAAAGCTACACCTCTTTCGAGCGTTGATAATCCCACTCATGTTGTACGTCTGTGAAATCTGGGGCATGGCTGCAGATAGCTGGATAGCATACCTTCAGCGTGCACAGAATGGAGGACTCCGATCCTTCTATTCTGTGGGCCGTTCTTTCCCCGTGAGGTTGCTTCACGAAGCTTCTCTTCTCCCTTACGTGGAGGACGAAATTAGGCGCCGGGCGACAAAATTTTACGCTCAAATTCCAGCTCACAGAAGCGCCCTGGTTCGGTCTCTAGGAGATTACGACGCTACGAGACGCCGCTTCAGGCTTTACCGGGTACCCCGTATGGCTTGCGGGCACCCGAGGTAACAAAGGAGTTAATCCATACAGCAGCATAAGCTAAATTTCAAATCTCCAAAAGAGCTGTTTGACTACAAAATTTACCCCACTTTAGCACAAATAAAACACCAGGGTGTAAACAAAAAAGCGGTTTGGCATTCTGTACAAAATTAAAGAGGAGCAAAAAGCTACCTCAACAAATTTCCTCATCAAAAAATCCCACATCATCCTGTATCCATCAAAATTATCAACCTGCGGTCAGACCCAAAACCTGGGTGGGTACGCAGCAAAAACCTTCTGGCTGTTAACAGCCTGTCAGTATACGACTTGGACTTGGACTTATTAAATCTATGAGTTGGTTCATTTATGAAAACATAATCATGAACTTTACTGGTATACCACTTTTCTTAAAATCGTCTTATCTCTGCACGAGCTGTTTGCTTTTACGCGATTTTCCCCGTGTTCTTAGAGTCCCGGATGCTTGCTCTTCCATTCTAACACTATGTAACTACTTGCCAAAACACCAAGGAGATCACCAGTTTCTTTCTCGATTCCAGGTTTCTTTCTTTAAGCACCGCAAAACAATGAACGATCATTCGCCTCTAGTCACTTTTTAAACATTTGTCTCGATTGTGTTTCACTTCGGCTGAAGCACTGGCCTTCTGCATGATGAAAAGCTTGCTGATTTTAAATTGCATATACATAAGTGTTCTTGGGCTTGTGACGTACGCCAGATGTACTAATCCTTGATTCACATAAGCTTGCCCCGTATTTCTTAACGGTCACGTGACCATATCACCTCTCATTGGCTGCTATTGTGGTGCAGACTGTTGCGCGGTAAAAATTAGAATTGGAAGAGAATTGTCAAATTTTGTATTTTCGTAACTGTTTGAATTAAATATATTACGCAACGGAGTTGATTTATCTGAAATGCATGTTAATTCTTAAACGAAGTACAGAGGAGGTTCCTTTGCTCAGAAGCCCGTCTTTCATATGGCACGATAGCACGTGATTTAGCGGTAGTGATGACATATTTGTTTATGACTTTTATTACTGACCTTGTTTTGAACTGGGTTAGTCATATCGTCATTCGAAGGTGTGTTGTGCCCAGTGCGAGAGATAAATTATTTTATTTATCGTTTATTGTGCGTGTACTTATTATCATCCAATATTATTAATGGCTGAAAATTATATTTTTCGTAAAGAAATTTGATTAACACCTCCAATTGCTCCAACATGACACTGCCATGTATAATGGCAGAGTTTACCGCCAGCTTTTCGCTGAGGTATCGCAAGGGGAAACCTTTACAAAGCGGCGAAAAAAGAATTGTGGTGCATGTGTTTAATGCACTCACAGAGAAGAATCCGTCTTTGTCAGTGAGAGAAGTGGAACAGCTGTGCTCTGAACTTACAGGTGTGTTAGATGCATAGGAACATCGTGACATGAAATTGAGACAACAGTAAAACTTACTACTCCAGGGGCGATATTGCTGTGTGGCGAAGACGTTATTTAAGGCCGCGCCGTGGGTCACTGGTTAGACCACTTAGCTCTCACGAAGGCGGCCCGGGTTCGATCCCAGGCGACCGCAAAGTGAAATTTGTGATGGACAACACGGCGCTGGGGCAGGTTTTCTCCGGGACCTCCGGTTTTCCCCGCCATCTCATTCCACCAGTGCTCCATCTTCATCTCATGTATCATCAGTGTCATCGCCTGCGGTGCCGTATGTAGTAAAAGCGGGCGTTAAACACTACACATTACATTAAGGACAATCAGATTGTGCCAGGATACAAATCGCAAAATATACCTTAACGAGACTTAGGTGAATGAAGGACACACGAAAAGTATGGCGTGATACGACTTTTAAGACTGAAAGACCAGCATTTTTTCAAGGTATGTGTGCTAGTTTTAAAAAATCCCAGTGGAAATGGCCGAAGGCCTTTCATTATAAACTTGTTTCAGTTTCATTGCTCATTCACTCAGTTTCAACTTGCTCAGTTTCAATATAAACTTGTATATTTGCATGCCTTCGTATTCTTATTTGTATGATTTTATCTATTTTCCCGGCAATTGTTATGACGTTTATTGCAGGTTTAAATGTGACGGGAAGGCACCGCCTATGGCTTATGGTGCGAAAGCTTTGGCCAATTAGGGCGAGGGGGAAGGTAGTTGGACGCGGAGTGATACATGTCAGCGGGGCAAGGTTATATGAGACAGAGATTAGTGTTAAATATCAGAAGCAACTCCACACTATAAACAAAAACATCTTAATCAGCATTTAACTCGATAGAGACCTCGTGAGGGATATACCTGGTATAGGAATTCCAAAAATATTATATAATAGCAGTGTCCTTTAGTAATTGTTAAATAAAATGCCGTCTAATTTAACATAATAAGTTAATAGTGTGTATAATTTCACCTGTCCTCTGTCTAATCTGTATATAGTATACAGAACACATATATGGGGTATGTGAAGGAGCAAGATAAAATGTGGGGCCATTACTTTGCATACCTTTCTCTCTCCGAAATTAGTTCGTGCTGAGCAGGGGCGGTTCCTCCATAAGGTTGCAGGTTTGCGCTACACCCACTGATTCTGAATATACAACAGGTGCATTTTGCACATTAAAGCTGTACTTGTTTGCATTGTTTTATATACAAACATGTTTCAATTACGCTTATCGTCTGTAGCTGCCCATGACCGCAGAAGTCGAAATAAATAGTGATTAGCTGTAGGAGCCGCAGATTTGCAGTGAAGAGTTAACCTAAGATATCGCCCAAATGTTGGCTCTCAGAGGGGGTTGCGGGAAGGTGAAGAGAGGGGAGTGGCTTCTTATACATTACTTAAATGAAGGTTTATAAACCTAGCTCCTCCTACTCTTAGCAACGGCTCTAGCGTGACCTTCAGGCTTAGCTTCTGTGTGCTCTGCTTTTCGAACACAGGGAGAATTTAATTAAATGCATGGAGGTTATTCAGAAGAGAGCTCTGTTAAACAACAACGCCACACTTGTTCAGGCTTCTGGGTTTATGGCCACTTTGAAAGATTATAATTTTGTATTCTGGCTGTCTTTCTTCAAGATCATGCCACATGTGGACATTTTGTACAATCAGCTGCAGAAACGAGACTGCAATGCAACGTTTGCCATCGCCCAGCTAAACGCATTTAAAAGGGAAGTGCAAAAGGTAAGAAATAGCGTGGATATCGAGGAACACGAAGAAACTGCAATTAAGAGGAGAAGAATAGAAGATCATGATGTGAAAAGAAGAGAAGCTCTTGAAGAATGTGACATTCTTAGAGAAGCAAAGGACAGATTTAGCTTCACGGAACATCTGGTAGATTCGACTTTGTTTCATCAAGAAAATTTCTAAGACATTTCCAGAGGATTCCCTTAGAGAAACAATAAGGTTCTATCCTTTTATCATTGGAACAAAAATTCGTAGAGAACTGACTGTAATTTACAGTCGAGAGGAATTTCGTGGAATGTCCGGCGCTTTGTGCTTGATGGACTTCAATAAGGAAAACAATTTATGTGCTACATTCAGCGAATATGTCAAACTCCTCCGAGTACTGTTAACTATGCCAATGTCTACCGCTGAAGCAGAATGCTGTTTCTCAACTTTAAAAGGAATAAAAACTTTCGTTAGGAACACGTCACAGGACCGATTGACAGCATTAGCAATGCTTTCAATTGAGAGAGATTTTGTTATGAAGATCAGCGACTTCAACGCAAAAGTTATTGATAGATTCGCCAGGTGTAAGGAGAGTACAGCAGAGAATCTGTATAAATAGGTGAGTCATTACTACTCTGTATTTTATTTTTCATTTGTGCACCACCAATAATTTTACCCACCAGCCGCCACTGGTGCTGAGTAGTGATTAGAAAACTACTTACAGTACTGTACTTAAAGGAGAAGTTTATCGGACACGTGCAAATAAGAGAAAATGCCTATTAACTTTGCTAAACCAATCAACAGCTTAACGCTTTTCTGTCTCAGTATCTCTGTCTCTGTCTCTCTTCCCGCCCAGATACTTACAGGAGGATTAAACTAGGTTGAGACAGATTATACAAGCAACCATATTCCTGCTTCCGCTTTCCACTCAGACATTATCATTTTTCCTGTAGCTGGCCCACACGCCTATGGAGAAAGTATGCAATTCACAAACTTTGGCTAATAACGTAAAACTTCACAAAAATGACATATTTTTTACCATTAAATACCACTATACGTAAAATATTATTGATAATGGTATTGAGATATATTCCAGTTTTATTTAAAAGTGCTACGTAAAAAAAAAGACTTCTCTTCACACGCTACAGGGATTTACCATAACAAAATCATTCAGGTCTCTTTAACTATTGAAGAGTCGCGATTGCTTCCATAAACATATGAAGCAAGATTACGAATGCGTGAATACAAAAATATTCAGTATTGAATGAGCTCGCGAAATAGGTCACTGGAGCTTAAGCAGCTGTCAAATTGTTCGCGGCATTGTGGATGTTTGCGAATAAATTTTGAGAATGTAGCTTCAGAAAATAAAATATTGTTTGGAATAAATTTTTTGTTTTTGTTCTTTTTTTTCCTGAAACTCTTAGGTAAGCGGCGCTTCCAGCAGTTCATTGAGAACATAATTCAAACACGATACGCTTTGAATTACCAAACTTGGAACTCAAGTCCATCATCCTCCAAGAATGCGAGACGAAAAGCATTCGCCTGGCGACTCCGGAAAAGTCCCGAAAAGGCACATGGGTTTTTCGAACCTTCCGAATGCAGGTCACAGACGAAACCGCCTGAGCCATACCGCTCGGTGAGGCATTCCTTCGCTGGTAAACCTACTTTCCTTCTGGTTATGCAAATAGCTCAGAAATTCAAAGCCTTTCACTTAGCGGACAAGTCTTAAAAGTTTTGACTATCGCTAGTATTTGCATATTTCCATTTACCCGCATGGTAAGTGTAACAAACCATTTCTACAAATATTTATCCCAAAAGAATAAACTATTGTAAGTTTAATTTTTCTATAAATGAATAAAGAAAGTCATGTAAATGTAACAAATATTTGTTTTAGAAGTCTCAGGCATAAAATATAAAAACGAATGCTTTAGTTTGATGCGCAAGTGATTTTTTTTCAGAATTTATAGGAGCAGATAGATTTTGAAACAAGTTTGTGATATCGGAAAAAATCAATTAAAAAGAAAAACTTAAAACGCAGCAAGATAAAACTTTAATACTTTTTAATATTCTGTGGAAAATCTATGTACCAGAAATACAATTTTTAACTCAAATACCCACTTTCCGTCTTTCATACATAACTATAATCGCAGGTTAGTAGAACTGCTTCTTGTGCTGTTAGTGTTATGTGGCAGCATTGTAGCTTGTTGCAACTGCATTGTGGGTTACACAACGTTTGTTTTTTCTTTCCTTATTTCCTCGTCTAACACCTGCATACGTTAACGGAAACCTACAGTCCTCAGGCGCCATTGAATCTCCGCTGTTGATATTGGTAAGTTTTTGCAAGAGAATACAAGTTTATAATTTTTCTTGTTGATCTGGAGTAGGACAAACTGCTGTTTGGAAATAAATTGTTCTTTCACACTAGCCGTGTGTAGGACGCACTATGAAAGAGTAGAACCAGACTGAAAAATTCAATACCATAGCCGGGATTTGAACCATGGATCTTCTTGTCTTCGTCCAGCCGCTGAAAACAATTGAGCTACTATGGCCATCGTGCCAACATAACATTTTAATTCTCCAACTAACTCGTGTTTCTCCCGGTAAACCACTTAAAAGTTAACATAAATACATGAGACAACTACCTTAATGACGACTTACTATGCCGTAAGTACTTTAAGGCCCGGGCTTTATAGTTCGGACCTCTATTAGGTACAATTAATGGAAATTAATTGCTCTTTCACACTAGCCGTGTGTAGGACGCACCATGCAGGGGTGGAACCAGACTGAAAAATTCAATGCCATAGCCGGGATTTCAACCACGGATCTCCGTCCAGCCGCTCTAAAACATTGAGCTACTATGGCCAACTGCCAGCATGACATTAAAATCTCCAACTGACTCGTGTCTTTCCCGGTAAACCACTAGGAGTTCTCATAAACACATGAGACAACTACCTTAATGACGACTTACTATGCCGTAAGTACTTTAAGGCCCGGGCTTTATAGTAAACCACTAGGAGTTCTCATAAACACATGAGACAACTACCTTAATGACGACTTACTATGCCGTAAGTACTTTAAGGCCCGGGCTTTATAGTTCGGACCACTATTAGGTACTATTAATGGAAATTAATTGCTCTTTCACACTAGCCGTGTGTAGGATGCACTATGAAATGGTAGAGCCAAACTGAAAAATTTGGCCACGGAACTTCTGGTCTCCATTCAGCCGCTCTAATCCATTGAGCTACTATGGCCAATGTGCCAACATGGCATTAAATTCTCCAACTGACTCGTGTTTATCCCGGTAAATCACCAGGAGTTCTCAGAAACACATGAGATAACTACCTTAATGTCGACTTACTATGCTGTAAGTACTTTAAGGCCCGGGCTTTATAGTTCGGACCACTATTAGGTACAATTAATGGAAATTAATTGTTCGTTCACACAAGTGGTGTGTAGGACGCACTATGAAAGGGTAGAGTGAAACTGAAAAATTAAGTGCCATATCCGGGATTTGAAACATGGATCTTCTTGTCTGCGTCCAGCCGCTCTAAACCATTGAACTACTATGGCAAACGTGCCAACATGACATTAAATTCTCCAACTGACTGCTGTCTGTTAACAAAGTTCAAGCTTCTCAGTAGATAAATATCCGCTCTCTATGCACCTTCTCTCAGTGGTTAGGCCGCTTGGCTCTCACCAAGGCGGCCCGGGTTCGATCCCAGGTGACAGCAAAGTGAGATTTGTGGTGGACAACACGGCGCTGGGGCTGGTTTTCTCCGGGACCTCCAATTTCCCCCGCCATCTCATTCCACCGGTGCTCCAAATTCATCTCATGTACCATCAGTGTCACCGCCTGCGGTGCCGTATGTAGGAAAAGCGGGCGTTAAACACTACACATTTAATTTCATTTCATTATACACCTTCTCGGAGGTTTACCTGTGTCTGTTTTGCCGTTCAATGGAATATCTTTCGCTCTTTTTGCCAACCGATCTTCTTCCACGGTGCTCTTTCCATTTTTTCCTTCGTTCGTCGATAAATTTTGATAAATATTCAGGATAAGGCAAAACTCCGAAAAAAGCTCACCCAGATAGGTCACCCTGGCCGAGATTCGAACTCGGGACTTCTGGAACGTGAGACAGGAGCGCTACGGAAGCGGGCTATTACATTCTTCTACGAGTATGTTATAAAAATAAATAAATATCATAATCATCACGGTATAAGCCTTGTGGCCCGTTACGACTTCAAGGAAATTGATCGGACCATTTCATTCGTGGCCTGCCAACATTTCTACTACCTACAGGTTTATATTTGTATACTATTTGTGGTGTACAGTCTTCAGTCATTCTCTGCACATGATCTTGCCATTTTTGCCTGTATGCAATGATTGTTTCATTTAGACTCTGAATTTCCAATTCTCTTCTAATATCCTCGTTTCTTTTCTTGTCTATGAGTCCATAACCTGCCACCTGTCTCAGACATTTCATCTCAGCAGCCTCCACTTTCTTCTGTTGTGAGATAGTCAAGACCCAGTTTTCACACCCATAAAGCAGGGTTGGGATCGCCATTATTTTATACAGTTTTAAAAAAGTTTGACGATTACAATTTTTAAAAGTTCTTTTTATTGTGCCACATATTGTTTGACACAATATAGCCAAGATAATTAAAATAACTTTGTTGTTGCATGGGTTTATCATTTATGCAAATTTTTGCTCTCAAATGGTTCATTACTAAAAAAACCATTATTTTTGTTTTTTCATATGAAGTTATGGATTATAGTCTCTTGTAACATTATTTAATTCATGTATGGCTCTTTGTAAGTTATCTTCCGTCTCCGCAATTAAAATATGGTTATCAGCAAACAGCAATGTGTTAACATTTCTCCCCTTTATTTTAAATAGTGTTCTCAGCATAGTTTGCCATCGTACAACTGCGTCATTAGTATATATATTAAACAGGGCAGGTGACAATGGACATCCCTATCTTAGTCCTAAATTAACCTCTACTAGGTTACCTTTTTCTATGGCTTTCACCAATTTAAATTTTGTATTTATATACATACTTTGTAATGTTCCTGCTAAATGTTGAGTAAATCCATTTTTAATAATTATTTCCAATAGCAGATTTGTTTTTACTTTATCAAAAGCTTTTACATAGTCTATAAAAGCTATTAGAGTTGGTAGATTATATTCTCGTCGTTTCTCCATAATCTGTGTTATTGTGAAAATACAATCATTGCAGGAACGCCCTTTTCTAAATCCATTTTGTGAATCATGCAATTTAGTTTCTGAGATTGGAGCAATTCTTTGTGTTAATATTTATGATTTTTGCATAGAAATAAATAAATAAGAACATAAAATTTCTAATGAAGAAATGAAGACAACATGCATCCATCTCGTTCACTTTCTTCTCGGGCAGGCAGCCAGGTGAAAAGATGATTAGATATCAACGTTTCGAGAGTCTGCATCTCTCCCATCGTCAGGATGTTTATAAAAGTTATAACCACAAATGAAATACTGGATATAACATAACTATAAACTAAGACAAAACACTATCAATATTCGCATTACTGAACAAAAGACTGTTTTGAATAAATTAAATGCCAGGTCAGGAGATGGCGTGAATATGGAAAATTGTGTCAAAGGAACGTAACTACTTAACTTGATTATCAAGCTGTATTGATCTTTGCTTCTTAATTCGACGGAGTTACATTTTTAAGGCCGGTTTCCAAGAGGAGCTGAACTGAAATCCAGCATCACGAGTAGGCGTGATCCTTTCAGAGGAAATCGCCAAAGCCTACCTATTTCTCCGCTCCCAATAACTGTTGCATTTTGCCAAGATGGTCATCTCCCAAAAGCTGGCTCTATGGTCGTTATCAAAACAATGCTCTGCGAGCCCAGACTTCTCAGGTTGCATTAAACGAATGCTCCGTTTTCGAAGCATTCCGGAGATATTCTGGAGTGCTGAAGTCCCAATCTCGATTAAGAGTTTTCCTGAGAGTTTAATTTAACCTATAAAAATAACCGTCGGATAACGCAGACATCTATGTACACAGGAGGTAACTGAGCCTCATTTCACTTTTAATTTTCATCCTATACGACCTGTCTATCAAAATGGGAAAAGAATTTCTCCCAAGCGGTGCGTTAATATTAGAACCTAGTTATCTACAGGTGGAGCACTCCGGAACACGAACGAAAATCAGTTTAATATTTCATCTTACTTGTTAGCGGGATGACGCAATTGCTTTCAAGAATAAAAAAAAAAAAAAAGAAAGAAAAAAGATCCGACGATTGCTGGCTTTATATAGAAGTTGAACGTGAGGTATGGGGTAGCATGTGTGGGTTGATTTGCGTCATGAGCATGAAGCTGGTGGGGAAAAGGCTGAACTCTGTGTAGCAAAAAATGTTTCCGGTTAGTGGCTTCTCTTGTAATGTGAACGATGTTGGACCCTGTTTAAATTCTACTTCACTTGAGAGAATTTGTATACAAGGGTCTATTCTCATTCAAATTAAACCTTATCGTAACGACTTAAAACTTAAACATAAAGTTAATCATTCATAATTAGAGTTAAAGTACGACGACTGTTCAATAACGAATGATCACAATTTTTTTTTTGACAACGTACCTTTATTCATCCTCATAATTTTGGTGGTCCTTCTCAAAATAGTCTCCCCTGAATGCGATGACTTGTCCCAGCGTTTCTGCCAGTCTTCAAAGACATGTTGGAAAACATTTTTTGAGAGATCCTTCAAAATCGCCTCCGCAGCCTTCACCACGGCTTATGATGATGGATAATGAATGCCTACCACGAAGGCGTTTCTTCAAGTTAGGGAATAGAAAAAGGTCACATGGGGCTAAATCCGGACTATAGGGAGGGTGAGGGATGCACTTCACATTCATTTTTGCAAGATATTCAGCAACAACATTGGCAATATTCTGCCGCGCATTATCGTGGTGCAGCATCCAGCCTGCTTCACGGAAATGTGGTCTTTTGCACCTGATATGGACTTGAAATGTTTTCAGGAAATCCATGTAGTATTGTCCAGTTACTGATGTGTGTGCAGGTAAAACATGTTGATAAATCATTCAATGAATATCAAAGAATGAGATGACCATAACTTTCCCAGCAGAAACAACCACTTTTCCTTTTTGGGGGGTTGGTGATGAAGGAGATTTCCACGCTGAGTTTTGCTGTTTGCTCTCAGGATCAAAATGATGTAGCCAAGTTTCATCAGCAGTGATTACGTTTGAAAGAAACTCCGGATCTTCCTCTAACACCAACTTTAACTGCATGCAGACCTCCATGCGAATGTCCTTTATTCGGGAATCAACAGTCTTGGAACTCATCGCGCACAAACACATCTCATGTGTAATGTTTCTGTCACCAACGTGTGGATGGCACACAGTGAAATGTTGAGTATTTCAGAAAGCGACCTTAAGGTAATTACTCTGACAATGACAGCAGCAGTGTTAATGTTTTATTCTTTAAGAGCAGTAACTGGAGCACCGGGTCCACCTTCCTTTGAAATTGATTGTCTCCCCTCTTTAAACGTTTTAAACCACCTTCGAGCTGTGCTGTAGGGAAGAACAGATTGTCCATAGGCCTCCTGTAACATTGTATAGGCCTCAAGTAAAGATTTGTTGAGACGAAAGCAGAATTTCAAAGCTGCATATTGTTCCTCGAGTGTTACCTCTATTGCAGCGGTAGGCGATACTGAACATGTCTGAACTTACCTGGTTCTTACAGGCGGGAACCAGGAGTACCAACAATGAAACTACTACGGCGTGTTTGTCTCACATTAAGCTAACAGGATATATTAAGATTGAATTTTAGTGCGAAAAATTATGACCGTAAATAAATTATGATCATTCTATTGAACAGCCCTCGTAATCAAAATATAGTATCCATCGTCTCGGATTTTTCATCCTTAATCAAGTATCTGGACTTAATTAAATTGCATCTAGAACAAATAAATCAGGTGATTGTTCATCGAGATCTAATATTATTTTATAACAATTTCATAATTACAAAGATGCACACACTTTCAAATTGCTATATTTTCTGCACTATATGTTACACTTGAATTCCATAAGTTATACCAGGAGAGTCAGCCGAGCCTTATTCGTTTGGAAGGCAGGCCCTTCATCAAACGGCATTTGAGCTTTAGCCCAGTTTTGCGCTTACTAAAATGTATTGCGTGACGTTCTTAGAAAGAGGAATGCGAAAAATTCAGAGGAATAGCGGTTTAAGGGACAAAACCTACTGCTCGCTAAAGTATACCTTGAAAACACAAGACTCCTTTACTGAGAGCGAATTCCAGTTTGCAGCCGATTTTACAAACCTATACATGGCAAAGTAAATCTGTAAACGCATCGGCAAAATGAGCCTATCATATGAGTACATTAACCACGTCAGCTAAAAAGAAAATGGCAAAAATTTGAGACACGTCTCATCCATCATGGATCCGTACAGTCTAAACGGACATATTATTAAACAACTGTTTAGTTACATTTTTTCTTAAACTACGTCTCGTACATCTCAATTAACACGCATAAGAGGTTTTTCATTTAAGTAATAATATTAAAACGCCCAGTAAGTGATTAAACGTGTCTTAAAAGGCTAAATCAAGCACGAGAACTCGTGAGGTGGCGAAGGTATAGCACCAGGTATACAAGTCGTACTACTGAACCCAGAACGTGCTTTCAGGCAAGTCTCGAAATAGCTCATTGGGATTGTGACATCTACTATACCCTAACACCCAATGGCATAGGTTTAAGTCTCAGCATTGTAATTACTCTTTTCTATGTTCATCAAAACTTGGAAACCGAATTCACAATAATATAATTATAAATTTTCTTATGGCGTGCATTAACCAAGAAGGTCATCAGTTCGAGCACTTGCTTCGTTAAAGCAGTCGTGTTCCAGAAATAGAAAAAGGGTCATTCCAGCGCCACAAAACATACCAATTTGAAACGGCAGTTTTAGTAGCACAATAATTCTATGACTTCAAAATTTTGTTTAACTTCCATGTTAAACTCTGGTACATGTTTTCTGTGTTCAAATATGTATAAATGCTCCTTATTTCAATTGCAGCTACCTATACGTGTGTTTAAAAAACTACGTACTTCTAGTTCACCAATAAAGAAATATCAAACTACGCCATAAAACATAAATAAAACAATTAAAAATAAAAATAATAAGTTTTCAGAATAGTAATTGCAAATTGTGAGTATTACGTGGTAATAAAAATAGTATACCTATGGAGAGAATTCGAACCACCGTCATAGCAGACAAATGAGATTGTAGTTCTGCACTCGTTCCAACTGAGCTATCTAGTAACGTGTGAGATAAATATTCCGTCTAACATATAGTATTCACTTGTTCCAGTGAACATTTGCAGACGTGCGAACGTCAACTGTAATTACGAATATATTACAGGCGATGTGATAACATCTATATTAATACCAATTTCATCCAGTGTTTAACATCCATATTACATACGTGGGTAGAACCTAGTAATGGAGTCGATGTTTTCATGTTGGAGTATATAATGTTGAATGCATAAAACTCGAGCGTAAGGGGCAGCTGACTCACCTGGTATATGAAAGAGATTGCTGTAAAGTTGTGAATACTACTGTAGAGTGCTCCAACGATGGATAGATCGCATGGGAATGACGACTGGGAATTTCAGTTCTGGCCTCCGAGATCCCCTGAATTCACACCCTGCGATTTTTTCTTGTGGGGGTCCATGAAAGAGGCTGGCTAAGTACCACTTATTCCCGCGATTTGAATGATCTACGAAACCGTATCATCCCGGCGGTGACCTCAGTGACGCAAGACTATCGTCGAGTGTGGGATGAATTGGGCTACTGTCTAGTGATGATATATATAAGGGCGCTCAACTACGGCGGTCATCAGCGCCCTTTAAAAAGCTAGTCATGGCAAAAGCCAGATATAAAACTTTCTAAAAACTATACAAGTGTAACAAAACCCATTAAAAATACACGTACATAAAAAACATCAATCAAAACCTACTAAAAATTTCGTTCACTAAATCCTAAACTCTAAACTAGACAAGAATCTAAAAACCTTCTGCACGGGTCTCCACGCACGGCCTACACGTGGGGGGCCTGTTGACCGTCTCCCTCAAGCACGAAGAGGAGCCCACACGAGGGAGACTGTTGGCTCGGGACCCCGGGTGCGCCAAACCCGTACCTACCGAAGTATGCCCCTGTGGGGGGGGGGGGGTTGGCGTGGGGCTACTGTATAGATTTTATCCGTGCAGCAGAAGGATGGCATATTGCGCATCTGTACATTCCATGTATGTATAACCAAAAGTAATTTACAGAACTCATAGTGCAGGGAATACAGCAATTAAAGGTGTGTCCTTTTTCGAATCACCCTGTATACGACGAGGTGAACGAAACATTCATTCTTCAATATAGATTTAAGTAAGCACTGGTAAAACATCTTTCATCCAGCCGGTATTGTATTTATAAATAATATGCCGTTCTTATATGCTTCACCAATTCCAAGGGTATGTGCGATTTAAATGGGAGTTGACATCTCGACTGTGCCATTTCTGAAGGTCACGGTCTTGTTTCTTTTGTTTGTTAATCAATTAAAACAGGGCGGCCAAGAGATTATTGCCAAGTTCTCTGGACTACCTCTGCTACTCCCCCTCAGAGCGGCATTCCTCGGTTTTCATTTGTCTTTTACATGTTGCTAGGTAGTGTCATACATGTTGGCTATTCTTGAGTTGGGGGGCGATGACATTTTCGCCACTCCTGACTCAAAAAGTAACTCCCACCTGTATTGCTCAAGATAGGTGGCGTATATATACCAAACTATTGTTCCTGTAGTTTAGTGTTCCATAAAATAAATTTTATATAAATAAATTTTTACATAAATTATAATACATTTTACATAAATTTTACTAGTAAGTCGTCACAAAAGGTGCGTGCCTCATAGCTTATGAGAACCCCTAGTGGTCTACCGGGAAACATACGAAGCAGTTGGAGAATTTAATGTCATATCGGCACGTTGGCCATAGTAGTTCAGTGGTTCAGAGCAACCGTACAGAGAGCGGGAGATCCGTAGTTCAAATCCCGGCTATGGCATTGAATTTCTCAGTCTGGTTCTACTCATTCAAACCTTAGCCTACCACGGCTAGTGTGAAAGAAATGATTATTTCCAAAAATTTTACATATTTGATTCTTTACGCTTATCAGACTCGTGTTTCAAGTTAAATTGTACCAAGGTTTGAATTTAATGCAGTTTTGGCTTTCGGTGTAGTTTCTAGCATAGTACCAACATACGAAAGATGAGTATAATGTAAATTGATATCTACACCAAAATCCCCCCTTCTCATTCCATATCATTTTTACAATTTAGTGAGCGTGGCCTTCACTTCGTACATCAAGGAGAACCAAGTAAGGACATAATATATGCGTGACTTTCAAACCATTTGTTATGCAAGAAACAATTGAATAGGACTTCCGCACTCAGGCATGCACTCTTATTATGAAAGCTGCAATACTCGGACTAAGAGATCACGTGAAGTTACACCAAACTTACTTTATTTGTCATTAAAATGGTTACTCCAATGTTAATTTATAATCACGTTCACTTTTTTTTTTTTTCAAATACACAGAGTAAGGCATAAGTCTAATGTTCCTTTATATTTTTGTGTTTAAGTCATACCGGACGATGAATGGAATGGGTAAAATGATGCTCAAATGGGCCCAGGGTCCATGGAGCTTAGAGTTACCCGACATTCGTCTTTTAGGATAAGGGAAAACCACAGAAAAACCTTATCCAGGTAACTTACCCTGACAGAGTTTCCAACTCGGGACCTCTTGAACGTGAGGCAGACATCTACGCTACCGAGGTGGGCATATCTCTGTTGTACACATCAATTCGCACTGCTTGTAGCTTCTCGACGCATACGGAACATTTCGCTAATATGTGTTTGCTGACTCTCGACAACTTTAAGTGATTTAACTTTAGGCTGGCTTTTGCACTCCCGAAATTTCTTCAATCTAAGGATATAAATGTTGAAATCGAATCTAATTCTGCCGAAGTTGGCAACAAAAAGGCTCTCTCATGACGTCAGCGACTGTCCGTGAATATACCGGCTTTTCCTCTCGCGGCAGACAACGAAAACGGTCTAATGGACGACAATCCCTTTTGTGGTAGGCATTCGCTACCGCCGTGACACAGTACCATGAGTAAGTTCGATATTATGGGTGATTGCAGAGCTATTTAAAAACAATATTAATAAAATAAAAATATTATAGATTTTTATATAATATTGTTTAAATGAGCGGATTGCGTACAAATAACCTAACGTATCTCAGCATTCTATGTTTTAAAGAAAGTTTTAGCTTCTCTTTGAATGCCTTATTTACCAATATGCAACAAATCCATAGTTTTAAATTATGTTATTCAAAAGCATATAAATTGGGGTTTTCCCTTTCTTAACCGCTTCACTGATGGCTATTTAAACCATTCAGGGGCCGGAAACGGATACCCAATAAACAGAACAAGACATTTAAATTGTTAAATGCTGTAAAAATGCATCATAAATACAAGTCCATATCTTCTGTATTTATTAAGTTATTTAAACGAAACAAAAGCTGGTTTAAAACCCATTAAAGTCAATATACATCTACAGTAACAAAAAAGTGGAGAGTGCAGTAATAAATCGTTCAAATTTCACTTCTTTGTTTCACTGTAGCAAAAGCCATTCTTTGTGCCGAACGCGCCTAATGTTTGAATCATTTTGTTTTGTGTGTATACGAACGAATGCATATATGTATAGTTCTAAGGAAAATGAGGCACATTCGGGTATCCGTGCAGTGGTGCTGGAGTTATCTTTATCTTCAGCACTTACTTGTCTTTTACCCATACACATTTAAGTTTATGGAAACTGCTAATTTCATTAAACCTTAATTGGAACACTGATTGTCTCTCTCTGTGGGACGTTACCTGATTTTAAATGTGTTAATTATAGCGTACATCAAGGCTCCATTTTGAGGCCAACTGATTTTTAATTTATGTAAATAAGTTGTCTTATCTAATCCTGAAATGCATCATATGGTTTCCCAGGATGCAAATATTAACATACCTGGTAAATCTAATTGTAATTAACTACTTATTACCTTAAAATGAATTAATTATTAAATGGTGCTTAAACAGTTATTTGGGCATTAATGAGAGTAAGGTCACGAAGTTAGAATTTAGCCTTGATACTAAAATTGAACGCATTCATGTTAATATTAAATGTTACGTATTATATTGTAACAAATGAAAACTTAAATTAATTTTAACAACTTAGTTTTGTCAAAAATTGTTGGAAAATTAATAAAATTCCTAAAAGCTGCTAAGATGCACATGTTATCTTATCGCCTATCAGATTTCTTCCTTATTTTTTCACGTGAAGCCAGGGCTGTCCACAAAGCAGTTGCAATTAGCACCCAAAGTCACAAAAATTGTGATCTTCTAAGACTTCATGTCAACAATTTCTGCCGTTACAAACAAGTTTAATAGTCACCCACTCATTCAAAGTATTCAAGAATGTTTATTTTACTACTATAATAAACGCATCCACATCTTATTGGCATAGCTACCTGCACATAAAAGCATTATGGGAACTGAAAAGGCGGATGTGGCAGCTAAATTAGCTACAAGACTACAACAAATCCCAGCTGGAGTATCAGGTACACTACAAGATATCAAAAAATGTTTAAAACCCATATTCTGTAGTATTGGAACAAACAATGGCAATCCTCTACCTCAAAACTGCAACTTGGTGTAAAATCTGTCTGAGAACCAGCTATATCGAACACTCACTTCCGGAGAAGAGAGCATATTCCACTCAACAGATTACGTACTTGTCACTTCATCTGAAGCCATAGTTATTTAATGAAGAATTTTGCTAAGGATCCATGCCCGAAAATGTGGAACTCAAGAGATATGAACATCCCACCCCATTCTTGAGTGCCCATCCTTGCTGAAAGCCAGAAGTGACTTGAACCTCAATAGTGACTTATATGCCATTTTTATTTCAGTAGAAGAATGTAGAAAAATTATGAAATTAATGGATTCATCACAAGTGTCATCTATTGCATAAAATGTATTCAACTATATCTTGTGTTAGTCATATGTTATTACACTTTCTTTTTTAATACACGCTTTTTGTATTTTACTATTAAGTTCAACCCACCTCCGGGTCCTTCGGTTTCCCCCACCATCTTTCCACCAATTGCTCCATCAATCATTCATCTCAGGCGTTGGGCCGACGCTCAACCCTGATTTCATCTCAGGTCAGATGTTTCGGCTCCCTCGTTCTGAGGGAACCCAAGCGCCTCCTATCCCATAGGGGAGGGGATCCGTCCCTTTAAGCTGCCGTGCTGCGAACGCTGCGGACCCCTAGGACTGTACCTCTGACGTTACTAGAGAAACCTCGGGCCGAACATTCGAGGCCCTCCCTGAATGGGATTTGTTCGGATTGGGTTGGACTCGAGGGGGCAATGGTTCCTGATACCCGTGGGAGATCGGGTACGTCTCCGGACGGGGTTGAGGGAAGCCATAGATTCCCGCGTACTAGCCAGCAGAGCTAGTAGAAGGTGTGCTAGATCACCAGGCGGGCCCTACCGAGGTTAATCGGTAGCCTTCCGCTTTGGGGTTGGCGTGCGTTATTGGCGTATCCACTTCCATTCCGTCTTGAATCCATAGGGCCAGATGGGGTGCTTGTTAGTCTCTAGGTCTTGCCCTATGGAAAGCCCCACGTAGGCGCCGGGCGTCCTTTTGGGACAGCTCGGTAACTCCCTGGTCATTAGAGGGAAAACAAGCGCCTCCTACCGTCAACATTAACGAGAAAGAGAGAAAAGAATAATGTTCAACTCTGTTTATGTTATAATGTATATATATTTCTACTTACACCACTGTTGTTCACAGTAATGTGCGAATTTAGTTGTTTTGTTTATTGTTGCAACTTGTTTGTACTGTTTGTCTTATATTTCATTGCTATCTCAATATATTAATTCTACTGTGGTCGCTTATAAGCTTAGTAGTTTTAAAGCGATCTTAAATAAATGAAACAAAAAATCTTAGATACAAAGGGCATCTTTAAGATTCTTTCGTTATTCCTGTGTCCTCGTAGAATTTTTGTGACACTCACGAATTTAGCTTGGCATCCGGTTTCGAAAGACAAATATGTAACATTTCTTATCTTTCGAAACCGTAAAGCCTCCCTCAAATGTATCTTTCATTCCTGAATACTGGCGCCTGAAACGCGTGTCTGTAATCAATGCCCCCTTATCTCGAAATCCTCTAACACCTATCTAGGGAGTTAGAGTATTCAGGAGTGGCTTCAGTAAGTGAAGCACTACACCTCACGTAGGCCATTAAAAGCCCTTAGTGCTTCTGACGTGATACTTCCGAGGAAGAGTTGAAGTGGAGACCCAAAGGCCGACCAAATCCTGACAATGGGCGCCATACTATGTCCAGCGAGAGAATAAAGTACGGTATCACTCCGTGTCTACATTCGTTCGGAATGACAGTACTGTTACCGCTTCTTTAAGTATAATATTAATGTGTATTAATAATATGAATATGCATTTTCAACACAAAAACATGTATTTATTCAAGCCAACCGCTTAATCGCTTCGTTAAGTATAATATTAATATGTATTAATAATATAAATATGCATTTTCAACACAAAAACACTATTTATTCAAGCCAACCGCTTAATCGCTTCGTTAAGTATAATATTAATATGTATTAATAATATGAATATGCATTTTCAACACAAAAACACCTATTTGTTCAAGCCAACCACTTAATCGCTTCGTTAAGTATAATATTAATATGTATTAATAATATGAATATGCATTTTCAACACAAAAACACGTATTTATTCAAGCCAACCACTTAATCGCTTCGTTAAGTATAATATTAATATGTATTAATAATATGAATATGCATTTTCAACACAAAAACACATATTTATTCAAGCCAACCCCTTAATCGCTTCGTTAAGTATAATATTAATGTGTATTAATAATATGAATATGCATTTTCAACACAAAAACATGTATTTATTCAAGCCAACCGCTTAATCGCTTCGTTAAGTATAATATTAATGTGTATTAATAATATGAATATGCATTTTCAACACAAAAACATGTATTTATTCAAGCCAACCCCTTAATCGCTTCGTTAAGTATAACATTAATATGTATTAATAATATGAATATACATTTTCAACACAAAAACACGTATTTATTCAAGCCAACCGCTTAATCGCTTCGTTAAGTATAATATTAATGTGTATTAATGATATGAATATGCATTTTCAACACAAAAAGCACGTACTTATTCAAGCCAACCGCTTAATCGCTTCGTTAAGTATAACATTAATATGTATTACTAATATGAATGTGCATTTTCAACACAAAAACCATTTATTCAAGCCAACCCCTTAATCGCTTCGTTAAGTATAACATTAATATGTATTAATAATATGAATATACATTTTCAACACAAAAACACGTATTTATTCAAGCCAACCGCTTAATCGCTTCGTTAAGTATAACATTAATATGTATTAATAATATGAATATACATTTTCAACACAAAAAACACGTATTTATTCAAGCCAACCGCTTAATCGCTTCGTTAAGTATAACATTAATATGTATTAATAATATGAATATACATTTTCAACACAAAAAACACGTATTTATTCAAGCCAACCCCTTAATCGCTTCGTTAAGTATAACATTAATATGTATTAATAATATGAATATACATTTTCAACACAAAAAACACGTACTTATTCAAGCCAACCGCTTAATCGCTTCGTTAAGTATAATATTAATATAAATTTTCGACACTAAAGGCACATTTTTCGAGCTGAGTATCACGTAGTACACTTTTAATGTCCATGTAAATTAACTGCTACTTACATATTTTTCGTAATCTTTAGCACGAGACTTGACCATTTCTAGTAATGTCGCCCTAACATGACCCCCGTGGAAAATTATATTTTTACTCTGTAGCCATGTTACGATGTCACTTGTTTGGTATGCGTTCTAACCTCACACTGTGGTAGGGGGCGTTGTCCATCACAATAACGCTATTCGGTTGTAATTTGGAGGATTGATGAACTTTTGGGTGGATTGCTGACCTCACAAACCCAGAACCGACATCAAACATCTCTTCTTGTCGGGAGTTGAAACTCCACTGAATGTAGCTTTTTGCTTGCGTGCACTATAAATGCTGTAAACCGACACACCGGTAAACTCAAATGTTAACTTCACCACTTCATCGATAGCAAGTTCTGGAAGTTTTTCCCATAACTTATTAAATACGGGGCATGTTCTTTAAGTCAGTACCGTTTTGCGATTCCGCCGCCGCATCGCAACGGTCGACGTGTTTAAGATGCCTCCGACAATCGTGAGTCCCGCCGATTGTGAAGTACGGGCTGTTATATGATTTCTTAGTGCTAAAGGCGTAAAACCGATCGATATTCATCGTGAGATCTGTGAAGTTTACGGACAAAACATTATGAGTGATGGAATGGTAAGGAAATGGGTGAGAGCATTTAAAGATGGCCGCACAAATGTGCATCATGAAGAACGGAGTGGGCGTCCTTCGGTCGTCACTGAAGATTTGGTGTAGAAAGTGGACGAAAAGGTGAGAGAAAACAGACGCTTTACAATTTCATCATTGTGCGACTATTTTCCTCAATGTTCTCGTAGTGTTTTGTATCGTATTGTGACCGAGAATTTGAAGTACCGGAAATTGTATTCACGTTGGGTTCCGAAAATGTTGACGGATTTGCACAAAACCCAACGTTTAGGCAATGCATTCACTTTCCTTGAGCGGTACCACAATGAAGGTCAAGATTTTTTAGACCAAATTGTTACTGGTGACGAAACATGGGTGGCCTACGTCACACCAGAATCGAAACAACAATCCATGGAATGGCGACATTCATCATCACCCACAAAAGTGAAGTTTAAGCAAACAATTTCTGCCCGGAAAATCATGTGCACAGTTTTTGGGGACAGAAAAGGAGTATTGCTAGTGGAGTTTCTGCCTCATAATGAGACAATCAATGCAGCGTCTTATTGTGAGACATTGAACAATCTGCGCCGTGCAATCCAGAACAAAAGACGTGGCAAGTTGAGTAAGGGTGTCGTTTTGCTGCATGACAATGCCCGTCCACATGTGGCTAATCGGACCAAAGATCTCATCAAATCTTTTCAATGGGAAACTCTAGATCATCCTCCTTACAGCCCTGATCTGGCGCCCAGCGACTACCATTTGTTCCTGCACTTGAATGAACATCTGGACGGTCAGCGTCTTCAAGACGATAACGAAGTCAAAACAGTTGTGATACAGTGGTTAACACGTCAGGCGGCAGAATTTTATGAGGAGGGTATTCAAAAACTGGTGCCACGTTATGACAGGTACCTCAATATTCACGGCAATTATGTATAAAAGTAGATTAAGGTACAGGCTTTCATGTAAAAATAAAATTATTGCGATATCTATGCACGTCTTTCTTAATTCCGAAACGCTATTGACTTAAAAAAAACATGCCTCGTTTATTCAATATTATTATTTTTTCGCCACTTTGTGAAGGTTTTCCGCGCGCATGTTTAACAGTACTCGCTAGTTCTGCCATGATACACAACTCTCAGCTTCAATGTGCGCACGCAGCATGATTTACTTTAATTACAAACTAACTTAACTGTTTATTAGTATATGTTTTTATAGTTCAAATATGTCTAGTATGCACTTGTGCGCTTTAGCAAAACGAACTCAAGACTTCACACCTCAGTAGCAGTACTTCCTTAAGGGGCTATTTACACGGCGGAGGCATCATAGAAATTAGAAGAAGACGCGCTACGATCAACGGTCACCTGATTTTGTTTACATCTACTTTATTCTCCCGCTGCAAGCAGTATAGCAAGGACTACGACTCTTACATTATTGTTTCATCAGCCTACAGTGCGAGGGATACAACTTGCTGGTTGATATTCTATCGACACACCAACCGCCAATGCTTGGTCCTAAAACCCCGAAACATATGAGTGAAAGGAGTGCTAGAATATGATAGGCATATGAAATTCGGGGTAGAAGTGCAACCAGCTTAATATTTACCTACCAACCGAGGAAAACCACGAAAAAAAATCAGCCCGACGTGAATCAAAGCGCGATCTCTCGAATGTGACCCTCACACGTTATGCCTTACTTAGGATTATTTGATATTTTATTTGTTTTGATATTTATTTGTACAGCATCCATTAAAAATTCAGTACAATAGAATTTAACATAGAACATGCTGTGCTGACCTTAAGATTTACTTGCTGACTCAGGTCCCCTGGCAATAATCCTTTGATTTTCCTGAGCAGCTTGGTGTCATTTCTTCTTGACCTTTTCTTCTTTTATCCTAAGCCACCTTTCTCTTGTCCTATATAAGAAATCTCCTATACATCTATTTTTCTTTTCACCCGTTCCCATTAACATGCGTACCGTCAATATCTCTTTACTTGCACTGTCCCATTTCTTATCCCATATTTTTCTCCTGTAATTTGTTAACTCCTTACCTATCCCGTAATGAACAGTGCTCTCTTCATCTCCACAAAATTCACATATCCCTGCCTCATTACTTCTCAACCCTTTTAGATATATTATTTCTTTCCAGTTTTGCCACATTGATCTATATATTTTTCCCTACTCCATTCTGTCTTTAATTGCTTATAAAATTTCAAAGATTTCTTTTCTTTTATCCTTTCCATATCTCTTACCTATGTCTTGTACTCTAGTTCTCACTTCCTTCCAAAAACCTCTATAATTTGTCTCCTTTGCTCTCCATAGATCTCCCATGCCTATCTTCAATATCATTCGTTCCAGTTCCGACCACCAACTATTTGTATTTTTAATGCTTTTCTGTTGCTTCATGCACAGATGCAATAATTTCCCTTTCTTCCCTTTATTACACTTATACCAGAATTTCAGTATTCTCTCTCTATTTTTATTACCTTCCTTTTTGTATTACCTAGCACTAGTAATGCCACTTCTTTTGGTGCCGATTTTGGCAGCCCTAGTAGTTCTTTGCAAAACAATCCATACATCTGGTCTAATTGTGTTCCTATCTCTGATGTGCCCCATACCTCCACTGCATACATTGTTCTGGATTCAACGACCGCTTCATACATTCTTTCTTTAATTATATAATTTTTATTGATCGATCAGCAGTACAATGCTTTACAGATCAGAGTGAAAAGAAGGTAACAGTACAATAAGAACAATAACACTCAGGGGTAGGCTAACAGACCGCCCCCTAACTACATTAAGTTAGAACTCATATAATAGTCTCTGAGAAATTATGTCAATATTGAAGATGTAAGACAGACATCAAGCACTAGAATCACTCGAATCAAATGTATCACTTAGAAGCAGGTCCTGTGGTAGTCTCCTCTTTAAGCGTGAGGGCTGGCGCGTGCGGACGCCGATGTTATAATGCACAGCTCCTGGAACTTCTTGCAGCATGGAAAAGAAACGCGGGAGATCCTGCAAATGTAGTCAAGAAGAGGTAACAGTCCTAGTTCGTGATGGAGCTGCTGATTACGGATGAACCATGGAGCGTTGGTAGCGATGCGCATGAAGTGATACTGTATGACCTGAAGACGACGCAGATGACATGTGTGTGCGGCCCTCCCCACACTTGGCAGGCATTCTTTCTAAATAACTGACATCTGCAGTTTGTTTACATATTCTTACCCCTGACATTGCCGCCCTGCCATTAGCTATCACTTTTCTGGCTTTGCAGCCCATCCTCCACTGCTGCACATCCTTACACCTAAATAGTCATACTCGTTTACCACTTCTACCTTTTGGTCTCCTATGAACCATTCCTCTCCTTTCCTACTTAAGATAATTAATAATCCGGCATACCTTACCGTGCCCGCCTCGGTAGCGCGGTGGTAGCATGTCTACCTCACGTTCAAGAGGTCCCGAGTTCGAATCTCGGTCAGGGTGAGTTACCTGGATAAGGTTTATTCCGGGGTTTTCCCTTATCCTGAAAGACGCATGTCGGGTAACCCTAAGCTCTATGGACCCTGAGCTCATTTGAGCATCATTTCACCTATTCCATTCATCGTCCGATATGACTTAACTTTGGAGGACGTAAATTACAAGAAAAAAAAAAAAAAAAGTGCCTTACCGGACACTGACATTTCATGCAGAAAATTTCGTTCGAGTACTTGTAGAAATAGTGCGCAGTTGCTGTTATATGACTATTTTACCGTAAGCGAATAGGTTGTGAAAGTTTCATGAAGATCTAACCTTGAACCGGTGTTAATGCTTCGATGTCTTCATGAGATTAGAAAGGCAGGCGTGAATAACGTCAGAGAGCAAACAAATTAATGCAGCTAATCCGATTCTAACGAAGCCTGTGTAACAAGAGTAAAAAAAAAAAAGGAAAACTCCTGCCGCTATACCAGCGACTTGATTTAGCATTAACAAGATCGTAAATGTACGCCTCGATCTACATTTAGGCGAGTTCGCAAAATTCTGTACTTTCATTGTGAATATTTTGACAGACGTTCTTCAAAAGTAGATATTTAGTTAAAGAAGACTCCACTTGAACCACTATTCCTTTTTGCTTTCGGTTGGACAATAAACATAGCTGCTTCTAAAACCGCTGCTAGTTTGGCGAGTCAAAACAATAGCGAAGCACCCTAACGGGTAAGTTGTTAAAAGCAGCGAGGAGTAAACCGTGTTTTTACAAGAAATATAGGAGCATCCAGCTGTCGAAGCTAGTACATTGTTTACATATAATACGACTATTTCGGACTAGAGTTTTTATGTTAGCAAACAACTTTAAAGCCCACCTCGGTATCGTGGTGGTAGCATGTCTGCCTCACGTTCAAGAGGTCCCGAGTTCGATCCTCGGTCAGGGTGAGTTACCTGGATAAGGTTATTTCCGGGGTTTCCCCTTATCCTGAAAGACGAATGTCGGGTAACTCTTAGCTCTATCCTCCCAGGGGCCTACTTTGGTAGGTACGGGTTTGGTGCACCCGGGGTCCCGAGCCAACAGTCTCCCTCGTGTGGGCTCCTCTTCGTGGTTGAGGGAGACGGTCAACAGGCTCACCCACGTGTAGGCCGTGCGTGGAGACCCGTGGAGAAGCTTTTTAGATTCTTGTCTAGTTTAGAGTTTAAGATTTAGTGAACGAAATTTTTAGTGGGTTTTGATTGATGTTTTTTATGTATGTGTATTTTTAATAGGTTTTGTTACACTTGTATAGTTTTTAGAAAGTTTTATATCTGGCTTTTGCCATGACCAGTTTTTTAAAGGGCGCTGATGACCGCCGTAGTTGAGCGCCCTTATATATATCATCATCATCATCAAAGCTCTATGGACCCTGGGCTCATTTGATCATCGTTTCATCCCTTCCATTCATCGTCCGATATGACTTAACGTTGGAGGACGTAAATTACACAAAAAACATAACATAAAACAAAATAACATAAAAAGAAATAAAGAATATACCTATAAGCCAGAACTTTTTTTTTAAAAAAAAGTCCCCTCTACGTCCTCCAGCGTTATCATCGTACGCCAAATAAAATGATGTTGATCCCAGGGTCCATAGAGTTTAGAATTACGAGACATTCATCTTTTTAGATAAGGGAAAACCCCGAAAAACAGTTTATCCCGATGACATAGCTTGACCGACGTTCAAGAGGTCCCGAGTTCGAATCTCGGTCAGGGTGAGTTACCTAGATAAGGTTTTTTCATGGATTTTCTCTTATCCTTCAAGACGAATGTCGGGTAACTTTAAGCTCCATGGACCTTGGACTCATTTGAGCATAATTTCACCAATTCATTCACTGTCCGATATAACTTAACGTTGGGGCGGACGTAAATTTAAAAAAAAAAAAAAAAACATAGCTTGACCAAATTCGAACTAGGGAGTTCTTGAACGTGAGGCAGACACTCAAAGGCCGCGCCGTGGTGCAGTGGTTAGACCTCTTGACTCTCACCAAGGCGGCCCGGGTTCGATCCCTGCCGACCACAAAGTGAGATTTGTGATGGACAACACGGCGCTGGGGCGGGTTTTCTCCGGGACCTCCGGTTTCCCCCGCCAACTTATTCCACCGGTGCTCCATCTTCATCTTATGTATCAGTGTCACCGCCTGCGGTGCCGTATGTAGTAAAAGCGGGCGTTAAACACTACACACACACACACACACTCTCTCTCTCTCTCTCTCTCTCTCTCTCTCTCTCTCTCTCTCTCTCTCTCTCTCTCAAATCTACGCTACAGAGGCGGTCCGGTCTGTTTAAAAGTTTGACAGTGTCTCCAATACCTCCATCTTTGAAAACTCTTCTGCTTTCACTTGCTACAGCAGTAATACATGGAATCGTTTTTTATGGTAGTGTCGCGAACCCGATCGCTAAAGCGCGGCTTGTGTACACAAAAAGCCTGGAGATAAGGAGTATGCCGGAAGAAATAATGATAGCGCGAGATAAAAGACCTGCCGGCACCGATAGGGTTGCGCTTCTGGAAGGTGATAGAACATTCGATTCCTGTTTGGTCCAGAAGTATCTCGAATTACGAATTAGGTATTTAAGGACGTGACGGCTCGCACAGCTGTAGTTGTAAAGCAGAGTGGTGAAACAGTGTTGTGAACGAGAGACAGCTGGAAGTGTTGTTGTAACGAGAGCTAATGATGTAATCTGCTGTCACTGTTATTGTCATCGACCTTGGCAGACTGATGGTGTACGTAACGTAATGCTGCTGTAATCTATATGTGTATTTCTACGAAAATAAAGCAGATTTTTAATTTCTGCAACTCGGCCTTTAAATTCTACGCACCCACAAAGTCACAGTATGCATGGGCTAGTTCGTTTAATTTGACATCACTTTGGGAATCGCCCATATTTATTATTCGTCAGCAAAATTCTTTGACATGCACTCAGCTTTTGGCACCTTGAGTGCATGCCAAACATCTAATGATAGGCAATAGGCAGAAACTTTCTGGCGTGTAGAATGTGCTATGTACAGAACCTCTGCTGGTACTCCCATCACGCTTGGCAACAGCGCTCCCCTTGATCATTGGCTAACGTTCGTATGTCTAGCTTTTGCGAGCTTTATAGTCATTTCCTTACTCTACAAAACTTGCATGGAGAATTTGCTGCTAGGTAGGTGAGGGAATGGAATTAACAATCGGGCACTCAGCTGGCAAAAGCGACTCGTAACTGGCTGTTAAAAACATCGCTTACTCATTGCACATGCCCCGCATACACTTCTTGTGAAAGCCATTCGTGTGCTGTAAGATTGACGGCCATTCATAACATGTAAATTGTAGCCAAACAGTGAAAGGCTTTTGTCTTGTGGTGGTTAGCAGAATGGAGTTTATTTTTGTGACTCAGCAAAAAATGTTGAAAAGCGTCATGGGTTTTCCAGGTCATTTGTACTCGTATCCTGCCCATTGAGGATGACAAACCACATCCTCTCCGCAGTATTGTTGTCTGTTACATCCTTCCCAATGGAAAGACCTTGTGGTAGTTTAAGGCAATGCAACGGTGAGGTTTGTTTAAAAACTTGAAAATGTTCGATATTTTGCTATTATATCCGTATTATATTGCATTATACTAACTTACTAAGCAAGGTGGTGCGGACTGTGTCTTAGGTTCGGGAGTATTGGGTTCGAGCCCCGCCATCCGCACATTCCAACCTGTTTTTCCCTGACTTCTTCCTTGTCCGACAAGCGAAAGCTGACAAGGGAACCACGCCCGCCTCAGTAGCGTAGATGGTAACGTATCTACCTCATGTTCAAGAGGTCCCGAGTTCGAATCTCGGTCAGGGTGAGTTACCTGGATAAGGTATTTTCCGGGGTTTTCCCTTATCCTAAAAGACGAATGTCGGGTAAATCTAAGCTCCATGAACCTTGTATCCATCATTTCACCCATTTCATTCATCGTCTGATATGACTTTAAAGAAAAGGTTAAAGGACATAAATTACAAAAAAAAAAAAAAAAAAAAAAAAAAAAAAAAAACCCTACCACTGTACCCACACCGCTATGCAACTGAAAATTTGAGGATACAATACTGCTGTATACAGCTTGTTTCAAACTGACCCGCCCGAATTTCGCTGTCGCAGCTTCGAAATTCTGTGGAGTATAATTTTATGCAGCATGAAATATTACATTATTTTGTGAGGCAGCGCAGGAATCACTGATGTACGAACCTCAAAAGTTGTTTTTGGGATGCACCAGCCACGAAAACAAAAGCACTGCTCCTTGCTCTTTATCGGTGACCCTAGACTCACTTTCAGATAATGAGACAAGGGGCAGTTACTTGTAAAAAAGTCTACTCGTGATTCCTAAAGTTCCAAGGTTGCTCTTAAGTTTAAAACTACACATTCCGTCCTAAAAGGGTTGATTTTGCACGTACGTAGATAGCAAATCCAATGAATATGCAGCGCTATACGAACGCCGAAATAACGGGTATAGTTTTGATATATGGATGAGCTCAACGGAGTTCAACGAACTCACGTCGGATTGTATCAGGAATGATTTCCCAATCGACGTGTCTCTCATCATGGCACATTTCAAACAGTGAAATAAAATGCTTATTGTTTTGGTTAACTTTATCTCTAATTCTGTGACATTGTTGCCTGTTCTGTTTATCATTTAATGATTCCATTCTCAACCACACTAGCATTTACTTCCATGTGTGTGGAACCGAGGGTATCTACGTAGGGCAGCCGTCACAAAGTGAGACTGACCTTCCTCTCTACCAGGGAGATACCGAGCTGTGCCCGGCGCCTCCAAGGCTCTTTCCATGGGGCAAGACCTGGAAACTAACAAGCCCCCCCCCAATTGGTCCGAAAACACAAGACGGGTGTGGCCACAATGCGTCACACGCGTAAGATACAAGAGGGGAGGGCAGTGCATACGGTGTCTAAAAACAAATTTCATTCTCGAAGCCAGTTTTGCAGCTCTTATAAACTAAGTTGTAATTCTTGCTATGGTAGTAATCTCCTCCTTTTTGTTGGATATTAAATAGTACATAGGCATTTGGAACAAAACCCTGTTCTCCTCCAGCAGGCATGATAAACAACTGTTGGCCTTTCAATGTCGCTGTAGAGCCCCTGTAACGAATTTCACTCCAGGCATATGGTCTAATGTGTGTTGTAGTTATGTAAGTTTCATCCATGTAAACTATATAAACTTCACTGTGATATCTCTGCATATTTCGTAAATACTTAAGCCTTTTTGCACGTTTGGTTGATGTTCGATTAAAATTTGTCTGTCACGCTTAGTGTGTGTTTTTTGCAAATAATCCTAGCTTCAAAAGAACTCTTCTTGATGTTCAGACACTGCCTTGGAAGTCAGTAGAATTTTTAAGCTTCATAAGCACGTTCTTTAAATTTGGTCTTTATTTTGCTGTGCTTTAAAAATTATTCACAGTTCGCCTAACTACTTCTGAATTAAAACATCCAAATTAGATTTTGTACGTGTTGTTAATCGTTGTTTACTGGACATAGAGAAGGACGTTGTTGCACTAGCGCCAATGGCTTTGCTTTCCTTAATAACTCAACTAAACTGCTTTCAGACACAACTGTTGCCTCAGATACCCTTCCCCAGATTTTTATAGCTGACTCAGACCATTGCTCTTTTTTTTTATAAATCTATGGATATTGGTTATTACTTCTCGTGTTTTTAAATGTAGCACTTTATTTCCTAATGTGCTGCTAGGAGGCATCACTTATAAATGCTCTCTTGGAACCAGGAGACAAGCACATTTTGAAACAAGCTGTAGTGTTACCGAGTAGCTCTGCACGTGTTTAGTTGCTCGCAACTGGTACGCAACTGACCTGCTCTCCCCTCCAGTTGCAACCGTTCTGAGGTGGAATCGTCCAGATACCACTGCCCATCGCTCTGCACTTTTCAAGATAAAAAAATTACATCTGTACCACGAGTGCTAAGGGTCCGCAGCGCCCGCACCACGGCAGCTGAAGGGGATGGATCCCCTCCCCTACGGGAATTAACTTCTATTTAAAAGGTTTAAGTTGCATACGTCCACCAGCTTATTTACTGTCATGGACTGTTATAACGGAACACGTTAAACACCTATAAACAAATAAATAAAGAAGGCTACGTTATTGTGGTTTCATAAGCCAAAGAAGTTCTTAGTAGCAGCAAGCTACCGCGATATGTTTACAAACTGCTACAGCAGGCGACATGGTGTATCACCTACCTGCGAACTCCGATAGTGTGAGGCACGCGACGTTGCTCCTCTCACTGCCTAATCCACTCATTCTGGAGCACTTTTGTGTGAAAACTTTGGTGGTAAAAACTATCTATATGTCACACAAAAGCTGAACAACGTCTTGTATATATTCGTTCGGTGTCGTTTCGGAACACCCTGTATAAACCATGTGCACCAAAAAATCTGCTGCGTAGTATAACCGCAACGCCCAAAACTAAAGCCTGGCAAGTGTCGCATGCGACCACTTGCAGGTAGCTAGCTGCTGGACATCTCTCCTCAGCTGTAACCCGGGTGTCGAGGGCGGCGTTCCTTACCTTTACCATGTGTAGACCGCTGCTCGCAGGGATAAACAGTCCCTCCCGTATAATACCGTGTCATTATACTTACATGCTCCTACGCATTCTTGACCCATTTTCGGGTACTTCAAGCCATACTCCGCACCCAATTTTTGGCACACAGGCCGCACATATAGCAGAAATGATGTCATACTGTCAAGCAGGTGTGGGCATAGTGATAGTCGCCTTATGAGCGCTCATTCTCATTCCTTGGCTTTCCTGTCCACGATTTACCTCTCATTGACTTTGGTGTTGAAGGACCGGACGACCTTGTGACTTGGCGGTGTTTTGCACTTTGTTTCTATCCTGGCGTCAGTCTTATGTCCTGACCGGCTGAGCCGCTACGGTGTGTGTCTCCAAATATTTTAACAAAGTATATATAAAATATTTTATTTGAATTGTTAAGGATCCCATCTATAATTCGGATATATCACCCTTCGGGTGCTTGACCTCATCCCTCCCTTGCGGAAGCCCCTCCATAGTAACTTCAACTTTCAGGCTTCACAATTAGTATTTTAGTAGAAGTTTTTAATTCACAAATGACTTTAATGGAACCTTCACAATTAAGTTTAAGTGTTGAAATTTGAACCCCAGTTTTATCAATTCCCGTTTTCTCTCTGTGTTTCAACATTCAAAGTGCCTCTTGTAGAGGCACTAGCTTGAAATTTCAAAATAGCTTCAAGAATTATTAGAAATTAAAACACGTTAAATACTTGAATATTGTTTTCTCTTTAATTATACTCAGTGAAATGGTTTGCATTGACGTGGTTCTTAGATTTTATCAATTACTTTTGCTTTAGCCTTCTATGTAAATAAGCTTCAAGCACTCTGTTGATTAAATGTACATGTCAAAGCAGCTTGTCTCTGTCAAGGACTGAACCATTAAGCAGACGTAATTTAGCAACAGGGATAAAAATGAGAAAGAAAAAGCTAATGTATAACGCAACGTGACAAGTGAGACGTGATGAAGTAATGTATGATCGAAAGATCTATATTTAATCACCTGGAATACCGGTTCTTTAGCATTATTTGCTTAATGAGTGACTTTTGTAGCAGTAAACGCCTAGGAATCGCTGGAATGTTGCCTTTAGGCATCTTGAAAGATACCAGACGCATAGTTGATGTGTTATTGACGTCAAGGAGACAAAGGATTAATGGCTGCTCTTTCCTTCTACTGAAGGAGACATTTAAAACGAGTTTTAGTGTCAAAAACCGAGGATTAGTCTGAACTGGAATTCTGGGATCAGCATTAATAAGGCTGTCAAAAAATGTCATGAACACACGTGGCAAATTTACATACTTATGTATCATGATTATGAGTAAGCGAAAGAGGATTTTGGCGCCCTTGAAGGTCTATTATGTTTCTTTAAATGTTGAGGAGAGAGGAATGAAGTATAGGACACGATGGGTGACAAAGGGGTCAGCTTCGTGCTCAAGAGGGGCCCCGAACGTTTCCGGATAATGCTTTCTAACGCCAGCAGATCCACACAGAGACCTACCTACCCCTATTTGAAATATCTTTCTTGAGTCAGTCACGCCGAATACAATGACAGTAGTCCTTCAAAGTAATCTCCACCGACAGACGACTCCTCCGCCATCCATCGCCTGATCCTTTGACCGTGCAACAAAAGAAAAGGAAACGATAGGTTGTAGGTTACATAGATGTATAACACCACGTGGAATAACAGTGCATATGCCACTTAGGCGTGTTAAACCTGAACTAGAGGGAAAGACTACCGAACACCTCGGTAGGGTGATTATGCTACCTTTGCACAGTCAAAATACTGCGGCCCTTCAAAATATTTTCAGTGGGCAGGTTAGATCTCCTAAATTTATTCAAGAAACAGGGTACCTCCGTCCGTCCATGTGCTGGCTGGCTGTATAAAGCCCGAAGGTCTTTGCTGCGAGCCCACCCGTTAGGGTTTTACAGCAGGTAGGTTTCATTTTCGGGATATTATAGGGTAGGTTCTTAGGAAGAATTTTGATGCGAGGAAACATAAATAATATATTCTTCGGGGCGCAGGAAAGGATGCAAAACCTTATGCACCCTGGTGTTCTATTTCATAAATTTAAAATTTGTTATTAATTTTTAGATGAGTCGAATTTATTACACATCACCTTCACTTTCGTACCTATTTTGAGGACATGTTTCGCAAATCATCGTTTGCATCTTCGGCTCTTATGCGACTAAAGCTTGATCCAGTGGTGTGGGTAATTCTGGGGTTGCTGCTGCCATCTGTTGATTTAGTGATGAACTTAAATATGGGATTCTCTTCTGGCGGGATTTCAAAGTTCATTAGTTGGTTTTTATGTTTTTCTATGTATATTCTCTCCCATATGACGAGTTCACTATGTTTTTGTACGTATTTTAGTAATTCTGTGCTATCTTCAATTTCATGATTTTCAGACCAGAAATGAGCTGCTATTGCGGACTTATCAATATTTTTGTATCTTAAGTGCCTGAAGTGTTCTTTCTTTCTAGTGCCTATGTTTCTTTTTGTCCTCCCTATGTAAATTTTTTCACAGTCTTTACACTTAATCTTGTAAATGCCTGACTTTTCCTCTGGTTTTATCTTATCAGCATTATTACTGTGAAGTAGGTTTTTAATGTTGTAATTGTTTTTTGGTGCCAATATTATATTGTATTCATTGAATATTTTATGGAACTTTTTTGTGGCCCAGGGGTAGTAAGTAAATTTAGCAAATCTAATTTCTTGTTTTATTGGTGTGAGAGCTGTGATCTGTTTTAATCTCTTTTGAAGTTTGAATGATTAAAATTTGTTGATTATAAAGCCAAACAGCTTAGAAGAATTATATGGAGCTCAGCTTTAGCTGCTGTTAAGATTTGCTGCTGGATTATCTCGGGTGCCCACAAGCCATGCGGTGTACCCGGAACGTAGGTATCTCAGCATTACCGTCCATACATAATATACAATCTCCCATATATTTCGCGAGTCCAACCAATCCAACAACTTCCTTATGGGCAGCAACCATTGGAGTCACAATATCTCTCCTGCAGGAGAGATGCTTATTTCCCTACCGACCAGGGAAAGCCGCGAAAAAAGCAAATAGTGGCCAGACCAAAGATGAATTGTTTCAAAATACGAAATTCATAAGTTTCAGTGGAGTCATCTCAGTGTTTTGTAGGCATTATAGCTACTATATGCTTATAAACCATTCTTCAAAACACATTGTGCTATTCAGGATATATATATATATATATATATATATATATATATATATATATATATATATATTACCTAGGACTGATTTATGATGAAACACCAAGTGCTTCGTCACACAGTATTGAAAGCAACATTCAAATGTTTTACCATGGTAATGCTATTTAGAACATAAGTTTCTACTATGTGCACGTCATTGATCTACTAAAATACTAAATTATAGGATCTTTCTTTCAGGGTATATGTGGCTGGATATACTATGAAATAGCATCAGAAATTGGCTAATAATTGAATGCTTATTGATAAATGAGCCATTTGAAACGAGTTGCCGACAATTTAAAACTCTTTCTGAATCTTAGCACTAGAAACTGTAACCTTACAGTAATTCTAACATCTGAAATATCAGTAAATTTACGGTTTGAAATATTTTCCTTAATAACTATAATAAGCATGAATTGACGTGAATGCCTCAAATGCTAAGCGGTAGAACCCCAAGCGGTTGCCGCCAAGTATGTCCTAACTCGAGCAATACTTAGGTGCTACGGACTGTAGATACACAGCACAGAGGTGTCGTTGAAGGTATACCCTTCTCCGAGGAGGAGGGGCCTCCGACTTATAGCCATCCTGGGACATGTCCCTAACTGGTATAGAGAGGATTTTATGAATACTGACGGTGGTTAGACAGTGGGATTTTATTTGTGTAATATCTTTTAGATTTTTTAATAAGAATATATGTAGAGAGAGACATTGAAGATAAAACGAAGAATTGAGAGTTTTTGATGGATAGAATCAACATGAAAAATTCAATGCCATGGCCGGGATTTGAAACACGGATCTCCTGGTTTCCGTCCAGTTGCTCTAGCCCATTGAGCTACCATGGCCAATGAGCCGTCCTGACATTAAATTCTCCATTTTAACCCCTAGTGGTCTACTGGGAAAATATATGAGTCAAATGGAGAATTTAATGTCAGGACGGCACATTGGCCATGGTAGCTCAGGGTTAGAGCAACTGGACGGAAACCAGGAGATCCGTGTTTCAAATTCCGGCCATGGTATTGAATTTTTCATATTGATTCTATCCATGAAAAACCTTAGCCTATATACGGCTAGTGTGAAGAAATAATTAATTTCCATCATTTAAATAAAATAATAAGAGTTAAATGATGAAGCGTGGGACTCAAGTACTTACGATAGTAAGTCGCCACAAACGGTGTATCTCGTATGTGAGAGTCCCCAGTGTCTACCGGAAAAATATGAGTCAAATGGAGAATTTAATGTCAGGACGGCACATTGGCCATGGTAGCTCAATGGGTTAGAGCGACTGGACGGAAACCAGGAGATCCGTGGTTCAAATCCCGGCCATGGCATTGAATTTTTCATGTTGATTCTATCCATCAAAAACCTTAGCCTATATACGGCTAGTGTGAAGAAATAATTAATTTCCATCATTTAACTAAAATAATTGAGTGTTTATACTAAGCAATGATAGGATGTTATTGTGTGAATAGTGCAATTCTGGGATGTTGGTAAGTGTTCCCAGGGTCAATGTCGTACTGCCCGAGGCCGCCAATTAGTTGATTAAAACTATCTGGAAGACTGAACCGTAGAACCTTCGGGAAAGTTCAAGGAGGTCTTTCGTTAAGTTGGGAATGGATAAGTCAGAGTGAATGTTTGCGTTTGGAATATACCGTTCAGCAGCTGTTGCAATGCGGAGGTATCTGCTCTGAAGAACCTGTAGCTTATGAAGATGCCTTTTGGCTGCAGCGCCCCATATCTGGCAGACGTACGTTAAAGCGGGTCGTAGTACCCGTTTATACGAGGGCTGTTCAATAAAGAATGATCACAATTTTTTGACAAATTACCTTTACTCACCCTCATAATTTTGATGGTCCTTCTGAAAATAGTCTCCCCTGAATGCCATGCACTTGTCCCAGTGTTTCTGCCAGTCTTCAAAGACATGCTGGAAGCCATTTTTTGAGAGATCCTTCAAAATCGCCTCCGGAGCTTTCACCACTGCTTCTGATGATGAATAATGCCTCCCACGAAGCCGTTTCTTCAAGTTAGAGAATAGAAAAAAGTCATATAGGGCTAAATCCGGTCTATAGCGAGGGTGAAGGATGCACTTCACGTTGATTTTTTCAAGATATTCAGCAACAACATTGGCAATATCCGGCCGCGCATTATCGTGGTGCCGCATCCAGCCTGCTTTACGGAAATGTGGTATTTTGCGCCTGATATGGACTTGCAATGTTTTCAGAACATCCCTGTAGTATTGTCCAGTTATTGATGTGTGTGCGGGTACAACATGCTGATAAACCATTCCATGCATATCAAAGAATGAGATGGCCATAACTTCCCCCAGCAAAAGCAACAACTTTTCTTTTTTAGGGTTGGTGATGCAGATTTCCACATTGAGCTTTGCTATTTGCTCTGAGGGTCAAAATGATGAAGCCACGTTCCATCAGCAATGATTACGTTTGATAGAAACTCCGGATCTTCCTCTAACATCAACTTTAACTGCATGTTACCTCCATTGCAGCGCTAGGCAATACTGAACATGTCTGAACTTGCCTGGTTCTCACAGGCGGGAACCAGGAGTACCAACAATGAAACTACTACGGCGTGTTTGTTTCACATTAAGCTAACAGAATATAATAACATTGCACTTTAGTGCGAAAAATTATGAACGTACAAAAATTATGACCATTCTTTATTAAACAGCCCTCGTAGATAAGAAGTTTATTCCGCAGAGACATAAGGGACTTTCTGTTGTAAAAGAGAAATAGCATTGCCATCCTTTTGGAGAATCTGGAGGTGACCGATGTAATGTGGGACTTCCAAGTGAGACGCATGTCGAGTTGTCCAAGATATTGAGCTTCAGAACTCCAGTGTACTGCTGTTACTGCCAGGGGTAGCTCAGGAACATCTTGTTGTTGACGACGAGTGAACGTGACAGCCTGTAATTTTGAAGCATTTATCTGGAGTCTCCAGGTTAGAAACCAAGCAGGATCTCAATAAAACACTACTTAATAGATTTTTAAAACTGTAAGATGCTACATGCTCCTTTATACACTTAAGTTTCACCAACTTCTTGATATCCCACCTAATTTTCTACTTTATATGCTGTCAAATCTTAAGCTTAACGTGCACCAAAAACAACTTTTATTTTAAAAATATTTTACGCTTTATGATGTTCATATCTGACACATGTGACAGTTATGATTTCTTCTTCTTCTTCACTCCAAGGGCTAAGCAATGCTGCCTGTTCCGGATTAAAACATGTCTGACCATTGTTTACGTGGTCTTCCCGGATGTCTCTTTCCTCTAGGTTTATAGTTTATAACTCGTCTTGGGATCCTATCTCTCGGCATTCTCTCAATATGCTCTCTCCATTCATTTCTATAATTTATTACCTTTTTTCTTATAAAGAACCTATTTCTAAATCGTCTCTTATTTTTTCGTTTGGAATTTTATCTAAAAGAGTGCATCCCTTTACTGCTCTTAAAAACCTCATTTCGGCAGCCTGTATCTTGTTTTTGTCTGCTTTTGTTAATGTCCATGTTTCAGAACCAAAAAGAAAAGCAGGCACAGCCATTACTTTATAAAATTTCATCCGTGTTTCTTTTCTGGTTGTAGTTTTTAGGCTTCTATTTATTATGCCTCATATTTGCTGAAACATTGCTAATTTATTTTTAAAATCATTTTCATATTTATAACTGGCATATGTTCCCAAATATTTAAAACCCATAACTTGCTCTAAGATAATATCATCAATTACTATTTTGGTTCTAATAGTGTCTTTACCTCGAAACGCCATTGTTTTTGTTTTATTTGTGGAAATTTTGAAATTATAATTCTTACATAGCTTCTGTAAAATATATACTGCTCTTTGCAGCTCGTCTCCAGTTTTACTTATAATTATTTTGTCATCCGCAAATAGCATCGTCTGAAGAATAAATGTTTGGTGCAAGATGAATGCCTCCGTTAATCTTAAACATCCACTCTCTAATCAGATCATCTATATAAATTATGAATAAGATAGGAGACAAACTGCAACCCTGTCTTACACCTTGATTTGTATGTATCCATTTACTATACATTCCATTTCCAATATGTATGCTGATTGTTGTATCCTTATATATGGATTTTAGAACTTTAATGAGATGATTTGGGTAGCCTCTTCGAGTCATGGTTTCCCACATTTTTTTCCTATTTACATTATCAAACGCTTTTTCATAATCAATAAAAGCTATATGTGTTTCCAGATTAAATTCTCTTCTTTTTTCTATTATCCGCTTAACTATAAAGGTAGCATCTGTACAGGATCGTCCTTTTCTAAAAGCATTTTGTTATTCTCAAAGTAGAACATCTGTAATGGTTTGTAAACTTTTACTTAAGATTCTTGCATATAATTTATATCCTGTGTTAAAAATACTTATTCCCCTATAATTCTCACATCTGTTTCGAGCACCTTTCTTAAAAATAGATATAATTCGAACATGTGTCCAGGATCTTGGGATTTGGCATTCATTCCAACAACTATTAATGAAAGTAAATTAATTAAATTATGGTTTCTGAACCTATTCGGCTCTAATAACCGTTAATGTGCAGTTCACCGAAACGCCTAATTGCCTTAGGAATTCTTGACGTACATCTGATAGATTTTTCTCAACATACATTTGGTAACTTCTTGGGCAGCCTTCAGACAAACAACTATTTTACAACCAGAATTGTTCCAGTGTTCCCCTTCGTGATTAGCAGCTTTGAAGCAGAACATCTACATGAAAATTAAAAAGTGTATCTTGAAATTTTTTGAAATTACCTCTGCAGTCCTCTTTATTTTGAATGACTTTTACGTAACCCACAAACCCTAAGAGATAGTCAAATCATTGCTAAGTAAAAATGTAGAAGTTTGTGGAAGATGTATAAAAATAAACCAGAGGAGTTGAAGAAAGTTGCGTGAGAGTATCTCAAATATTTCTTCACGCGGTAATTGAATTTCTCCACGCTCGGCGCGGTAACATAACGAAAAGTCTCGAGCTCCGTCAAACCTTATCTAACCCCTACTAAAGATACCCTTTGTCAACAGTGGAAGCATTTCCCTTCCCTAGTCTCACCGGTAACAGTATCTACAAACATGACGATTTTTGGACGTACTTTATGGAGCCCGAAGTGCAATCAATAAAGCAAACATTTGCTGTACTTATTCTTAGAGACTTCTCAATTTTGAATAATTTTTTATATAAAGGGTACCGAGTGGGATGGCTCAGGTGGTTTCGTGTGTGGCCCGGATTCGATTCCCGTGGCCAACTTATCTGTCCGATGGGTTTTTTTGACGGTTTTCCAAGATCGTCAGCCGAATGCTGGGTATGTTAATTACATCCCAGACTTTCCTGTCCCTCGATTTCATCTCCATCATCATTTCATGTCATCTCTCATCTGGTGGTCTCTCTCAGGGTAGAAATGTCGGCAGTAGTGTCAGCGCTGCATGGCAGGATGATATATTCTGAGTGAACTACTTCCTCCTTCGCTCTCCGAACCGGCTGCTGCATCCATTTCCAACTGGGGAGGGAATCCCTCCCCTTCAGCTGCTGTGGTGCGAACGCTGCGGACCCCTAGTACTTGTGATACCTCTGACGTTACCAGAGGAACCTCGGGCCGAACATTCGAGCCCCTCCCTGACTGGGATTGTCCGGATTGGGTTGGACTTGAGGGGTCAGTGTGTTCCCGATACCCGTGAGAGATCGGGTACCTCCGGCCAGGCCTCGGCCGCCCGAAGGGGGCAGAGGGTTGCCTGAGAAGTCCCGGGTACTAGCCTACAGAGCTAATAGGTGTGCTAGATCACCAGGTGGCCCCACCGAGGTTATTCGGTAGTCTTCCGTGCGGGGTTGACGCGCGTAAGTGGTGTATCCACTTCCACCCGTTTTGGGATCGGGGGTGGGGCTTCTTAGACCAAAGGTATTGCGCCAAGGAAAGAGCCCCGGAGCTTTCCATCACTCCCGGTTGATAGAGGCCGGAGTCTTCGGACTTCGGGTAGACCTCGCAATGAATAAGGAAGTAGGGGGGATTGTCCGTTGTCCTGTTCTACCGGGAGAGCCTTCCATCTAAGTATAATACAGGGATCCCTGTCACAATTTCTTGGGACGGCCGCCCTGTGTCTCCTCTCGTCTGATCCTTTCTCCTGGGTGTGCCCTACTTGGGACATAGGTACAAAAGGTCAAGACTGGAACTCCGTTCCGAGGCCCATCTGTAGCTTACCTTGAAGAATGGAAAATTTGAATACCAATTTTGACATTAACATTTTGTTGTAATTTACGTCCTCCAATGTCATAACGGATGGTGAATAAAATGGGTGAAATGATGCTCAAATGAGTCCAGGGTCCATGGAGCTTAGAGTTACCCAACATTCGTCTTGAAGGATAAGGGAAAACCCCAGAAAAAACCTTATCCAGATAACTCACGGTGACTGAGATTTGAACTCGAAACCTCTTGAACGTGAGGCAGAGACGCTACCATCTACGCTACCGAGGCAGGCAAGACATTAACAAACTTTTCTTTGACTTACCTGTTCTCTCTCTCTACCTCTCTGTCATACACGCACACAGACACACACGTGCCCACAAAACGTTTTCTAAAAGCTTTTTTTGGTGCATTTGGAGGACCTACATTCTTCCACTCGTTCTTCCTACGTGCCGTCCACTTTAAGTTCAGCCTTTTGAGGTGTCAGTTCATGGAGTACAGAGCTACAGCTTCTGTACGATTTTTCAAGTGTCTTAATGTGGCGATGTATGGTATATTTTGATGTACCAAGTTCTTCTGTAAGCCTAAGGGTACATTTTTGTCGATTTTCTCTCAAAACTTGACGTGTATCCTCAATATTCCATACATCTACCAGAACGTGGTAAATCTTTGTTGTTTTCGTCTCCATTGTTGAAACGTTGGAACTATCGTTGTGCCAAACGCTCACTAACGACACCTTCTCCTTCCACTTCACATATTCTTCGAGCTGCAACAGCTACTTTATAATCTTGTTTCTAGTAGTGTTTTAGAAGGACTCTTAAGTTCAAACTTTGTTATCTCCAATCTTTGTGATTGTTTATTAACAACTGAAGAATGATACATGCTCGCAATGTACGCAACACTAGCCATGCCATCCTGTAAATAGAATTGCCAAACCAAAGAAACACAATAAATTTTCCAACTAATATTTCGCCCTATTAATAAACAAGATAATAAGCGAATGCAGCGCTCGTCATTGACGGTCAACAGGCCTCAACGCTCTGTCATGCAGTACTTGACTCTCTTGTTAGTCTGTTGTGAAGGTTAATAGATTAATTGGTGTCTCTTTTACAGAGTCGCAGGTGTTCAAACTTTGCTCACTGATCTCCCAAATACAAACCTTATGCATTACTGCGAAGCTATGTGAAGTGATATATTTACAACATTCAGTGAAATTAATATAGTGGATAATCACAATGATCTTTAAAATTAGCACAAAGACTGGAGTGGTTTTGGGTTTCCATTCTTCCCAGTTACAAGAAACGTGAGCGTCTGTGAATGTGATTCGAAATGCCCACTTTAGTCATGTAATAATAAATAGGTTCACGTTATTTGGGTCGCTAGTGTAGGTTTGGCCACCCCTGTATTAGATATAATAGCCTCCTAGCACAGAGAAACTTAAATTAGAACTCAAATTATAATCATCTTTGCTGTTTTTTTTTTTTAATTTACGTCCTCCATCGTTAAGTCATATCGAACGATAAATGGAATGGATGAAATGATGCTCAAATGATCCCAGGGTCCATGGAGCTTAGACTTACCCGACATTCGTCTTTCAGGATAAGGGAAACCCTGGAAAAACCTTATCCAGGTAACTCACACTGACCGAGATTCGAACTCGGGACCTCTTGAACGTGAGAGACTCGCTACCACCACGCTACCGAGGTGGACCATTTTAGTCATGTAATGGTAAATACGTTCACATTATTTGACTCGCGAGTATAGGTTGGGCAACCCCTGTGTTAGATAAATAGCCTCCTAGCACAGAGAAACTCAAATTAGAATCGTCTTTCCTTTTTTTTTTTAATTTACGTCCTCCAACGTTAAGTCATATCGGACGATAAATGGGATGGGTGAAATGATGCTCAAATGAGCACAGGGTCCATAGAGCTTAGAGTTACCTGACATTCGTCTTACAGGATATTAAATGCAGGATCTACTCCCATTAGTCCTGGCCCCGTAGGACCTGAACCCGGGCCTCTTGGGTATATTTACCATAGGACAGCACCTATTTTATAAGCTGCTCCCCCCCCCGCCTGCACACGGCAGACAGGACGGAAGTGGATACGCCACTTACGCGCCAGTCCTTGATGAACCAGCTACCAAATAACCTTGGTAGGGCCGCCAGTGTCTAGCTCACCAGCTGCTAGCTCTGCAGGCTAGTTCCCGGGACTTATGAGGCAACCCTCTACCCCCTCCGGGCGGCCGGTAGCCTGGCCAGAGGTACCCTATTGCCCGTGGGTGACGGGAACACACTGCCCTCTCGAGTCCAACCTAATCCGAACAGCCCCCATTCGGGAGGGGCTCGGTATGTTCGGCCCGAGGTTCCTCTAGTAACGTCAGAGGTACCACGAGTGCTAGGCGTCCGCAGCGCCCGCACTTTGGCAGCTGAAAGGGACGGATCCCTTCCCCTACGGGGTGTCTTACAGGATAGGGGAAAACCCTGAAAAAAACTTATCCAGGTAACTTACCCTGACCGAGATTCGAACTCGCTACCTCTTAAACGTGAGGCAGATGCGCTACCATCTACGCTAGCGAGGCGGGCATCTTTGCTTTGAGGATCGAGTTGCATGACAGGAGTATTAAAGCATTAAGAGGTTTTCCCCACCATTATAAGTCGCTACAATCTGATGACATTTCCATACTAATCGGCAAAGTGTGTAAGCGTATCTGAAGGAACGTGAATCAACAGATGTTTACGCAAGCCTATCGCATATACAGGGCGAGTCGACGTACGTACACTCTGTTGAGATGAAATCGCAGTAAGTGGCATACACCAGCAGGAGCGAGAAATAACGTATAACGTGACTGAATATTGTAACAAGGAAAAAGAAGAGGGAATCAAAAACTCTTTGTAACAAGCGACGAACGGGAGGCTGTAATGGTAATTTATATTAGTGTATAATAATTAAATTGGCTAACCTTTCATATCAGACACACAGCTCTCAATGCTCCATTTATGCTTCGTAATTTATTGTACAGCAAGTTACTGATATTTCGCCATACTAATAAACAAGATAATAAGCGAATGCAGCATTCGTCATTGACGGCCAATGTGCCTCAACGCTCTGTCACGCAGCACTTGACGCGCCTGTTACTCTGTTGCGAAGGTTAATTGGTGTCTCTTTTACAGAGTTACAGGCGTTCGAACTTTGCTGACGAATCTCCCAAATACAAGACATTACTGCGAAGCTATTTTAAGCGATATATTTACAAAATTCAGTCAAATTAATAGTATTGGATGATCACAATGCTCCAGTCATGTAATGATAAATAGGTTCACTTTATTTGTCTAGCGAGTGTAGGTTTGGCTACCCCTGCATTAGATAAAATAGCCTCCTAGTGGAGAGAAACTCAAATAGAATCACCTTTGCTTTGAGGATCGAGTTGCATGCCAGGAGTACAAATTTTCACTGGAGTATACAAGATGATGTTGCAAATCTTTACGTGCCGCAAAAGTTTGTGAAGCGTGAGTTATTTATGAGATGCCTGCTGAAAGAGGGCCAAGCGTCGGGGTCTTATCTCCTCACATTAACATTGGAAACCCGCACGAGGCAGGCGGGGCACCCACGTGCGAGAATATTGGATTTCTGGAACACCTCCAAAAGAAACATGCAGCACTTATGGACGTGCTTTTTTGTTTGTTTTAGGTGTATCGAGTGTCGTTATGCATGAGATTATGGTTAGGCCTCATTTATGCATACGACTTCATGTGCGGGACGGAAGTTTTAATGATATATGTGATAAAGCAGCCTGTTTCCACATGTCTTTTGATAATAACCCTCTAACGCAATATCTCAAGTTGAACTGCTTGTGGAGTTTCTTCTTTAAACATTCCGTATCAATATTTGATAAATCTGGTCACTTTCGCAGCACTTCCTGGCAATTTCCTCGCACGTATTTTGTTTTAAGGCAAGGGCCGTGGCTCAGTGGTTAGACCGCTTGGCTCTCACCAAGGCGGCCGGGGTTCGATCCCAGGCGACCGCAAAGTGAGATTTGTAGTGGACAACAGGGCGCTGGGGCGGGTTTTCTCCGGTATCTCCGGTTTCCCCCGCCATCTCATTCCACCGGTGCTCCATCTTCATCTCATGTATCATCAGTGTCATCGCCTGCGGAGCCGTATGTAGTAAAAGCGGGCGTTAAACACTACACATTCCATTTCAAGGCTACACTGAAAATTCGCCGAAAATGTTGAAAATCATGGAATTTTCTGTTTTGGCATTTTTGGCAGTTTAGGGTTTTTAGTAGTAGATGGCGTGCTATTTTTACCATTTGCACCATTTTAGGCCATCACGTGACAATTTAAAGACACCTTTAATAATTGTTAAAAACAACAATCATTACTTCAAAGTTAATATTTTGAGAAACTTTTTTCTAACATTTTTCAGTATACAAAATACCTCACGCGTCAAAGTTTTTCATTTAACTTGGTGATACAGGATAGGTCCTGTAAGTCCTCCCTTTTTTGTTAATGCTCATGTTTTGAAAATTACATGGTGTTAAGGAATAAAAAGTTAATATTTTCAAAATTTTGAGAGCTAACACATGGAAAGTGTTTTAAAACAAATTCTACAAGAGTATCCTACATAAAAATATGGATACTTTAAAATTGTTCTATACTAGCCAAAAACAAAAATTCAAATTAAAAACTCAAGCTTTTTGACGCGTAGAACATGTTTTAATTTTTACAATATTTTCACAAACAGTTACACTGGGCAACAATGAAAATGTTTCGGGTGAATTTACATGTATTTCCATCTGCTGAATTCAAAAATCACCATGAAGATGATAGATAAGCTCTTGTTTTGAAGATAAAGTGACATTTCATTTTTGAGAGTGAAGATTTTAAATTTGGGGGAATATTTTTTGGGAGTTGGCACACCTGTCAAATAACAAAACACAATCAGAGAGAAATTTAGGAAATTAAGTGATGCAAAAGTTAAGGAAGGCATTTTTGTCGGAACACAAGTAAGAGAACTTGTAAAGGATCCTGAATTTGACCAAATTTTGGAGGGGAAAGAAAAGGAAGCTTGGTAAGCCTTCAAAGGCGTTGTTCATGGATTTTTAGGCAACAAAAGAGATGACAACTACAAGCATTTGGTGACAGTGCTCCTGCAAAAATACCGTAACCTTGGATGCAACATGTCCCTTAAGATCCATTTTCTCCACTCCCACCTAGACATTTTCCCTCCTAGTTGTGGAGCTCTTAGTGATGAACATGGGGAGAGATTCCATCAGGACAATTCTGTTATGGGACAAAGATATCAGGGCCGCTGGAATGAGGTAATGCTTGCGGATTACTGTTGGTCTGTGTATAGGGATTCTGCGGAACTCCATCACAAGAGGCAAGCTAAAAGACGACGAAGTCAATAGGCCACCACATGATTCTCTTCAGACACGACTATCTGCGAAGTATTTTTCCAGCAATTTAGAACTCTTAGCATGTAATTACCAGTTAAAAAACTCAAATGCACTTTCATTGTTGTTAGCATACATGTAATTAAAATGTATTCTTTTCTCTCAATCCGTTGATATGTAATACTTACACCTTGTGTATATCATAGAAACTAGAGCTAATAAAAAATTTTAAGTGTCATATTTGTTTTTGTGAACCCAAAATTAGTAGGAATTGCCCCTTGAAGTGCTCGAAACATTAAAAAATTATTTTTTGTTGCCCAATGTAATTAATAATTAATGAACTATTTGGTATACCAACATGAATTTGCATGCAAGTTTTAACATGATACTCTAATTATGTGGCTAAATTTTCATGACAGGTTTATTATTATAAAAGTTGTAATTTTCAGTGTAGTCTTGCCTTAATTTTTCCAGGGTGTGTGGGTTTCTCTTGTACACTTTGTTTTAAGTAACCCAAGGAATCTGTTCTAAAAATTCTGTACTGAAATACATTTTCAATTGGATGAATTGCTGCCGAATTGTTGTATGAATTATTCAAAAGCTATTTCCTGTTAAAAAAATGTAAAATCGCGTTTCCTCTCTGTTAATTCGGAGAGGGAGATTCACGTATGTTCGGGCATCAACTGTTGATTCGAAAAAATTGGACCTCTCTTTCTCTGCTAGTTGAGAAATGTCAGCATTCGAGTGATGTTAAGTTTCCTGAAAAGGTGACAGATATGTATGGACAATGACGGAGAGTCAGTTTCAGCACCTCCTTTAAATAACTAGAGTATGTACAACCTTTAAAAGTAGTTTGGAAATGTTAAATGGTTTCATCTACTCCTTTTTATGATAGCGACAGAACGGCAACGAACGCCGAGGCCGCGGGCAGGCAAAACACTGCGCAGCCGGTTAAGATGTTTTTGGATCTCTCGGTATATTGCATACACATACGATGTATGGAAATGGGTGAAATGATTCTCAAATTATTCCAGGGTCCATAAAGCTTAGACTTGACACGAGGTTCATCTTTCGGGATAAGTAAAACCCTCGGAAAAAAACCTTATCTAGATAACACACCCTGACTAACATTCGAACCCGGAGCCTCCTGAAAGGGGTAGTTTAATGCCATTAACTAAACTTCACAGTTAAAGAAAGAGCACTATCTGTGCAACGTTACATAAAGCAGAGCTAGTTGGATGTAAACACAAAACAACAAACGTGACAAGAAAGTGCCCAGTATGTTAACTGGCGTCCAACAGATTATAAACTTCAAGTAGTTTAGCAAGGAATTACGAGCGTCATGCAACATTTGCTAACCGGAATGGAGTACACGTGGCAGGTAGTAGCTAGAGAAGATATTGCATTCCATCCGAAAATTCGTTGTACTGGAACTACACGATTTGAAGTCCCTGAATAAACAATAATATTTTGCAATATTCCTATGTGTATTTGTATGCCTGTAAACAGTATAAGTAAGATGAGGTCAGTTAAATTAAACTTGGATAATAACTTCTCCAGCTGCCAAAGATGGGTTACAAGATTTGTAAGCAAATTCTCATCTCCCCCCAAAACTACCATTCATATTGTGACTTTGTGGGTTCGTGAAATGAAAAGTCCAATTGCACCACTCAAAAAATGTTCTTTATTTCCACCGACTTACAGTTGAACACTTGCCAGTTACACAGTATTACGTAATGCACACAATTACGATTCACCAGTTCGTCCGTTACAGTTCCACTTGCACTCGTAATTACGTAAACTCCTCCGACGCACGTACGCAGTCCGTCCTCTCACTGGGCGCTCCTCACAGCTCGCCAAGAACTGACTGACTGGCTCAATTCACTCACTGCAGCCCTTTTTATAGGGATATCGCCGTTTTCTCGAAGCCTCTAGTTTCCGTGAATCACCGCGAAGGTTCCAGATGGCAGTGGAAGGGGGGAAGGGGCGGCCAGCGACAAGTGACATTTCCCTTATCATCCAGTCAGTTAGTGACAGAGACTAATAGGTGGGTGTGGCTTGGCTGCCTCTGGCCCCTTACTCAGCTGTCGTTGGTTGTGCTTTCCGCTAATTGGGTGACAATATGGAAGAGTCTTTAAAAATTACTATTTTCTCAGAAATCGGTGTAATGACTTCTATAAAATTATCATATATTTAAAGTACTTTTCTAACAAACGAAATATGTTTTGAATTTTCTGAGAATTTTCTGAATATAGTTGGTACAACTGGTAAACCGTAAGAAATAAAATCTTGCTACACAAAAATATAGAACTCCTAAAAGTACATAGTTTACGTCATAGTTTGTGTAGTTAACTATTCCTGGGTTATATCTTGGTATTAGTTTGTATTTTGAAACTCTTGTCCGTACTTTTCTCAAATGGTAAGTAACGTTTCCTTTTTTTTTTTCTCCCTTAACTATGCAAACAAAACGGAATTTTAAAGCCATTATTTTTTTATCCAGATTTTTGAACCCTATTTTACACAGTGGTATATTAGGGCTAGAATTGATACATAAAATATACAATTTTAACAAAAATATTTTAAATACTAGAAGGAAGAAATGATGTTTTAATCTGATGCATATTAATTTAAACTATTTCAGACGTTTAAACACTGAGTTTATAAACATCATGAAGTACTTATACTGTTGTGGCTTCATTAACAAAGATGTGAGCGGAGCAGAAAATTCAGTTCCTAGAGAGTCTAGCTGGAATATTAATTCTTGTCTTTCTCTCCAGAAAATGGGACAACAGAAAAGGAGATGAACCACAGTTTGAAATTCTTCACCACAGATGCACTCGGGGTTGGATGTTAAGTGAAAGTGTGATAAGTATTCACAAAATTTACCATGTCCACTTAAAAATTGTGTCAAAACAAAATTTGCAACAAGAGTTTCAATTTTCCTCTGTCATATACACGCCTGGCTCTCACCAAGGCGGCCCGGGTTCGATCCCAGGCGACCGCAAAGTGAGATTGGTGGTGGACAACACGGCGTTGGGGTGGGTTTTCTCCGGGACCTCCGGTTTCCCCCGCCATCTCATTCCACCGGTGCTCCATCTTCATCTCATGTATCATCAGTGTCGCCACCTGCGGTGCCGTATGTAGTAAAAGCGGGCGTTAAACATTACACATTTCATTTCTGTCATATACACTAGGGAAAAATAATGTTTTTGTTAAACTTCCATTTGGAGTTGTTAGCCATTTTTGGTTCCATTCTTCAAGAATATGTTGATGTATTATTCTCCTTACAGTAGAAATAGGACATAAAGAGTATGTCACAGGAAGATTGGATTCCGCAGCCTTCTTAGCCAAGCAATCAGCTCTCTGGTTACCTAAACTTCCACTGTGTCCTTTAAGCCATCCCATGCAAATATGTTCTGAATGGTTTTGAAGCAAGGTTTTAATTTCATGTGCTAATTAATTTAAATTGTATTTATCATTAATAGCGAGTAGAGCTGATTGTGAATCACTAAGAACACGGGCACTGTTTCCATTAACAGTACACCATTTTATAGCTTCTTTAATTGCTAAGAGCTCCGACTGGAATACAGAACATTCAGGTGACAATTTAAACATGGAGTGAGTTAGTTCCGTTTGGTTTTCGTAAACAACAAAAGCACATCCTACTGCAGATATATTATCTTCAAATTGGTAACGCGAACCGTCTGTATATATGTAATAATCATGAAAATTACATATTTCCTTTAAACAGGTTACAAAACTTAATGGGTGTCCTGCTGTGGTAGGATGCTCCGGGATTTGTAGTTTTAAGTGAGACAGATAAGACGCACATTCACGTTCGTAATAGTTGCTGTTGATAAACCCTATAATCTGAGCTATTGCTATAATCTGAGCTGCATCAGTGGAGATTGTACGATATCCTCGAATTATGCGAAGGAGGAATCCCCTTTGAATTTGTGCAAGTTTTATAACTGCCCATTTTTATTAAGAACATCTGGAATGCAGATACACCATACAAGATTACGGGCACTACAGCACCTTGATATATAATTTTAAGAATACTAGAATTCAGACCCCAGGTGGGTCTTGTTGTTGTTGCGAGGGCACCAAGGAGCCATTATTAGCTACCCGCTCTTTAAAGATTTGACTATCGTTTATTCGATAGTATATTGTCAGTACTTCCTGTAGGGTTACATAAAACAAAGGAGTACATGAGAAGACCTAATATGACTGATTTGAAAGAAAGTATGTGAATGCCGATGCCATTCCAGCTCAAGAATGCTCTGAAGTTGGCAATATTTAAGGGGTACATATTAAAATATAAACATAATGATAAACTTTCATATTTAATTAGAATAATGTGTTACTCTTAGTGTTGAATAAATGTTTTTCCCCTTACACAGAGTTATACATTAGAAACGTATTTCATAAATATGGCGTAATCTGTTGGTAATATCTACATAGTAAATAAAACTATATACGAAGAATGAAATAATATTAGTAAATTTGGAACACACTCCCTGGTTTAGATAACCACACGCCAGGATGATATATTAAGGTTAGCTCAGGTGAGGCGGATCAATATTTCGCAAATATTTTACAAAAGCCTTATTTGTCACATAAATACGAAAGCTATTGCCTTATATTGAAGCTTAGACATTCTAGATAATGCTAAGTCCTAAATTTTCCGGTGAGGAATTTTCTGTATACTTCCTTTTCATTCTTATTCCAGCAGACCAGCAGAAGAATCGGGTCAGTCAGGTTTACCCGAGTGGAGTGGTTTCGGCCAACACCTAGCTGCTTAGTGCGGCTTTATCTGAGCAGTATAGAAGTTGTCGTTTGTCTCAAGCGTTTGTGTCAGGGCATAGGTTTCTCTGATCTATTGGGTTAAGCTACTCAGGCTGCCGCCTGGGGTATGTATTCCCAAGGCCGCCTTCACTCGAACTCCCCGCTTGGAGGAGGCTAGAGTGCAGACAGCACGATCAGAGGGGGTAGGAAACTGTGTGAGGGTGTTATCTAGACCCACTTCTGGTTCTGAGGTTTATGGTGGTCTGGAGAGAACCCCTCCTAGGCTAATAGCCCATGGCGTCCTTGGGGAGTTTGTATCTCCTCCTCCTGCGAGGAGCTCTGTGGTCATACGGACCCAAAGTGTTAACCAGCTGGTTGGAATGGGTAGACAGTTTTTGGTGGAGGGTTTAGATCTCTCTCTTACCATGTCCACTATGTAAGGGATTTGGGAGTATTCATGTAGGATATGAGTAGGGAATCTGCGCCCAGTACAGTAGATCATCCTTAATGCCCGATTCTGCACGATCTGTAGTCTGCGGATGGTGGTTGGAGCCGCCAATCCCCAGACCTCGCACCCGTACAGAATCATGGGTGGAATAATCGCCCGGTACAGGAGTAGTTTGAGGTGAGCAGGCAATTCCGACCGGAAACTAACCCTAATCGCCCGATATTAGAGGATGAATAAATAGAATTGGCATAGCGGACGAATCGGAATGGAAAGAAAAATGTGGAATACTCAATTTAAGTACATAGTCTTATCATGAGAACAAACTAACATATTTCTACACTTGTATATTTATCGCTGCGGACCCCTAGCACTCGTGGTACCTCTGACGTTACTAGAGGAACCTCGGGCCGAACAGCCGAGCCCCTCCTTCGGGAGTTGTTCGGATTGGGATGGCTTCGAGGGGGCAGTGTGTTCCCGATACTCGTGGGAGATTGGGTATGTCTTCGGACGGGGTTGAGGGAAGCCATTAAGTTTCCGGGTACTAGCCTGCTAAGCTAGTAGAAGGTGTGCTAGATCACCAGGCGGCCCCACCGAGGTCATATCGGTAGTCTTCACCTTGAGTGTTGACGCGCGTAAGTGGCGTATCCACTTCCATCCCGTCTTGTGTCCCTAGGACCAGATGGGGGGGGGCTTGTTAGGTAACTAGGTCTTGCCCTACGGAAAGCCCCACGGAGGATGCCGAGCGCCCTTTGGGACAGCTCGGATACTCCCTGGTTGAAAGAGGCCCGGGTCTTGTTCCTACGGGTTCAAGGCTAATGAGAGTAGAACCTCTGGACTCAACTTGTATATTTATATCTTTATGTATCTCACACACAGTTTCCACATATGAATTGCTTCTTTCCCACATCAGCCCCACAGTGTACTATTCTCCATTTTTCAGGGCACATATGAGCATCATTTCACCTATTTCATTCATCGTCCGATATGACATCGTCAGTTTGAGGACGTATTTAAAAAAATTGAATGCTTAATCCGCTTTGCTCGCTGTTGTAGCGGTTTTTATTTTTGCACGTTTGCAGCACTGATTAAGTAACCACCATAACAAGGAGGATTATGGATGTATGAAAGTCTGTATTTTCTTACTGTACAAGTTTCTGGAGCAATTTCATTGCAAATTCGTTATAAATCTATCTTAAACGAAGTTAAAAAATAACAAAATGCCAGAAATGCAGCAATTACATAGCCCCTCTCTGGAAAAATAGCTTAGACTGAAGAAACACAATCGTATTATACACTTAACTGTTTCAGGTAGTTAACTTCTTCGCCTACAAAGGTCGTTCTAACAAGTAATAATTATGCTCAAAAGTGATACTTAAACGTAGATTTACGTTACTGTATAAGTAACACTCCGCCTAAATTTACTGTGTAATTTATTCAGAATAATTTCTCAATCTTAAAATTGAACGTCTACGCTCAGAATTCGGAGTTCTAACAATAATACAAGCAAATGTGTTGGTGTTACTACGTGGCAAAGAAGAAGGCGTATCGACAAACATTCGCAAAATAGAGATGTTTACTTCAGCTTATCGCACATACACGGTGAGTCCAATTCAGATATAATCATGTCTTCTGGACAGCAACGTGTCATACATCGGCAGGCGCGAGAAAACATATCACGCAGCTTCCAATTGCTCTATTTGTGTTTCGTAACTTACTGTACGTCAACTTACTACTATTTCACTCTTCTAATCGACCAGATAATACTCGATAAGGCACGATCACAGCTCTGATCACCTGAAGGTCAATACGCCTCAACACTATCGAGTAATACACACACTGGAGGCGCATTGTTGGTCTATTTACATTCTGCAGTAGCATGTGCACCATCACATTTTACACAGCGAGCGCTTTTATGACAATCATTTTTACTGTACCCATATTCTTGGCAACTGTAGCACTGGATGATGTGACGCTTTGGTTTAGGAGGTTCTACTTTTATGACTGCACGGTGCAATCTAGTTAAATCATAGATTTTTTTCATTATCTGGACTTGGTTTGAGCTCCACGAAACAATAGTGGTAGCGGGTTCATTGTAACTGGATAGTAAACAGGAACCATCTGTGTACTATATGCGCAAGATTTCTTGAGCGCTGGATTTACGGTGTAGTGCGGGCAGAGGAAAAAGAGAGAGCTAACACGCTTTTGTTTCTGCAGTGTGGTCAACCTACAAAAAGAAAATTCAGCCAAATTGCGGTAAGATAAGCGAAGACATGTTCCGAAGGTAAGAGATGTGCCAACAAACAATTGAACTCCATGCGATATGCCGTATGCTTATATATTTACTGTTATAAAACACATAAAAGTAGAAAACAAATATTATGACAGTTATAAACACTCACTCGCTTTGTGATTCTTCGATTTCCAAGTCACATGAGTCACTTTCATCGCTTCTATCCTCTAATGTGTTAATAATTCCATTAATTGCATTTTTTATTACATCATCGTTTCTCCAATATTGCATTTTGAGCTCTTGGACCTTCTTAGCGTATCCTTCCCGATCCGTCGCTTATAAAGCAAGTTTCCGCAGATAGTTAACATTGCGTACTTTGTAAACATTCTTTATTTTTGCCCATGCCAGCTCAATTGCATTCAGATCACAGTTATACGGAGGTAGACGAAAAATAGCGTGTCTCTTTCAAGAGTCATAACCCTTAAAACAAAGTCTTGTTTTTAGATTTGTTGTAAACTGGTTAGCTAATAATTAACCTCAAAATTGCTCAAAATGAAATGACGTACGTGTGAAAACTTAACATATTAGCCACTAGATGTCACAGTGTGTAACGCATTTCCTGTTTCAAAGCTGTCATCTGTACAAAAGTGAATCGAGAAGATATTGACACATTTTGTCATCTGTGTTTACGGAAATAGGCGAAACCTACCGAATGAGGACTTGGGACCCGAACGCTCAAGAAATCTTGCGCATATAGTAGGTGAGAAACCAAATGATCTTAATTCATTCATTACAATGCCTGTATCACATGTAGAATGTAAACCGCGAATAACTACTCGAAAATTACGGTCCTGCTTCATTTGGTAAGCGTAACTCGGCTTTGTTGTGTTCAAGGTAATGAATTGCCTTTCTATATCCTTCTGCTGTTTCGAAACAAAACTTAACTCTCTGATTTGAAACAGTAGTAAGCTTACAGTTGCCTACTGTTTCACTTTGTAGTGCCTGCAGAACTGCATTCATGTCTATAAGGTTATTTATCTAAATATTTGGTGGTTTAACAGCTTTGTCTTGGGAGTTATCATTTTTACTATCATCCTGGTTCACGTTTTCATTGGATTCATCCTGAGTTAGATTACTCAGTGGTTCAAATGGATTCGGAGTGGAAAATGGAGATGTGTTGGCAGACCTGTTAGTACGTAATCTTTTCGCTGCGTTGTTTATCGCATGATTGGCTTTTGTTTCATTGATATTCAATCTGAGCTGAGCGCAGTAACCAATCCATTTTACACAACTAAGTGTTAAGGGATTTTAGAATAACTAAATTATCTACTACTTACAGTAAACTCCAACACAATATGAGAGTTTAAGTCTACACAAATAACTTAAATTGTTGCATTAGTATAGAGAACAAATAAACACACTCATGGCCCAAATTGAACATTAATGCCCGATTTCACCAACAGATATTAAAATCGACGTTAACAAATGTAATGTAACAATTGTCACAGCGCTAAAACTAATGTTAAATTTCTTGCATTTCACCAACCTGTTTTCTTAAAATGTTAACAAACCTATGTTAACGCCAAGAGACTTGTAACTATCACAGCTATACAAGGCTATGGATGATATTCTGAACGTACTCCGATGCGCTTTTGTTTTCATTTTCGTCTGCAGAAATGGTGGATGAACAAAATCATAAATAAAGCCGTGAGACAAATTTCTCATCGACGGAGAAAGAATTGTTAATTGAAATGGTGACAAAGTGTAAGGATATCATGGAAAATAAGAGGACGGATGCAGTGAATGTAAAAGAGAAAGATGTCCCGGGGAAAACATTGGAAACGAATTTAATTCAAATGCAGTGTCACTACTACAAGCACCAAACAACTTGTCAGTATTACGTAAATTTAAAACGAGGTGCGAAGAACAAGTGCCTTAAACGTTTCAAGACGGGAGGTGAACAATGTATTATCCACATAATTCAGTGAATTATAAAATCGCAAAGTTATTAATACTTGAAGCAAAGGCGAGAATGCATATTCCTTTCCAAGTATATTTTAACTCATTACGTAAATTTAAAACGAGGTGCGAAGAAGGACAGGTGACTTGAACGCTTCAAGATGGTAGGTAGACAGTGTATTATCCACATAATTCAGTGAATTATAAAATCACAAGGATATTGATACTTGAAGCAAAGGCGAGATCGCCATATTCCTTTCGATGCATGTTCTAACCTCTCTTGTACTTCCGCAGTAACATTCATAGCAAAATGTTTCGACAGTCTATACCTCCGTAAAATCTTTTCTTCGGATAGTTCCTCAAAATAATTTCTCCTCATAGGCCGTAATCTATTATGAATGCCATTTAGACGGTCTTAAATATAGCAAATAAATATCAACAGCTGAGTTCATGCACGCCATCTTGACTATTTACAATTGTTAAGGACTTAACATTAGAAATTCGGCTTGTTGGTTTAACATGAGATTTAACACGAGTGTTACGCTAACACTTGTTGGTGAAATGCAATTTTTGTTTTAACTATTGCTAAACTCGTGTTAAGTCTTAACATTTGTTGGTGAAATCGGGCATAAATGTTTTGGTGCTACTGACATGTTGAGTCTTGTTTATACGTAAGTATCTTTACAAATTGTGCAACAAGGAGGGAAGCCCTCTTCGGGGAATTTTATTGTGTCATTGAAGTTATCCGGCCTTCCTTATCTTCCACAAGTTGCGACAAGTTGTCACATGCCAACAATTTGTCCCAAGCAATACTCACATGTCTCCGCATTACCAAGGTCAACATGCTGCCGGCACAAGGAGCATGACATTATGCGCATACTAAACAGTTAGGGTGAATGAGATCGTCGACTGTTCTTTTGTCAAGCCTTGAAATTGATCGCCGATAGAGTTAGTAACCTCTGTTGCAGCTTGCTACAAATGTGCTATGGAAGAACAGAAGTAAACTATATGGGATTGTTTGCCTAGGAGTACACATGTACATAAAAGTACTACTGGAGATTCTTTCAATCTGGTAAGTAACTCTTGCATCATATATACACAAGTTGTATCATTACTTCAGAAGTTCAAATACAGGAGTCGTTGTGAAATATTTTCTTCACTTCATCTAGTTGATGACTGTTTATATAAAAGCAAATGAAATAGGTATGTAAAATGGCTTAGGTACCAATGTCAGTCAAATGTAGGTTATTAGTTATTACACATTCTTAGTCTTAATGCCATGTAAACTGAAAAGAATTATTATTATAATTGCCTACTTGTGCGCTTTTTGAAGCACAAATGTAAGATTTAGAGCGGTAGCGAAGCGTCCAGTGAAGTTCTGGAAGCGACGTTTCCCCAAGAAGTTCAGCAGAAAAGAAAGAAAAAGAAAAAAATCATGTAATACCATATTTTATTTGCTCTGGGTTTTCAAAATTTATCCGCGAACATCTAAAGTGCTGCAGACATTTTGATAGCTGTTAAGATTCAAATTACTAGTTCCGCTAGCTAATTCAATACTGAATATGTATTTAGGCATTCGTCACTACTTGCTTCTTAGGTTTCGGGAAGCAATAGTGACTCTTCGATAGTTAGGAAGCACTTCCCGTAGGGAGGGGATCCGTCCCCATCAGCTGCCGTGGTGCGGGCACTGCGGACCCCTAGCACAAGTGGTATCTCTGACGTTACCAGAGGAATCTCGGGCCGAAAATTTGAGCTCCTCCCGTAGGGGAGTTGTTCGGATTGGGTTGGACTCGAGGGGGCAGTGTGTTCCCGACACCCACGGGGAAATGGGTACCTCCGGATAGGCTACGGCCGCCCGCAGGGAGTAGATGGTTGCCTCATAAGTCCCGGGTACTAGCCTGCAGAGCTATTAGAAGGTGTGCTAGATCACCAGGTGGCCCTACCGAGGTTTTCGGAAGTCTTCCCTGCGGGGTTGACGCGCTTAAGTGGCGTATCCACTTCCACCCATCTTGACGTTGTGCTCAGCGAGGGGGCTTTTTAAGAAATCAGATATTGCCCTATGGAAAGAGCCCCGGAGTTATCCATCGCTCCCTGGTAGGAGGCCCCGGTCCTTGGTCCTACGGGTCCAGGACTAATGGGAGTAGAACCTCTGCGCTTAAATTAAACTCCCTCCACTGATATTCATCGTCAGTTATGCGAAGTCTATGGGCCACAGTGTATGGACGTCAAAAACTTGCGAAAGTGGGTCAGAGAGTTCAAAGACGGACGTACAGCGTTCTGGTCGGCCTTCGGTTTGAGCCGAAACAATTGCAGAAGTGGAGAACAAATGCTTAAAGATTGGCGTGTGACAGTTCGCGAGCTGTGCGAACTTATCCCTGAAGTCAGTAAAACTACGATTTACAAGATTTTGACCGAACATTTGCATTATCGCAAGGTGTGTATCGGGTGGGTCCCCAAAATGCTCACCGAAGACCATTAAGGGCAACGTGTTGAGGCGTCCAGACTTAGCACCTAGTATTATCATCTGTTTCCTGAGTTGAAGTCACACCTGGGTGGAAGACATTTCCAGACCAACGATGATTTGAAAAACGAGGTTGAGTGCTACCTGCGCAACTTGGCGGGAGAGTGATATGGCAAGGGTATACAAAAGCTGCCACAGCGCATGCAAAAGTACATCGATCGCAATGGTGATTACGTTGTAAAATAGCTGTAAGTTCCACCTTTCCAGCAGTGTAACATTCCTTGACAATAAATATGTTTTCTATGTTAAATAAAATTGGAGACCTTATTTTAAGGACACGCCCCGTATATAATTATGATGAAGCATATTTATGAGTAAATTTCATTTAACTATATACACAGATACCTGAAATAACAGTAAAAGCTTTCTTGTTACAAAATCCTTTTGATCTATGACTGTTTCGTGAAGAAAAAAGGTAACGGTTCATTGTAATGCACTTATAATTAATGATCTCTTCTTGACAACGTTAGGCTTTTGTCGCTTTGATTAATACAAATAGTAGATATGCGTGCTCGGACTTGCTAATCATTTGCAGCAACTGTAAATACTACATAGTAAAAATAACAGTAACTGAAGCTTTATATAACTTTTTTGTAGCACGTTATGTCGTCAGCATGTGTGTATAACTAGCTGTAACAAATTGCTACTGACAGGATAAAGTTACGGCCTTTAATAAGCACAAATTAATAGCTAAGACCATCTCAAGCGTCTGGTCCAAAACACAGCTCTGAACTTGGTTTTTGAACAGCGTTTCGGGACTCTTTTCTATATACAGGTCACAGATTATTTCGGTTTAAGCATCCGATCAATTCTCCCTGTTTTACTGATTTCCAAAAATACATGTACTGGAAATTTTGAGGTTCTTTGAATCTGGAAAAGAAAAGAATTATGCTTGAGTATTTATGACTGATTAATTTCAAACTTCGAGTTTAGCAAAATAAGACCTGAAGCTTTCCTGGCGACGAACGCGCTCACTTTTTTCTCGGGCAGACAGCCAGGTGCATAGATGATTAGATATCAACGTTTCGGGAGTGTGCATCTCTCCCATCATCAGGATATTTATAAAATGTTATAACCTCAAATGAAATACTGGATATAACACAACTACAAACAAAGACAAAACACTATCAAAATTTGCATCACTGAACAAAAGACTGTTTTCAGTAAATTAAATGCCAGGTCAGGATATGGCGTGAATATAGAAACTTGTCAAATAAACGTAACTACTTAACTTGATTATCAAGCTGATCTTTGCTACTTAATTCGAAGGATTTCCATTTTAAAGCCGGTTTCCAAGAGGAGCTGAACTGAAATCCAGCATCACGATTAAGCGTGCTCCTTTCAGAGGAAATCGTCAAAGCCTCCTTAATTCTCCCCTCCCGGTAACTGTTACATTTTGCCAAGATGGTCGTCTCCCAAAAATTGGCTCTATGGTCGTTATCAAAACAACGCTCTGTCAGCCCAGACTTCTCAGGTTACATTAAACGAATTTTTTCAATCTTCGGAGGTGGCTTGTGGATGGTCCTTATGTTGTTTTTGGTGAGAATTCTGCTGATTCTGCCGGATAGATTGCCGGTAAATGGGATGCAGGCTGTAGCGGTAGGTTCATCTGACGCTTGCTTATTACAGGTTTCCCTTTTCTAGCTTTGGTGATCGAGGCTTCAACGTCATACTCGGAGTAGCCGGAAAGTGAGTTTCAGGTGTTATAATTCGTGCTTCAAGTGGCTGGGATCAGAGAGACAACGCTCTGTAGGCCAGTGTATTGAGAACTCCCAGTCGTTGAGACTTATAATGGAAACTATGAGCGTTCAGATAGAGATCGCTGTGTGTAGGCCTGCGATATACAGCATGCCCCAGTGTACCATTACTGTTTTTTATAAATATCCTGATGATGGGAGAGATGTACACTCCCGAAACGTTGATACCTATACATCTTTTCACCTGGCTGGCTGCCCGAGTTAAAAAAAATGGAGTTTAATAAACACAAGATTTACAAGAAAATACTCCATCCCAAATTAAACTTTATACGGTAAACGTTTGGTAAACTGTTTTTTATTTTATTTATTTTTAATTTAGGTACCATACGTTTAAAATATTTTTGTGATGAATGTATATATTGAAATTTACAGAAATAACCTCAGAAACTCTTCATTATGAATGATTTTTGTGTAACTAGTAAACTGTAAGAGATAGAAAAAATCTTACTCTACAAAAACGTGGAGCTTATATAAATGGAATTTAACAATTGCAGCCGCTCCAAACTTACGAGAGGCTGTCGTAAAGTTTTAATTGTCACTCTTTAAAACTTTAAAACTGTAACACATTAACTGTTTGTGTTGATATGTGCCGGTTAGCTCTTCTCTACGTAGTCACTATCCAGAGTTACATATTTTTCTCAGCGTTTTTTGACCTTCCAAATACCTTGATTGTAGAAGTCTGCAGAATTCGATTTATACCACTCTTCCATTTCATTTATGACGTCATTTGTGTTGTCAAACCGGCGAACACGCAACGGATTCTTCATCTCCCAGAACAAGAAAATGTTACTTGGTACGAGATCGGGCGAATAAGGTGGATGCTGTAAAGTCTCAAAGCCACATTCACTTGTTTTGTCAACTGCAACTTGAGATGAATGAGCTGGTGAGTTGTCAGCCAAAAGACGAACTACTTTGGAGAGCAAACCGCGTCGTTTCTTAATCAGAGTTGCTTGTAACTTGTCCAGAAAATTGCAGTAGTATCTGCCAGTGATGGTTTGACCCTTGGCAAGATAATCTGTAAGGATGACTTCACGACAGTCCCAGAAACCTGAAAGCATGAATTTTTCACCTTTGCCTTCTTGGGAGGGTGGAATAGGCATGATACCATTTCATGCTCATGGGTTTTGTCTCTGGATCATACTGCGAGATCCAGGATACATTCATGGTTACCAGACGATAAAAAATGATCTTCATCCTGTTCCAACAACATCTACATCTGCCTTGAAAACTCACGCCATATTTGCTTTTGGAAAGGTGTTAGCAAACGTGGAACCCACCGTGCAGACACCTTAGACATGTGCAGTTCGTCATGAATAACTTTCCATATACTACCATAACTAAGATGTATCTCGTTCATGATCATTTGGATGGTTGCTCGTCTGTCTTCCAGTATTAAACACTCCACTTACTTCACTGTGACAGCTGACGGTCTACCAGCTCTTGGCTCATCTGTCAGGGACATATTACCGGTTTGAAAATTCCTTTTCCACCTCACAATAGTGTCATACGATGGGCAAACATTTCCATAAACAGCAGCTTTGCCCTTCAAATGCAGGAACTTGATCACACTACTATCCTCAATGTTCTCCATCTTACACCTCAGTCACTTCTGGCACTCACTGTAAAAAAACAAAAGAACTCTAATCACTGAAACTACCAACATTATGTCCCGAAGGATCAATGATGATATTGAAAAACTTTCATCACTCAAACATAAAAGCTACCGGGTGATAATTAAAATTTTACCCCCTCGTAGGTTACTAGTCTAGAAAGGGTGTTAGCAACAGGAAATATCCATTTCCGAACTTTGTTTAAAAAGGTGAGCATCGTAGGGTATTGCTTAGCTAGTAATAATAACTACACTTTGCGGGTTCAGCGTAATCACGGCAGCCAACTGTCGACCACACGCAGAAGTGGGCGGTCATCCAACCGATACGGGGAAGTAAGGGTCAACATCATGCATCCACCAGCTGGAATGTAGGTTTACTTGGCCTTAATCGCTGCCTATGGTTCGTTACATTTCTCACAATTCTGAATGTGTGAAGGATTACAATTTGAATCCAAAAAGGGTGGAATCAAACCTGGCCCAATACCATAGCCAGTAACCAAAGCCACGTTCGCTTGCCTCGGTAGCGTAGATGGTAGCACCTCAGTTCAAGGGGTCTCGAGTTCAAATTGTGGTGAGTTTATATGGATAAGAGTTTCTTCTATAGACCCTGGGCCCATTTTAGCATCATTTCACCCATTTCATTCATCATCTGGTATGACTTAACGTTGGAGGAGAAAAATAGGAGTTACATTCCACCACGGCGCAACACATATCACTAGATATAAACCATAAATATCTGGGTAAATCTGTTAACGCAAACGATCTTTATTTGATTAACTTAAGTGCAGTATTACGCCATATGTTGCCAGTTGCTGTTGGGTTCTTTTTTGAGGCCAGATAAAAGTTGCAGTTTCATTGAAAAGTCGTGTACATGATATAATATTGTGAATGTTCCCGGAATTCGAGATAACAGAAAAAACCTCTGATAAGATAACAGAATGACGTACCAAGCTACTACGGTAGGCTTGTCCTTAAAATGATTTTACAATCAGTTGTTTGTAAGCTTCTGTTGAATGTACAGGTGCTTCATGCGGAGTTCAGTAAAGGTATGGCTTTTGTGTCTGGAGTTAATGGAGATTACAGGAAAACAAACTTTGTAGATTGCAATAAATACGTAAAATATGAAGCTATTAACAGTGGAGCAAAGAAATATATACAAATATAACAATTTTTAACTTAAAGCTTCACTTATCTTATAAGAAATGATGATGATTTTCTTATAAATCGTCCGGAATTGCGATTTCATGTAAACTTTTACATATCTTCAGCCGGAAACAAAGCTGTTCTCATCGTTACAAACGCTAGATGTTAATATGTTTTTGTTAGTACTACCAAAATCTGAAAATGAAACAAATTTAAAAACAGAATCGACTGCCAGTATTTCAAAATTCATTACGCGATGTTTTTTTTTTTTTTAAAATAAATAAATTTTCCCAAACCATTAAATCCATCTGACCACTTAACTGTTTTAATAATTTAACTTCTGGATTTATTTCATGGTTAAATGACCAAAAATGATCCGCTACGGCCGATTTATCAGTTTATTTATACATAAGTATAAACATTTAACCATAGGCCTCAACGGAAGATTTGTTGAGACGAAAGCAGAATTTCAAAGCAGCATATTGTTCCTTGCGTGTTACCTCCATTGCAGTGGTAGGCGATACTGAACATGTCTGAATTTGCCTGGTTCTCACAGACGGGAACCAGGAGTACCAACAATGAAACTACTACGGCGTGTTTGTTTCACATTAACCTAACAGAATGTAATAAGATTGAATTTTAGTGCGAAAAATTATGACCGTAAAAAATTATGATCATTCTTTATTGATCAGCCCTCGCAGATTTAAATATTTAACATAAAGATAGATGATGTACAGGCAATATGAAAAGAACTCAGGAATAATTTGTAATTACATACAGAAACAAGATCAAATATTGCCCTGCAGTTATAACATAAAATGTATAAGTAAATACAATTTGTCAATTGCAGTATCTGAGCTTTATTTTTAACGTTAGGTAGAATTTCAAGTCTCATAATTATGTATTATATTTGATGTGTAGTGCATAGCATCTGCTGTTAGTTCTTCAATAAGCATACATTTAAGTAAATTTCGTACAGTCATCGAATATAATTGGCAATGATTTATTATTAAAACAGCTACATGTCACTTACAGAGCTGCGTTAGATTATCAAAATGATTCCTCATGCACATAATCTTGTACATAGTACAACTTTTTGAACAGACATTTTTAAGGGTATGTATGACTGAAATTTTCAAATTCTGAACTAATAATGCTAGCTTTTTCAAATTTACACCATAGGTGTAGTATAATGTAAACATGTTACAACCTAAATTTAAACCATTTTTCTCCAGCAGTTTAGAAATTATTATAAATTTTGTATGTTTTTTGTTACGTCACTAAAAAAGTCCCTTGCGACAAAATATTTTGAATTTTGGTCTAATATTTTAACCCTATGTTCATAATACACATACGTTTTGAAATTGCTCTGGGTTTTCTGTGTCTCCTTTAGTTTAGGCCACAAAATTTTTTTAATTTACAAATACTATTTTTTTGTCTAAAAACTGTAAGTTTTGTGTTTGAAAATTAAAAATATATGCTTATATACATTTCACAATAAAACCTAGGGCAATTTCCATTCCTCATGATATTCTGAACCTGTGTAGGAAATTTCATGAATGTAGTACAAAAACTGCATCGCACGGAGCATTTTACAGGAAGAAAAATGCTGAAAATATGAACATTTAGAAAACAGCGATTAAAGATTTGATTGCATAACTCAATTAAAATCCATCAGGCTGATAGGTTGGACCCTCAGATTTATTTTTCCTCTCCTCTGTTGCTGCTTTTTCCACCTTTTTCTTCTTTAGATGTTGCTTTTCTTCTGCACAACTTCGCTTCTTGCTTTGCAGGATACGAGTCTGATCTCGCTGCACTGAAGTTTTTCTTGCTGAGTCTACTACACTTTCACCTCTGATATTTTGCTGCAGCTCCAATGACTTAAGACTACCCATGTTAAACTCACTGATGCTTTTAATAACAGCAAGATCCAATTTTTGTTTTGATATGAAAACTTCCTTTGGGCACTTATTCCATATGACATGATGTAAAGATTCATTAGCATTCTGTGTTTTTCTTGTTTTGCACATCTCTAGTAATGTTGTAGAAGCCAGCCTCTGATATATTGGCAACATTTTAGGAACTATTTTGTCTGAAAGCCTTATTTTTCTTTTTTTGAATTGAAAATTTAAGAACGGAAAACAGACAAAGAATGTGGATGTAGGCAAAAGAGGGCGTGACTCTGACAGAGTTTAAAGGCCACCGACATTTAAATAAGCATTTAAAAATGGCGTCCGGAGGCAAATTATGCATTTTTCACATTCTGGAATGTCTAAATTATTTTATAGAATTAAAATAAAAAAAGTCGTTATTTTCACGATGTTCATGAAATTTCAGTCATGCATATCCTTAAAGCATTGAAATTGTGAACTACTATCTTAAGATTATTACGAAGGGCATAGGTATTATTTCCTCTTATGTTAAACCTTCTCTCTATCTGCTTTACAAACCAAATTTAGAACTTAAAGCGTACATTGTCACTATTGTATACTCCTAGGGATATCAGTGGGGTCCATTATAAACGACACGCTACGTTGTACGTGCGACATCAGCAACCACCAACAGAAATTGCAGTGAATGCGTGGCCTGAATGCTACTCGATCAATTAAGAGGGCATCTACTCTGTAATTGATTGAACCTGTAAAGTAATTACGATTCTCTGGTGTAATTGTGATTAACAAGTTGCTTGAGGATATTCCAGCTGAGGCTGTGTGGTAACAGCTTACTGAGCGCTTCTGCCTTCTATTGGATTGGAAGAGGAAGTCCAGTTCACTGGCCAGCCCTTTGCTTGACCTTAGCTCAGATGCGTATATCTTAAAGCGTAAGCTTGTGAACTTTCCAATGGCAAAATATTCTACTGAATGCGTTCACCATAAATGCGTCTGTAGAAAGAATTGTTGCTTTATTTGGGCTAGGTTATCGCTGGATTATGCGTTTTAAAATAAAAATTTATGTTATTTTACAAAAATTTCTTCTTGCAGTGCAATTTTCACATTTTTAATCAATATTTCATTGAGCTAGAGAATAAGTTTGATAAGATATACACTATTAAATTAATTGGTTTAAAACAAGTTATTTTCCTTCAGTTGTGACTTTTGTCTCCATTAAAAATATCAAATTAGCGACGTAGCTCATTTGTCTTTTAATAACACTGGGCAACCAAAAAGAAAAAAATGAATGTTTCGAGCACTTCATGAGGCAATTCCTACTAATGTTGGGTTGAGAAAAACAAATATGACAATGAAACATTTTTATTAGCTCTAGTTTCTATGATATACACAAGGTGGAAGTATTATATATTAATGGATTGAGAGAAAAGGATACATTTTAATTACATACATGCTAACAACAATGAAAGTGCATTCGATTTGTTTAGTTGATAACTACATGCTAAGAGTTCTAAATTGCTGGAAAAATACTTCGCAGATAGTCGTGTCTGAAGAGAATCATGTGGTGGCCTATTGACTTCTTCGTCTTTTAGCTTGCCTCTTGTGATGGAGTTCCGCAGAATCCCAGCAGTAATCCACAAGCATTACTTCATTCCAACGGCCCTCATATCTATGTTCCATAACAGAAATGTCCTGATGGAATCTCTCCCCATGTTCATCACTAACAGCTCCACAACTAGGAGGGAAAAAGTCTAGGTGGGGGTGAAGATAATGGATCTTAAGGGACATGTTGCATCCAAGGTTACAGTATTTTTGCAGGAGCACTGTCAGCAAATGCTTTTAGCTGTCATCTACGGTATTTTGACAGGTGTGCCAACTCCCCCAAAAAATTCCCCAAAATTTGAAATCTTCAGTCTAAAAAATGAAATGTCACTATCTTCAAAACAAGAACTAATCTATCATTTTTATGGTGATTTTTTAATTCAGCAGATGGAAATACATGTAAATTCACTATTTTTAAGACCGAAACATTTTAATTTTTGCCCAGTGTAATTATATGCAAACGAGTTTTATTTTAATATTTCAGGGAAAATACTCCCAAAGTTTCACTGCAATTACTTAAAATTTTTAAGGAACATTTAAAATACGGAAACATTTCTGAAATATTGCAATCGAAAAGACAAACACAGGTAAAATATAAACAAAAGAAATGGCTTGAAATTCTGCTTATATAATTTTAATAAATATTGTTAAATTGAATGGTATTAATATTGTGACTGTGAGTTCGTGAAATTAAAAGTCCAGTTGTAGAAATTCCAAAATGCTCTTTTTCCCGTAGAAACACAGTTTGGCCAATCCTACAGTAACAGAATTACGTAACATACACAAATACAATCTGCAAGATCGTTAACCACAAACAAAGAGTTCACTTTCAAAACACAGCTGTACGAGTCCAATTCAATTACCACTCTATCTCACTGGCGATTCGTAGCTTCTTTAATGCTCCCATTCATGGTTCCAGAAGTTTGTGGAATTTTCTGTAAGACGGCACCAGAAGGATCTTCCAGTCATCTAACTTTATCTGTTTCGGCAAGCCTTTTATCTCCGCGTTGCACTATCTGTCCCTTGGTGTGCGTCAGCCGCGCTTATCGCAACAATGGGTTGGCGACAATATTTTAATTTTGAAAAAGAAAGAATTCAGTTGGGAAAAAATGTGATAAGTATTTGAAAAAATTTCAAAGTGACACCACCACCTCAGCTGAGGAAAATGTTTGTTGAGAATCAGACCTAATAATGGTTGGAAAATTTAACAAATTATTCAATCATTTTGACAATTTTAACCGTTCAATCCACTTAAAGAGCGATTATATATCACATTAACATTATTCTGAACATGTTGATGCTACAAGGTGGGTACACTATATGTATATTTTCAAGTAAATCATGCCTAGACGTTGCTCCGTCTTACTGGACTTACAACTACTACATCATTGAATGCCCTTAATCACTGATAAATGTATACGCTTAACGTCTTATAAACTTGTAAAGTAAATAGGAAGTTTAACATTAAATGAGCGGATTTGCCTCTGAATTAGTGTAATTTTACTTTCTATACATCTTAACGTGGAGTAAGAAGTGTGAATTATATTAATCCATCCAAAAATTCAGTTGGATATTTCACAGAAAGTATTAAAAACTCCTGAATAAATTCTAAAATAACTGGACCAAGTGTGTATGTGTGTTCAAAGAGGAACTTTTTAAATGCGGTATCTTTCAAGAATAATTACAGAAAAATGCGCTTTTGTAAGTGTAAATATAGCACATCAAATATTGTATGAAAATTGGTAAAAAATAGTTCCTTGACTTCTTTAAATGCTATAAACCTTGTTTAAAAGAAAATCATGAATAAAATTAATAAACTCAATTTATCGAACCATATGTTTTTACAGTATAGGTAAATAGATGGAGAAACACTAAAAAAATCGTGACAAAAATGTACTTAAGTGATGAATAAGCATTTTAGTTTTCAGTGGTAATTTGTTTAAAACAGTACGTGCTGAAATAAATTTATGCATAATTCTTTTGTGGCCAATAACATACTGTGAGAGGTCTATCAATTTCTATGTTGTCACCGATTGCATTATTCCGTTGAAGCCGCGCAAAGCCGATGCTACGCGTGGGCAAAGGCAGATAGTGGCGCGCAGTGCTAAAGGCTTGCCGAGAGAGAGGGAGAGAGAGAGAGAGAGAGAGAGAGAGAGAGAGAGAGAGAGAGAGAGAGAGACAGATGCCTGGATAGTTCTCTCCTCTCGCTGCGTCGTGAAAGGCCGTGAATCCCCGGCAGCTTTCGAGAACAATGACTGGTAGGTGTAAATAGCACCATGGACGGATGAATGAGAAACACTGGAGTTAATCATCCAATGAGCTGTTTGGCTTCAAAACTATCCCACTTTTAAACTTACAAACACCAGGGTGTCAAAAAGTGGTATTGCATCCTGTTCAAAATTAGAGGAGCAATCAAGCTACCTCGCAATCCTTCCTCGTTCAAATAATCCCACTCCATCCTGCATTCGCCAAAATGTTCAACCTGCGATAACACCCAAAACCTGGGTGGGCACGCAGCAAAACCTTCTGGCTTTAAAATCCTGTCAGTACCTTGTGTGTATGAGTGAGTCAGTTGCGAGTTTAGCTGTTAAATTGTGTGTTTGCAGCTATTTGAAGAGTACTGCAAGTGAATTCTTTCGTTTGTTTACGTGTGGTGAAGCAACGAGAGACTGCGTTTGTGTTATGACACGTCAGCTTTAGAACCTGTAAGGGATGTACACAGTGTTTTTATTTAAAGAAAGAGCATTTTAAATTTCTTCAAGACTTTCAATTGCCCGCCTCGGTAGCGTAGATGGTAGCATGTCTGCCTCACGTTCAAGAGGTCCCGAGTTCGAATCTCGGTCAGGGTGAGTTACCTGTGTAAGGGTTTTTACGGGGTTTTCCCTTATCCTAAAGGACGAATGTCGGGTAACTCTAAGCTCCACAGACCAGGATCTATTTGAGCATCTATTCACCCATTCCATTCATCGTCCGATATGACTTAATAAGTTATAGGACCTAAATTACAAAAAAGAAAAAGACTTAATTCTACGAACCCACAAAATCACAATATATACTCAAACTAGGAAAGAATGTAGATTATGTTCCTATTTTTAAAATAAAAATTGGGCTGTTATTCTTAACCTTAGCACTCTTATAAATGGCATTGCAGTCAAATTAGGTTTCCGCAGTTAGCATCATAAATGTGGCATTTCTCCGGAAAATAAATGGTTTTGCAGGCGAATTCTTGACAGTGTGGTGCTTAGGTTAGTAGCAGTTAAAAATGTCGTGTTATAGGTCCAGGATAGAGACAATTTGTTTATTAAAGATCTGTAACAACATATACTATAACCTAAAACACAAATTTCTATAAAAGTTGTAATATATACCGGAAAGTTCGATGTGTGCCTGACCGTGTTTATTAGTTCTGTATTAGTGCAACAAATTATTTGTGAAGATTTAAAAGCTCTTATTATGCTGGATTCTACTGTAAGTAGTAGATAATTTAGTTATTCACAGGTAGAGGTGTTAGTAATAAGTTCCCTTAACACTTCATTGTGAAAATGCATTGGTTACTGCGCTCAGCTCAGATTGAATATCAATGAAACAAAAGCCAATCATGCGATAAATAACGCAGCGAAAAGATTACGTACTAACAGTGCTGCCAACACATCTCCATTTTCCACTCCGAATCCATTTGAACCACTGAGTAATCTAACTCAGGATGAATCCAGGTAAAACATGAATCAGGACGATAGTAAAAATGATTAACTCCCAAGTCAAAGCTGTTAAACCACCACCTATTTACATAACATTAGAGACATGATTACAGTTCTGCACGCACTAAAAAGCAAAGAAATTTTCAAGACAAGACAGTTTCCTACACCCTCCTCCACAACCGCAAAATAGAAGATTAAAAAGAAAACGAAACAACGACCTGCTCATTTAATTTCATGCGTTTTGTATGTATGATAAAGTGTTTTCGTTTTCTTTTGTGATTATAGGATAACATGTTTGTTAATATTTAAATGTAACTGATGTAGGACTGTTATTGAACAGCATCCTAACACACGCTTCAAGTGATGTAATGTGATTCTTGCTCACAACTATAAGTACCATAATGTATAAGTTTAACGACAATAAAAAAAAAGCATATCAGAAACACATGCACACCATGTTTTAACATTATCTATTGGCTTAAGTGATGAAAACAAAAGAATAAACGTCAGAATACATCTGTTACAGTATGCCATGTTAACAAAAATGTTTATTTTGAAGAGTATCTGTACTTAAATGTAATAATGTTTTTATAATACCTGAAAAGTTTTGTTTAGTGGACAGGTGAGGTTTCTGAAACTTATGATTCAATTCGTGTCTTTGTTCTGTCTCGGTGACACCCTTTTCAGCTTTTTAGTTCTATTATTTACACAAGACAAATACAATTATAGATTGCTGTAGGCGTTTTTGTGTCTCTGTCTAAATATGGAGCTAATATTAGCCTTTGGCATTACGTAATTTCCTGGCTTTGTACTGGCCCCTATGGATCACTAACTTCATTAAACATGAGCTGAGTTTGCGTGCTCAAGGCAAGCTGTCTCACTCTATTACATGTATTTCCTAAAAAGCCTTCAGTTTTTTTATGAAAATATGTTGTATATCTCTTACTAAAACAGTACAATGAAGCGTTTATTAATGTTCTCCCCGTGAAAGGATAAGTTAAAATTGTTTGCGTGCTGTCAAGATTATATTGCAAACTTCTCTATTTTCTATCACTAGATCACGTTTGCAGTCCTCCATGACGCAGTAGTTTCTATTCTTGGATTCAATTTCTGTGAGAAACTGCTCAACATGGCTTCGGAAGGAGACTTAAGGCCTGATGTTTGTTCGCGTAAAGGAAATTGAATCGTTTATTTCAGAAACCACCTAAGTGTGCTTTTTTCAACTTTCGGAAAACTAAAAAAAAAAAAAAAAAAAAGTGTTTTGCAGCTTAAGTATAGGTCTAGTCTCCTTCAAATATTTTTTTACCAAAATCAAAAACATGCTATTGAAATAATCAATTTTTATTTTATTTTTTCTTCCTTTAAGTTTTTGAGTCCTAAATTTTTTTTAAAAATTGCACTTAGGTGGTTTCTGCAATAAATGCATTTATCCAAAGCTATTTTTTTAAAATTATTATTGAAATTGAGTCTAACCATTATTTTTTACCTGTTTTGGTATAAAAGGTAAGTAACAGACACACTTAAGTATAAAACAAGGGTATTTTTATTAGGCCTAACTCGAAAAATACAAGTATACTACACGCTACATTATGTCTATATACCAAGATCTGGCCTTATTCACTTATTCCGCTTCTGGCAAGTCTTCTGGCAACTCCTCGTCAGTAGTTGGCCATTGGATGATAGTGTCATAGAAGGCTTCATATCCAATAGTGTATTCCATCAAGTTTTTTATACTGTATTATCTTTTTTTATTGGGACCCAAAACTAAAAATCTCACTGTGCATAACTCGATAAATTTTAAAATTTGTTATAACCTACAAAAATGTTTAGCTAAAAGTAAAATATAAACCTTCAAATAACCTTGGTAAAATAAAAGTAAGCATACCTTCCCTAAAGGATAAGCTTCCTCTGTTGGTAGTTCCGGAGGGCTGGCAGTTTTTAACAATGTGAAGGTAGATGTTATTCCTCCAATGAATTCGCTTGCTACCACTTATCCCGGAGTATCCTTGTTGTAGAGAAACTGCTTGTACTTGGACACTTAATGGCTGCTTAATTTCTTTGGGTACTTTCCTACCTGATGTTTCGTCGGAATTTTTCACTTTCTTATATGATTTGGGCCACCAACTTTTGAACATTGTCTGATGTAAGGTGATATACAGTAAATTGGCCAGACTTTCTAGCTTTTAGCATGAGCTCTGCATATACATCAGGAGTATAAATCCTGTCCATCTTTCTCTAGAGACGCTTTATGCTTCCAAAATTTCTGTCACATGGGAAAAATGAGTGGCCACGTACAGGACAGTTATGAGTTATTGTCACAACGAGTCACAAAACACATGATGTCATCAAGGCTGCCAACCATCACGAGTGAAATTTACTGCAGAAAGAACCTATGCGACGGCGCTTGGGTTCTTTCTGAAATAAACGGATTATTTTCAAGGCTGAAAATAGTATTACTGATATGAAACATAGGTTATTTGTGCACTATAAGATGTATTTACCTTTAGATTGTACAGTACCACCAAAAACACATTTTTTTATATTTGTCTCTTAGGTGGCTCCTGAAATAAACGAGGCAATTACACCTTGAGCATTTTAACTTCCAGAAGTGCCTTGCTTTTCATTATTGGCATGAGCTATCAGTAGATTCTGGATTTCTAAGCAAAATGATTATAAATGCTTTTCTGCTGAAAAATGGTGTTTGCTTGCTTACTTTATGCTTTTTAATTAAAACAGCTTATTTTATCCAAACTATATTAATTTAAACGTAATTTTTTACTTCTAGCCCTCATTGTCTCGCTGAAAGAGTCAGGAGCAGATATAAAAACGTGCATCTTCTTGTCTCTAGCGTAAAGAAAGTGTACTGTCGCCAATTAGAGTTAAAAACTTTAATTAAGCCCTTCCATATTTGCCTTTACCTCCTCAGTCAGTTTTATCTTGATCGGGTTATTGGTTAAAGGCTGTGTCATTCTACGCAGAACATTTCAATGAAATAAAGCAGATGCAGCATCGCCACAGCACAAGAATGTTTTGCTAGTATATTTTTTTTTATTTATCCAGATTTATGAACCCTATTTTACACAGTGGTATATTAGGGTTAGAGTTGATACATAAAAATGTGCATATAATCTGATGCATATTAATTTAAACTATTTCAGACGTTTAAATACTGAGTTTATAAACATTATGAAGTACTTATACTGTTGTGGCTTCATTAGCAAAGATGTGAGCGGAGCAGAAAATTCAGTTCCTAGAGAGTCTAGCTTGAATATTAATTCTTGTCTTTCTCTCCAGAAAATGGGACAACAGAAAAGGAGATAAACCACAGTTTGGAATTCTTCACCACACATGCACTCGGAGTTGGATGTTAAGTGAAAGCGTGATAAGTATTCCCAAATTTACCATGCCCACTTAAAAATTGTGTCAAAACAAAATTTGGTACAAGAGTTTCACATTTTCCTATGTCATGTACACTAGGGAAAATCATGTTTTTGTTAAACTTCCATTTGGAGTTGTTAGCCATTGTTGGTTCCATTCTTCAAGAATATGTTGATGTATTATTCTCCTTACAGTAGAAATAGGACATAAAGGGTATGTTACAGGCAGATTGGATTCTGCAGCCTTCTTAGCCAAGCAATCAGCTCTCTCGGTACCTAAAATTCCACTGTGTCCTTTAAGCCATCCCATGCAAATAAGTCCTGGATGATTTTGAAGCAAGGTTCTGATTTCATGTGCTAATGAATTTAAATTGTATTTATCATTAATAGCGAGTAGAGCTGATTGTGTATCACTAAGAATACGGGCACTGTTCCCATTAACAGTACACCATTTTATAGCTTCTTTAATTGCTAAGAGCTCCGACTGGAATACAGAACATTCAGGTGACAATTTAAACATGGAGTGAGTTATTTCCGTTTGGTTTTCATAAACAACAAAAGCACATCCTACTGCAGATATATTATCTTCAAATTGGTAACGCGAACCGTCTGTATATATGTAATAATCATGAAAATTACATATTTCCTTTAAACAGGTTGCAAAACTTGATGGGTGTCCTGCTGTGGTAGGATGCTCCGGGATTTGTAGTCTTAAGTGAGACAGGTAAGACGCACATTCACGTTCGTAACAGTTGCTATTGATAAACCCTTGAGAGCCAAAGGTTCGATGTTAGCTATAATCTGAGCTGCATCAGTGGAGATTGTACGATATCCTCGAATTATGCGAAGGAGGAATCCCCTTTGAATTTGTGCAAGTTTTTAACTGCCCATTTTTTATTAAGAACATCCTGGAATGTAGATACACCATACAAAATTAGGGGCACTACAGCACCTTGCTATATAATTTTAAGAATACTGGAATTCAGACCCCAGGTTGGTCTTGTTGTTGCTGCGAGGGCACCAAGGAGCTTGCTGGCTCTTTCAGCAATATAATCAAAGTGTGATCGAAATGTTAATTTACAATCCAGTATGACGCCAAGGTATTTTGCCGTTTTTGCTAATATTGACATTCAAGATAAGATAGAGTACATCCATAACCGCTTCTCCAAAATACCTGCTATTATAACACAATTTGAAACTCGAAATAATACCTTGGAGCATTCACTTTATTTGATATGATGATGATGATGATGATGATGATGATGATGATGATGATGATGATGATGATGATGATGATGATGATGATGATGATGATGATGATGATGATTTCTATATAAGGGTGCTCAACTGCTTGGTCATCAGCGTCCTTACAAAAGCTAATTCATGGCAATAGCCAGATATAAATTACTCAAAATTTAAAAACCAGATCAAAACAAAATGACCATAAAATAAATAAGCCCAAATGGGTAAAAAAACAAAACAATAAAAAGCTATAATTATAAAATACCAAAAGGCATAAAAATTACTACTTTCAATATCAACTTGCCATGACAAAGGCTACCTGCCCAGTGGAGGTTGAATCAATTTGTTCCTTTACTTTGGGGCAGGGCTAGCACTTTCAGCAGGTTTTTTCTGCCTTTTCCTCACTGTCGTTTAGGTAGTAAGGGCAGGATCTACCCGCTCCACATCTTCAATGGAGAGGACGGTTTCCGTACTGGCAACTTCGAATCGAGTCTCTCGAAACAATCGCCGACCGGCGAAGATGAATGTCGCCGATCGGCGACCTCTCCAGATTCCTCAGATGTTGACGGAGATGTCCGTGGACTTTTGTGCTGGCTAGCTTTCCTTTCACTGCTCTTACTATTTTCCTTAAGGAAGTCAGCTCTGTCATACAAGGTCTTAAACTTTCCTGGCGATACACTAGATATTACCGGTTCACATGTCCCCGAAGTGGATGCTTTCGGCGGTGACTTGGCTGAATCCTTCTTGTTAGGACTGGACCCGGTCGTCGCGCTCACACTTGTTCGTGCTGGTGTCTGTTGCTCTGACTGTGATCCTGGTGAGGGGATTCGTCTCTTTCAGCTGCCGTGGTGCGGGCGCTGCGGACCCCTAGCACTCGTGGTACCTCTGACGTTACTAGAGGAACCTCGGGCCGAACATTCGAGCCCCTCCCTCTGGGAGTTGTTCGGATTGGGTTGTTCCCGATACCCACTGGAAATTGAGTACCTCCGGCCAGGCTTCGGCCGCCCGGAGGGGGTAGAGGGTTGCCTCATAAGTCCCGGGTACTAGCCTGCAGAGCTAGTAGCTGGTGTGCTAGATCACCGGCGGCCCTACCAAGGTTATTTGGTGCATTAAGGACCGGCGCGTGAGTGGCGTATCCACTTCCGTCCTGTCTACCGTGTGCAGCGGGGGAGGGGCAGTTTATAAAATAGGTACTGTTCTATGGTAAAAAAGCGAGATGCCCGGGTTCTGGTCCTACGGGTCCAGGACTGATGGGACTAGATATTCGTACTTATTGTGATCCTGGTGCAATTGATCCTTTGGACATTACTACCCCGTCCATGTCGTTGGATTGTGTTGCGATTTCACATCCAGGTACCGGCCTAGCTGCAACTTTGATATATGAAATTTCAGTAACGTTATCTTCAGAGATTCGCAGTATTGCTAAAACTGCCTTTGAGAAACTCAGTAAGGTATCGATGAAAAATCCTGGTTACGAGACACTGTAAAACTTCTGCAAACATTTCTGGTACAGAAACGTATATCTAAGGAAAATTCGTTCAAAAAGAACTGTGGTGCTTTTCACATGTTCCAGTCACGTCATGCGACGTTGAGAGATCCTTTTCACGGTATAAAATTTGTTTCACTGAAAAACGCAGGAGCTTCCCACAAGAAAAGCTCAAAGGGGTCCCGGGTTCAATTCCCGGCCCTGGAGTGGGGATTTTTCTCCGACCAAGACAATTCCTCATCTCCCGCAGAGTCTGGAAGTATGAATGGGAGTGCGAATGTGTGTAATCTAATGATTAAAACCCAACGAATGCGAGTTAACCTTCGATATGTTCTAACGAAGAACGGCCGCCGATGTGCCCATAGGAGTTAAAGGCGAGGTATAAATGGAACAAATAAAATCTCAATATAACTCTGGTGAGAGAGTAAGGTAAAATTTCTACCGAACAGTACGTTTGATTAAATCTTTATTTTTCTTTGCTTATTTGTTTCATTTTTCGTGTTTATTTACTTTCTTATTTCATAACTTGATTGTGCTTGCAAATACGGGCTCTAGTTATCAGTAATCCGTCATCCCTTTGACTCTATTGGTGCGTGGCAGGCAGCACCGGAAAGTTGATTACGTAAAAGCTCGCTAGAGGTCACTATATGCCTATTTGGGGTGGCAGTTTGGGAGTTGATTCAAGAGAACGTATGGTTTATAATTGTCCAATTATTGTGCCTCATTTCGTTCACTGAAAAATTAAAATAACTCTCCAGGTGTGATTTTATCCCTGTGAAGATTAAGTAATTTAATTAAGTTCCTCTCCAATACGGTTAGATTAAGTCGATATATTCAGATTCATGAAAAGAGAAGTCTATGGTTCAGATCCTGTCAGAAGTGTCCTCGCTGATACAGCTGTCTTTTCAGGTTTTCCTGAGTCTTCATCATTGACTAATGATGAAGAGGTATCCTGAATTTACGCCAGGATCATTACCTTCCCAAATAAAAGTATTTCACCTACTATTTCATTTCATGTACCTCTAGTGACCACCGCCTGTTGCATACCATGCATCAATAACGGTCATTAAACACTGTACCAATAGAAACCAGCATTTGTCTTCAAAGGTGAACAGTTTAATTCTATTAAAATGCCTAATGTTATGTCAGTTTTCTTGCTTTTAAAGCGTTGCAAACTCTGTTAGTATTTTGGTTAATTGATGGAAATTAATAATTTCTTCGCACTAGCCGTATGTAGGCTAAGGTTTTTGATGGATAGAGTCAACATGAAAAATTCAATGCCTTGGCTGGGATTTGAATCACGGATCTCCTGGTTTCCGTCCAGTCGCTCTAACCCATTGAGCTACCATGGTCAACGTGCCTTCCTGGCACTAAATTCTCCATTTGACTAGTATATTTTCCCGGTAGACCACCACAAACGGAGTATCTCGAATGCGTGAGCCCCTAGTGGTCTACCGGGAAAATATACGAGTTAAATGGAGAATTTGGTGCCAGGACGGCACGTTGGGCATGGTAGCTCAATGGCTTAGAACGACAGGACTGAAACCAGGAGATCCGTGGTTCAAATCCCGGCCATGGAATTGAATTTTTCATGTTGACTCTATCCATCAAGAACCTTAGCCTATATACGGCTGGTGTGAAGAAATGATTAATTTCCATCAATTAACTAAAAATAATATGAATTAAATGATAAAGCCTGGGACTCAAGTACTTACGATAGTAAGTCGCCACAAACGATGTATCTCGAATGCGAGAGCCCCTAGTTTTCTACCGGAAATATATACGAGTCAAATGGAGAATTTAGTGCCATGACGGCACGTTGGACATGGTAGCTCAATGGGTTAGAGCGACCGGACGGAAACTAGGAGATCCGTGGTTCAAATTCCGGCCAGGGCATTGAATTTTTCATGTTGACTCTATCCATCTGTTAGTTATATTTTTTGTTGGATTTTTTTTTCACACCAGCCGTATGTAAGCCAAATTTTGGAAACGTAGAATAAGACTGAAAACTTTAATGTGATAGCCAGGTCTCGTATTTTTCCCAGTAAACCACTAGGAGAATTTGGAGAATTTAATGTCGTCTGGCACGTTGCCATGGTAGCTCAATTCTTTAGAGCAACCGGACCAGGACTTCTGTTGTTCAAATCTCGGTTATAGAGTTGAATTTTTCAATATGACTCTCCTTTCCAAACATTTTCTTGTGCTTTTGGTTTGGTAGCAAATGTGGAAGTCAGCCTGTGAAAGGTTTTTTTTCTTCATTTAAGGTTAACTTCTAATGTTATGTATTGTTAACCGCTGGGGTGTAAGTTAGTTTCTAAGTCTTAAGGATTTCTTGCGTTTTACCTCAGTGTGCGACTTGACTTATTCAGTACCTATTATTAGTTGGATGAATCTACTGATGGTTGCTACAGTGCTGAGCTATGAGATCTTTCTCTCAGGATATGTGTCATTTTCTTGTGTTTTTGGTCTGGTAGCAAATGTGGAAGTCAGCCTGTGAAAGGATTTTTTCTTCATTTAAGGTAAACTTCTAATGTTATGTATTGTTAACCGCTGGGGTGTAAGTTAGTTTCTAAGCCTTAAGGATTTCTTGCGTTTTACCTCAGTGTGCGACTTGACTTATTCAGTACCTATTATTAGTTGGATGAATCTACTGATGGTTGCTACAGTGCTGAGCTATGAGATCTTTCTCTCAGGATATGTGTATTTGGATGACAAACTTAGCTGTATAGCAGTCCCATAAACAAGGTTCTTTAGTGGCCTCAAAGAGAAAAAATAGTCGAGAGGGGTGGCCAAGGATTTGAACCACCTCTACCTTTCCAATGTTCCTCGAAAGTTTGGTAGAGCTGTTTGCGGACGACATATGAAAAGTGAATAAAAAGTGATAGGAAAAACGACCCGTAGAACTGATTATAAACAAAAGAACATATACCAAGGGACTGCAGAAATCGTTTTCTTTCCGTACTGTGAAGTGCAAGATTTTAAATCAAAACGGTACGACATGACTTTCCTGATTAAAACTTTAACTACCGGTCCCCTCTGCAATCGCTAAAAGTTTGTAATACAAATTTTGAAACACCCTGTATACCGAACTGCGTTGTTACTTTCAAACTCTAATACATGACCTACTTAGGGTTCCCATCTTAATTATTAATGGCGCCGTAGATTGCTATTATCGACTTTAGCATCAGAGTGAGCTCTGAATATATGTATGGACAATACGTGGTAGCACAAGATCGATTTTCTTAGGCTTGCGTCCATTACGCTTTTATCATTTTCTGACGCATATCGCGGCCGCATTCTTCCCCTGGCGGTTGTACTGGATGGTTGTTTCATGAAGGTAATGTAAAATCGATACAGGATAATGCATTTAAAATATCTTGGAAAACTTTCAACTTGCTTCATTTACATAGCGTGTATAGTGTAAGTTCTTTATAGGGCTTTCGAGGTAAGCTTTGGCTTTGAGATCGAATGTTACAGAAATACCAGAAGGTGTTTGGAACCGCACCAAAAGCGTGAATACATTGCTTGTTTTCTATTCATCCTCCTTTAATATATTTCGATGTCTCTTCGTCGGTAAATGTCATATAGTTGTCTAAATGTATAAATAAGTAAATGACTATTGCATATTGTTTCCAGAAGTCTTGGTATCCCCTACTGACACAAGAATTTGAGTTTTATCTTATTGATAAATCAAATACTTGATTGTTTGATTCTCTTCATCTCATTTTAGCATCCAGTAAACAATATTTTGAATCATTGCTTAATATATGCTAAACAATAACTCAACGATGTTTAGAGATGCATTTCTGGAACAAAAGCCTGAGTTTCGGAACTGTTATTAAAAACAGTTCAATATTTTATAGTAATTATTTACTTCAGTACATAATTGTTAGTTGCATGTTCAAATAAAATTAAATTGAGAGGCCGTGTGAAACACATTCATAGAATAGCATTTCAGGTAACTAAGGTTAAGAATTAAATATTTTATAAAGCATAACATTCCAACATAACCGGTTACATGCATTTGTATTGTTGCGGAGGCATTATTGTGCTGCTGCCGGGCGCGTACGAAAGAAAGAGACAGATGTCTGTAAGTTTCGTCTTTTCTGAAGCCGTCTCGATTGTTACCGAGCGTTCCACTAATTTCTAGATACAGTGACTGGAGATATAAAGGCGCTGCGGCTGTCAAAGCGCTGTCAGTTGCCAGCTGAGCTGTTAATTGTGTGTGTGTGTGTGTGTGTGTGTGTGTGTGTGTGTGTGTGTGTGCAGCTATTTTAAGTGTACCGCAAGTAAATTCTTACGTTTGTTTACGTGTGCTGAAGCAACGAGAGACTGCATTGGTGTTAATTCTGCTGCTGTCAGGGCTGTACAAAACGTGTTTTACTTCAAACATAGAGCATTTTGAATTTCTGAAAATAAACTTTTAATTTTAAGAACCCACAAAGTCACTGTATGAATAATTTATTTTCTATTTCATACTTATCATATATTTTTATTTATTAATTTTTTATTTATTGTTATCTGTAAATGTTCTCAGAGCCTAAGCTCATGCTAGGGAACAATGAAAAAATATATATTGTCACCCGAACGTCGGGACTTCCTGTGGAGCCGTCCGGCGGTGGGGCCGGACAGGAGGCGTTCGGCCACGCCCACTCATTTGTCTTGTAGTGGTAACGAGGGGTGGCTGGAAAAACATCACTGTGCCGTCTCTTTCCCCTCCCCCTGTGTTCTCGAACATACAGGATATTTCATCTAATCCGGAACCTTCTAGATTGGCCAGTTGGTCCTATATAAGGAAAGCGTCGGGCTGGAGGAAAGTTCAGTTCTTGTCGAGCAGTCGTGAGGAGCGCCCAGTGAGGGAACGGACTGTGTACGTGCATCGGAGAAGTGTGCGTAACTGCGTGCAGTGGACCTGTGACAGACGAACCGGTGAATTGCAATTGTGTGCATTACGTAATTCTGTGTAATCGGCAAGTGTTCCGATTGTAATTCGGTGGAAATAAAGAACATTTTTGAGTGGTGCAATTGGACTTTTAATTTCACGAACCCAAAAAGTCACAATATAATGATGGCAGGCAAACAGACCTTGCAATATATTGTGACTTTTTGGGTTCGTAGAATTAAAAGGCCAAGTTGCATAATTAAAAATATCCTTTATTTTCGTAGAAATACTCTTAGAGATTACAGCAGCATTACGTTACATACACCATCAGTCTACCAAGGTCGATCACAATAACAAACAGTGACAGCAGATTACATCCTTAGCTCTCGTTACAACACAGCTGGCTGTCTCTCATTTCACAACTGTTTCACAACTAACTAATCTGTTTACAACTGACTCTTGGCCAATCGTCGCCTCTTTAAATACTTCACAGATAATTTCTAGATGATTCGCAAATAAACCAGAACACGAACAATCTCTATCAGTCCAGAAGTAACTAAAAATTTCCATTTACCTCAGTTTGTTTGTTTCGGCAGACCCTTATCTGCCTGTTATCGTTGTCCGCGGGCTCTTGGTTTTCACACTGCCCTCCTATCAGTTTCTTTTGTGTAAACAAGCCACGCGTTCGTAGACACGGGTTCGTAACAATATAAAGTACTCTTATAGTAGGAATTAATCACCGTATATAAGTAAAATATAGAATCACTAGATATAAAACAAAGATATAAACTTTCACTATAACTGAAGAGGTAATCAGAGCAGAGATAAATGCAAGAAACTGCATATTCGTAGGACATTAACATATAATTTTTAAACAAGCCAGCTAATCAATCACAGTGATCAAAACGGGATTGAAATAGAGCAGGGTAGATACTTGAACATCCAAAAATACTTACATACTTAAATCTTGAAACGTATCTGAAAAAGGTGAAGACATCTGAAGCTTAGTGAAGACGCTGAGCTGTTTCCCAGAAATAAGCATGTGCAAATATATTGTCTTAATAGTAAATATTTTGGTTTTCAGAGAAGTAAGCCTCAGGGAGTTTCAATTTCATTGGCTGGAGAGAGAGTTTTGTCATCCCCCGTCATTATAACGGCATCTTCGTGATGCATGTACTTGTAATATTACGCTTTTCGAGTATTTATTGTGGCAAACTAAATTTTATATAAAAACACACACATCCTAAATGCCTTTAGTGTGTTATTTAAGATGTATTAAAAGATATTTTAAACAAAACAATATTCTAGTGATAGAGTAAATGATTACCCTTTTAAAACTTGTATGTAATAGCAAGCCTCAGTGTGATCCATATAAATCTGAACCATTTCAACTGGCCTTAACTTCCCTTTGAAAGCTCGTAGAATGTAGCAATTTGTTTTAATGATCTCAGTGGATCTGGGAAAATTGACAACACTGACAATTGTTGACAGTTGAGAATCTTAAACATACTCGCAACTAGAGCGTGTTTCCATTTTGAAACACACATTGGAAGACAAATTCCTTGGTAACAACGCAACGGGAATTTCGAAGAGAATTTAATGTACGCGATGTTCCGACAAGGGCAACAATGTTATCGTTCGTAAGAAAGCTGGAGACAACTGGTATACTCATTAGTGAGAGTGGAAAACATAGACCGCCATTGAATGCAGAGACTGTTATAGATGTTCGCAGAAGGCTATTGAATTCTCCAAACAAATCGTTGCGTCGATTGAGCCAGGAATTAGGGTATTCACATGGAACATATGAAGGAGCTGCGACCTTACAGAGTGCATATGGTACAACAACTGAAAGAAGCAGATTATGATAAACGAATCAGTTACTGTCGATGGTTTCAGGGTACTCGTATTCCACGTACAGACATTCTCTCCATAACTTGGTTTACACATGAGACATGGTTTCATCTGTCAGGCTACATAAACATACAAATCACCAGTTATTGGGTTGCTGTAAACCTTCAAGTGATCCACGATTACAGTATGGTGCGCGGTGTCAGCTTCCAGAATCGTTGGTCCCATTTTCTTTGATACTACTGATGACACCGAAGTATCTTCAAGACATTTGTGGAGCACCTGGATGATATCGAATTGAGAGAAGGTTATTTCCAACAAGATGGAGCAACGAACCATAACATCTAATGACACCATCAACTTGTAACAAGTTTCTTTGATAATTGAATAATCTCAAAAGGTCTGTGGCCCCCTGGATCCTCTGACTTAACCTTACCGGATTTTTTCTTGTGAGATTATCTAAAATTAGAGTGTACAAGAATAGACCTCGGAAAAATGATGATTTGAACTGAAATATATAACTTTGGCGAGGATACTCTGCGTAAAACTTCAGAGAATTTGGTGAGAGGAGTGTAAACATGTATAGATGCTGGTGGAGAACACTTCCAACATTTTCTCAAATGTAAATAGTGTAATGTAATCTCCAAATTGTGTTTTATATTCTCCCAAAGTTGCACGTGTGTCCTATTACTGGTTCAAATGTTATGACCTATTGAAGTGGTTCAGGTTTGTATGGATCGCACAGTATATTACATAGTATGCAGAAACAAAACAATTCAATTATTTAAATATAACATTAACAGTGGTGTATAAATGTATGTACGCACAACTTTCAAAATTTATTCTTTTAGTAAAGCATATATATTTAATAATTCAAAACGATGCATTCACTTCCTTTAAATTATTCAAAATGTATGCTATTAACGAAATGTACAAATTAACTAAGCGTTTTAATTTTTTTATTGTAATGATTAGCTTTTTCATGACTTTTCAACTGTCGTTTTGAATATGTTGTGTTAGTTTAAAAGTGAGCATTTCCACATAAGAACTATTTGCTCTTTGATACCACAAGGTTTTTTCTGATATTCTGAATCTGTAAAAATACGATCTAAGGTGCTCATGCTTAGTTAACGCTGTTACGTTTTTTGTCTTTGGAATATTGTCCTTCATTCTACCAGTTATAGAATGCAATTCTCCTTTTGTTGCGTCGAATGGTATACTTTGTCACGTTTCAATACTTTTATTGAACTCGCTTTCTATTGTTTCATTTTTGGGGAGCTTTCTACAGATTATCACCATATAGTTTTATGGTTAACAAAATTTAATTTTTTTATTGTTTAAAGTAGTACAGAAGATTATTCTTACTAGCTTTTTGTATTGATGTCAAGTTGTAACAATCGTTTCGATTTATATTTAGAAAGGGTTTGAAAATTTTCTAAATTTATAAAAGAAAAACAAACAAAATTGTGTAAAATTATATGTAATTTTGTGATTGGAAGTAGTAATAATTGTATTACATAATGTAGTGACGTAGTAGTTCATCGGCCAATCATATAAAAGTAATATATGGGTAGGGATAGTAACGAAGGATTAAATAATCTTGGTGTAGAAACCGAAAGAAAATTCGTCTTTTGTTCTGGAACGTCGAAAGGATCGGACGTTTTTTAAATTGCTCGAAAATATTTAAGTGTTAGATGGATTCCAATCACAGTATAAAGTTTTGTGATAAGAATTGTAATGGATTTGGTGTTAAAAGAAATAAACAAAAGATTGATTTCTTATAGACATTCAAAATCTTAATGATTCCTTCATTTGTTACCATCCTTGTAACTTAGAGTTTTCATTGCTCGTAAGTAAGAATATAACAAAAGAATATTAAAAGCTAGCCGAGGCATAGTTAAGGATTTTCCTGATAACTTCGGGGAACATCTTCATCAATTCATAATATTTTAGACGAAGGTACGATCAACGAAGTAAGACCAACGACGAGAAACGAGATACCAGCACGAATCTTGCTATATATGTTGCCGCAACTTTGGGGCATCGAAACCCACAACAACGGAGGAATTCTGCTACATAGGTCGCCATAACGTTGGGCTCATAGCATCTTCAACATCGCACCATCCCCCCAGCACCAAAAAATTCTGTTTCAACATGATTTTCACAACGCAGGATTTATAGTCGTCTTCAATCATCCCATGTGTAGCAGAATAGAAATCCTACTACAAAGTCTTTTTGGCTGGCCCCGTAGCTCAGTCGGTAGAGCAGCTCCCTGCCGTGCTAGGGTTTCATGGGTTCGATTACCGGCGGTGGAGGTGGTGATTTTTCTCCGACCAAGATAATTCCTCATCTTCCCCAGAGTCTGGAAGTATGAATGTGTGCGTGATCTAATGATTAGAAACCAAAGATAACGAGTTAACACCTTCAGTATGTTCCAAAGGAGAACGGCCGCCGATATGACCATTGCAGTTAAAGGCGGAGTATAAAAGGAACAAGGGGAAAAGTCTTTTTGTAGAGCTTTTCTAGTTTTTGAGTAATCGTATGAGTAAATTTTTAGGTAATAATTATACATTTTAATAAATGCAACGCCCGCCTCGGTAGCGTAGATGGTAGCATGTCTGCCTCACGTTCATGAGGTCCCGAGTTCGAATATCGGTCAGGATGAGTTACCTGGATAAGGTTTTTCCGGGGTTTTCCCTTATCCTGATAGACGAATGTCAGGCAACTCTAAGCTCCATGGACCCTGGTCACATTTGAGCATCATTTCACCCATTTCATTCACCGTCTGATATGACTTAATGTTGGATTACGTAAAATGACAACAACAACAACAACAACAAAAATCAACACCTTTGCTAGAATGCCTTTTACGTACACAAAATTCAGAGAAGTAGACGTTGTTTTGGTTGAGACAAATTAATACAAATTACATTGAAGAATATAAACTTTTGTAAGAATTATTTTTTCAAAGAATTGACAGACAACAATGAGTGTATCTTCAGGAGTTTTATTGATTCATTAACAATAACAAAATACACAAGTGTATATGAAGTAGTGTGTTTTACAGTGCGAAATTATTAAACAGATTTTCGGAAGTTGAAAAGAGATAAATTCAACTATTTCTCGATTCTGTAATAATGCACTTCTCCAGTCTCACATCGCAATTAATATTTTTGTAGAACTGCAAAATAAAGATTACGTGATGATAAAAAATGACATGTCTAGTGTCTATCCAAAGATTTGCAGTAGGCTGCCTTGCTTCTATGTTAAAGCCATAAATTTACTTATTACAATGTACGTCGTTCCAGAATGTGATTAGAGTGTTAATAAGTAATGTTGTTCCTTGTAGTTAAGGTTTACACCGCCTTAACACGCCATAGCTGTTGAACTCATAATTCAAACGTCGTAGTAAAGATGTTGCTGGTACAAGGTTGCGGTTTTTTTGCTGTAATAAATCCTTGAAGTTACGCAACCTTGACTTTGAGGACTTGGGTGAATTAAGGTAATGCTAGGCATGCAACACGATTATGTCCGGTTTTTGTTACCTGTCATACTCCGCCCCACTCTTCTCCGCAGTTTCGCACGAGTTAGGTACACCATTTGTCTCACGTCCGTGCCAAGAGCAAGACCCGCTGGATGCTCCTTCTCTGAGGTAAGCAACATCGCTCACAGTTTGTAATAGTAACTTTATTAAACACAATAACATATAAGTTGTATTTGAGTTACTATTTCACCATCCTTTGCTAGTGTTTCTATGCCTCTGTACCCCTCACGGGGCGCCCCTCGGGAGGAGAGATGAGTTGAGAGGATACTAAGAGTGACTGGACAGCAGAGAGCAGCATAGTTAACAGCCACAGCTCGTACAAGCGGCTTGGTTCCTCCTTTGTACCGAGCAGAATGGTTCAGGCAGTTTCGTCTGTGGCCCGCATTCGGGAGACCTTGGTTCGATTCCCGTAGCCCACCTACCTGAACCACGTCTTTATTGGGGTTTCCCGGGTCGGTAGGCGAATGCTGGGTAGCTTAACTGCATCCCTCAAATTCCCCGTCCTTCCATTATCATTTCACATCATTTCTCAATTTGTGGTCTCTATCAGGGCAGAAGTGTCGTCAGCTATCTTGGCGCTGCATGGCAGGGTGATATGCAGGATGGTCTCCGGTCTCCGAACCCGATTTGGTGGAGCCAGACCACAGTAGGGTGGAATTCATTTCGCGTGAGAGTATCTACGCGGACGGTAAACTGCCCTCTCGCCTTACCCGGGAGTTGCCAAGCTGTCCCCAAAAAAGGGACGCCGGGCGCATTCCGGGACTGTTTCCTTTGGGGCAAGTCCTAGAGTCTATCAAGCCCCTCCCCCCATTACAGGCTGGAAGTGGATACCCCAATTACGTCAACCCATCCGGGAAGACTACTGAATAACCTCGGACGGGGCGCTCGGTGATCTAGCACAGTAATAGCTCTGCAGGCTAGCATCCGGGAACTTGAGGCTTCTGTCAACGAAACAGACATACCCGACTTCTCACGGGTATCGGGAACCACTGCCCTTCGAGTCCAACCCAATCCGAACAACTCCCAGCTGTGAGAGGCTGGAATGTTTGGCCCGAGGTTAGTAGGGTAGGATGCCAGTTGCTCTGCCCAGCCGGGGAGTTTCCAACTGGTAAAATATAGAGACCCTGCCCTCTGCGCTGTCGTGACTACTTGGGGAGGCCACCTACTGTGTCCTCTCCCCTCCCGGGAATGCCCCACTTTGTACAATAAACCAAGTTTGAAACCTCCGTACCGAAGTCCCTCCATAGCGTAGTCCAGGCCAGTCCCCCCACCTCTTCCAGGGCTTATGATTCAAAGATCTCTCCCCCGATCTAGCGGTTGAGGATTTGCAGACAGCAAATATCTACCAAGCACGCAGCACCAGGCTGAAAGATGAAGGGAATTTTGTGGATGTAAGTAACCTTCCCAACATTCGCCTGGGGAGCCCCCGAAAAAGCCATGGATTAGGATCAGGGAATCGCAACAACGACCTCCCAACTGAGCCATACCGCTCGATTAGTGTGTTTTGGTGGTAGAGGCCTATTTCCAAATCAACGCCTGGAGTTAGCTACCTCTGAGAAGCACACAAACTCTATCCAGGACTGAGTGATGAGCCCGAAGTCTTGACATGAGAATGAGAAAGAAAACGATGCGGAACGATGAAAAAAGTGATTATGGCGTAGTTGGTAGAAGTGAAAGCGGAGGAAACCGAAGAACCCGAAGTAAACCCGCCCAAATATCAGTTTCAAACCACATATACATGGTTTAAGACTCCCTGAATCGATAGAAAATATTTTTATAGAAATGCATGTACCCACATGGGTTGGAGTTCAGCGGGAAGATGCACCACGATATTTTCAAGAAGATCTCTCCACCCCAAACCACAAATTTACATGTAAAATTTGTTATTAACTTTTATCTCCCCCAGACTGGTCTATTGTTGATTAAAGTATCATGTATTTAAAAACATTTGCATGATAAATTTTATCATATCTTGAATTTTCAGCGAATAATCTTGAACCTCTACATAGGCATTTGCTGCGATTAGCAGAAAGTGGAGAGAGAAAAATATCTTTTGTTTGAATAATTTATAAGCTAACTCGAGTATGAGAATAAGCGATAATGGGTAGAGAATGTCGCGTGACAGTTACGCATCAGCTTCTAGCGTATCAAAACGTGAAATAGTATCACTTCGCATGCAAAGTGTCATTTATTTTGCTCAAGGTGCACATGCTTTCCTATTGTTATTTTGTAATAATGCACTCTTATTTATTTAATACAGAACTTTTGATATCTATCATTAGCCAAAACAATGAACATATACAGAAATATATCTCAATAATTAAAATACAATTAAGAAATTAAACATTAAAGAAAGTTAGATATACAATGGAATATTTCACTGTGGGATTATGGCCATCTTATCTCTCGCCTCACAGAATCTGTCAGTGAATGTAATGGTTGTCAAAGAGAAGCAACAATTGAAGTGGTTAGAGTCCATAAAACCATGGTTACAGAGCATACAGTTCGGGCTTTATAGTATTCCGATGTGCTGCAGATGTTTGGCCAAGCTAACATGTCCTATAACCAGATGGAATTTAGCAACTGCTTCCCTTTGAATGAGTGGAGCCAGACTGTAAAATTCAATGTCATAGCCGGGATTTGAACCACGGATATCCCGCTTTACGTGCGGTTACTCTAAATCACTGAGCTACTATGGGCAACATGCCGATATGACATTAAATCCTCCAACTGACTCGTATGTTTCCCGGTAAACCGCTAGGGGTTCTTATATGCTATGAGAGACGCACCTTTTGTGGCGACTTACTATGCTGTAAGTGCTTAAGTCCCAGGCTTCATAGTTAAACCACTGAGCTACTATGGCCAACATGCCGACATGACATTAAATTCTTCAACTGACTCGTATATTTCCCAGTATACCACTAGGGGTTCTCATATGCTATGAGACACGTACCTTTTGTGGCGACTTACTATGCTGTAAGTGCTTAAGTCCCAGGCTTCCTAGTTAAACCACTGGGCTACTATGGCCAACATGCCGATATGACATTAAATTCTCCAAGTGACTCGTATGTTTCCCAGTATACCACTAGGGGTTCTCATATGCTATGAGACACGTACCTTTTGTGGCGACTTACTATGCTGTAAGTACTTAAGTCCCAGGCTTCATAGTTAAACCACTGGGCTACTATGGCCGACATGCCGATATGGCATTAAATTCTCCAACTGACTCATATGTTTCCCGGTAGACCACTAGAGGTTCTCATATGCTATGAGACACGCACCTTTTGTGGCGACTTACTATACTGTAAGTACTAAGTCCCAGGCTTCATAGTTAAACCACTATACTTCTTTTATTTTGGGTAAATTGATGGAAATAATCATTTCTTTCACACTAGCCGTGTGTAGGCTAAGGTTTGAATGAGTAAAGCTAGACTGAGAAATTCAGTGCCATAGCCGTGATTTGAACCACATGGTGAAAGAAATGATTATTTCCAACTGCTTCCCTTCTCGGCGAGTTTGGAAGGAGCTGTCTTTGGTGTTTCCATTCGTATTTACTGATTTTGTTTTCTAGAAGGTCTCGATGGTGCTTTTTTTTTTTTTTTCATTGTTGTATGTTAGATGCTGCTCCAGCGAACTTCCAAGAGTTCAAAAGGCGGAGTGCCCACCTTAGATGAATTTGTTGTACATTTGCAAGAAATTTGTAATTTGCCTTATGGGCACTACACTTTGGGCGGTCTCCTAAAGGAGCTGGGTTTCAAATATATGTGTATGTGTAGTGTTTAACGCCCGCTTTTACTACATATGGTACCGCAAGCGGTGACTTTGATGGTACATGAGATGAAGATGGAGCACCGGTGGAATGAGATGGCGGCGGAAACCGGAGGTCCCGGAGAAAACCCGCCCCAGCGCCGTGTTGTCAACCACAAATCTCACTTTGCTGTCGCCTGGGAACGAACCTGGGCCGCCTTTGTGAGAGCCAAGCAGTGTAACCACTGAGCCACGGCGCGGCCGGGTTTCAAATACCGCACTTTGAATAAGATAAAGGTTATTATGGAATCCAGTAGACTTGTAGCTTGGCGATATATATACAATTTGTCAAAAACTAAGGAAGTTTTGCAGTAATGGACATAAGATAATTTATCTAGACGAAGCCTCGTACGATATCCATGACGTATCGAGAAAGGTGGCAACCTTGCAGAAAGGACTAGAGAGCGAGGGCCGGTGTTGTAAACCGATTATAAGGGTTTGGTATGGGTCATAACGTGGGAGTCAGGTGACTATGTCTTATGTTAGTTCAGTACTTATATTAATTTATTTATTGTAAATATAGTTTAGAGATTTTACTAAACGCTATTGTAAACACCACGTACACAAAATCTTTACATTAATGGCTATTTTCGTCCTTTCAAGCCTGAGCTCGGTCAAACAAGCATGAACCTGCCCCGCAGGGCCAAGGCTCGAACCCTTGCAAACTTATAGAACCGTTCCCAATGAAAACCAAAGTGAAACATTTCCATACCAACATGTATCTATGTAGCAATTAGTTAAAATGTCTAGCTGTCACGCTATCAAATTTATTGCCACAATGACTTTGCAGAAATGAAGCCTTCATTGGGTCAACTAATAGATAAAACAGCTGTTAACCTTTGTTGCTCTGCTCAGTTAGTGGTCCGCTGATTGAGTGGAGGTTTAGTTATAGGATTTCTTTAATTACCCCGGCGTTCTTCTCTCGTAGATGCACATCTTCACGGCCGCTCCTGTAGACGAAGGAATTTCATTTTGATGCGAAAAAAGTTGGATCGCTCAGCTGGCAACCCAGAGCAACGAACCACAAAGGATCGCAAATTCTGTGAGTATTTCGCCATCTATTTAATTTGATCAAGTCTTACTACTTATAAACGTTTTATTCTAGGGATAATACAGGATACCTTTACAGAGTTTCTAACCATTTTAAACATAGTACCTTACCAAGGGCACAATGCACGTATAATTGAGTATTTTAAACTTACAGAATTGCAAACAGCATACAAATTATCCTTCGTATCTAAAGTTAATTTAAACCTGCAAAATATGCCCAAACAGTGTGCAAATTAAACATTTCACCCTGTATAATAAAATATGAACCACTGAGAAAACTTTTGTCCATTTATCATTTAAATACCCAATTAAGTATAAATCCACAACCACATACTTATTAATAGACACGACACTTTTAATATTTTCTCGTAAACTTTCTTTCAAAATTGTTCTATGCTAAGAATATTTCATAAATTAAACTATTTATAAAATTATTTTCAGTTTTCTTAGTCCTTCAAAAGAGCATACTTTTTATAAAAGTAACGTTCTAATTATTATTATAAATTATATATTACAAATTATTATAAAAACTGACAGACCTAATAAATAGAATCAACATGAAAAATTCAATGCCACGGCCGGGATTTGAACCACGGATCTCCTGGTTTCCGTCCAGCCGCTCATACCCTTTGAGCTACCATGGCCAACTTGCCGTCATGGCATTAAATTCTCCATTTGACTCGTATATATCCCCGGCTAACCACGAGGGGCTCTCGATTTCCAGTTACACCATTTATGTTAATTAATGGAAATTAATCATTTCTTAATACTAGCCGTATATAGGCTAAGGTTTTTTTATAAATAGTCAACAATTCAATGCCGTGGCTGGTATTTGAACCACGGAACTCCTGGTTTCCCTCCAGACGCAAACGGAAACAGATACAAACGGTGTATATTCGAATGCGAGAGATCCTAGTGGTTTACCGGGGAAATATACGAGTCAAATGTAGAATTTAATGTCAGGAAGGCATGTTGGCCATGGTAGCTCAATGGATAAGAGCGACTGGACGGAAACCAGGAGATCCGTGTTTCAAATCCCAGCCATAGCATTGAATTTTTCATGTTGACTTTCAAAATGCTCAGCCTATATACGGCTAGTATGAAGAAGTGATTAATGTCCATCAATTAACTAAAACTCATAGACCTGTTTGCATAGTGCGATCCATATAAATCTGAACCATTTCAATGGGTCATAACTTTTGAACCAATAATAGGACACACGTGTAACTTTGGGAGAATATAATACACAATTGAGAGATAACATTACATTATTTACATCTCAGAGAAAATGTTGAGTGTCCTCCACCAGCATCTATACATGTTTGCACTCGTCTCACTACAATCTCTGAAGTTTTACGGAAATGATATCGAATTGAGAGAAGGTTATTTTCAGCAAGATGGAGCGACGTACCATACATCTAATGACACCATGGAACTTGTAACCAGTTTCGTTGATAATCGAATAATCTCAAAGGGTTTGTGACCCCAAATCCCCTGACCTAACCTCACCGGAGTTTTTCTTGAGGGGGTATCTAAAGCTAGAGTGTACAAGAATAGGTCACGGACAGTAATTGATGTTCTCAAGCAATTTATTCGAACCGAAATAAGTAACATTGGCGAAGATACTCTCCGTAAAGCTTCAGAAAATATGGTGAGACGAGTACAAACATATATAGATGCTGGTGGAGGACACTTCCAACATTTTCTCTAATATGTAAATAGTGTAATGTAATCTCCCAATTGTGTATTATATTCTCCCAAAGTTTTGTGTGTGCCCTATTATTGGTTCAAAAGTTATGGCCAATTGAAATGGTTCAGGTTTATATGGGTCGCACTGTATATCGATTCACTTTAAAACCATAATCTTGGAAGTAAATGTTTTTAAAAATGTATTTAATTGGAACAGTAATTTATACGATAAATTTAATTTTTATATAGCTATATAACCTGAAATGTTCAAACATGGATATTTCAAATTTTATACACGCGTTACCTTAAAAGATTTGATAAATAAAGATGTCTTTAAGCGTAATATTTGTAAATTTTTCTGTAAATTTTTGTGTCTATTGTTTCAAAACTTAACTCTTATTCAGTAGTAAATTGTTCGTCATATGTTTCTATTTTTGCATTCCGAGATAGTGTAACATCTTTTGGGACCTAGCCTATCTATTAAATTTTGAATAGGTAGTGCTTAACGCCCTGGTGATTAGATACAGAGCATGAATTTAAATGTCTATCTGGTTTCCTTTTTGCTTGCCTTTTCTACTGTTATGATAAGTATAATATCTTAGCTGTTGGCAAATTGTCCTTCATATTTTCTTGTTCGTGCATGTACATGTTATAAATAGATTTTTATAAGGTATTTGTCTCATCTGTTTATGTGAACACCTAAGTGGTTAACCAGGAAAAACACGAGTCAGTTGGAAAATTTAATGGCATGTCTGCACGTTGACCATAGTAGCTCAATGGTTAGAGCGGCTGGATGGATACCAGAAGATTCATGGTTCAAATCCCGGCTATCACACTGAATTTTTCGATCTCGCTCTACCTTTCCATACTTCAGCCTACACACGGCTAGTGTGAATGAACAATTAACTTTCATTAATTGACCTAATAGTGGTCCGAACTATAAAGTCCGTGTCTTAATGTACTTACAGTATAGTAAGTCGCCATTAAGGTAGTTGTCTTCTGTGTTTATGAGAACTCCTAGTGGTTTACCGGAAAAAACACGAGTCAGTTGGAGAATTTAATGTCATGTCGGCATGTTGGCCATAGTAGCTCAATGGTTAGAGCGGCTGGACGGAGACCAGAAGATCCGTGTTTCAAATCCCGGCTATGGCATTAATTTTTTAGGTTTGGCTCTACCTTTCCATACTTTAGTCTACCCGGCCAGTGTGAAAGAACATTTAACTTCCATTAATTGACCTAATAGTGGTTAACTATAAAGCCAGGGCCTTAAGGTACTTACAGGTTGTAAGTCGCCATTAAGATAGTTGTCTCATGTGTTTATGAGAACTCATAAGTTGTTTACCTGGAAAAACATGAGTCAGGTGGAAAATTTAGTGTCAAGTTGGCCATAGTAGCTCAATGGTTAGAGCGGCTGGACGGAGACCAGAAGATCCGTGGTTCAAATCCCGGCTATGGCATTGAATTTTTCAGTCTGGCTCTACCTTTCCATAACTTTCCATATTTTTATTTTATTCATTTCAATTTATGTACAAGTAAGATATTGTCAATAGCTGTAATATGTGGAGTTGAATTAGTTTTGAAAGTTGGCAAAACTGACGGTAGTTCACACGCCGTCACAGCGGTTAATCCCTACCTCATGTGGTTGTAGACATTTCTTCACGTAATGAAGGTCTGGGAATTAAGTTCTAGTGTAGTGGCTATACTTGTACATAATATAAATTTAGTTTAAAATTTATTCTTTACTATCTCTAAAGTTTACAAAAATGTAACCTTCCAATTTACTAAAAGGAAGGCATTCCAATCATTCAATCGTTAATAGTTTATAAATTCAATTGTTGAAATACACCTGCAGTTCGAAATCATTCCTCACTCAAACTTCAGGTCATCTAATTCACTGGCGTATTGCTTGCAGACGGTGAAGGCCTGGTTTTAATGTTTTTTACTCCGCAGTAAAACTGAGGAGTAAAGTTAGGTGACAGAAGTATATCTTATGTCTTAAAAACTAAAGATAAACTGTGCCAAATTAAATATATTGTAAAAAGATTGGAGGTAATTGAAACATAGGTTTTGTAAAATAAATTTTGTAGTAAATACAAATTTTTTGAAATAAATTTTGTTTAGATCAAAAAATTTTCACTTTTAATGGTGAAATTTTTCTACAAATTTGTGACTTAGCAATGGATAATCCTCTTTCAGCTTTTCTTGCTGATATTTTTATGAGTTATTTCGAAATGCAAGTCACTAAAGCATTTCTGTTAATTTTTAAAGTTTTCTATAGATATTTTGATGATATTTTTGCAATTGTTCCTGAAAAACTCATAAACGATGCTTTAAAATTACTAAATTTGCAAGATACAGCTATAAAATTTACATTAGACACTGAAATTAATGGATTTCTTCCTTTTCTAGATCTAAAGATAATAAGAAATAATGAAACAAACTTAGGTATTTATAGGAAGTCTACTGTTCAGCGACAAGTTGGTCACGTTGTATGCAAGGGAGTTGGTGGACCTGTTTTTAAAAAGAAAGACAATGGAGAATCGTTGTGTGAAGAAACATGAAGTATGTTATGGCAGCTGCATTTAGTTATTTTGTAGTATGTTTTAGTGTTGAAACTAGTAATAGACTTAGTCAACGTTCTTCATACGTGATGTATACAAAGTGTTTAGCAAATGATAAGTATGATGGTGTACTATCTCTGAGAAATTAAATTAAATACATCAATATAAGCGTCAAACATTTTCTTCTCCTGACAATTGACCGATTCTTCTGCAATACAGTCCATTTAGGTTATGAGCTTTAATTTGACAGCCACAACTTACACCACGATGGAACATCTACTCATATTGATAATTACATAAAAATAAAAGTTTTAACCCTTTTTCACATAAATTTGCTGTTTTCAATAATTTGATTTATAGACTAATAAATATGTCGCTGAATAAAGATGAATTTAATAAAGAATACAAACATATTATTAATACTGCTTTAATTAATGGTTTTAATAAAGATTTTACAAATAAAAAATTGAAAAATTCAAATATCAAAAACTGTTTATGATATTTCTACCCTTAAAAATAAAAGCCGATTATAATTTTAAAATATTTACTTAGCATCCTTGGGTTAATAAACATTATCAATTTTTTTAAAGAGTTCGGTATAACTTAAGTTCCTAAAAATAAATATAGTATTAAACATTTATTGCATTTATCTAAAAAAGATAAAATTCGTAATAATAAAAAATCTGGTATTTATCAGCTTAATTGTTTCGATTATGATAAAGTTTATATTGGAAAGACAAAACGTAATTTGGAAACCAGAACGAAAGAAAATTTTCGTAACATTAAGTATAAACAGACTGATAAATTGGCCGTAGCAGATAATTTTTGGTCATTTAGCCATGAAATAAATCCAGAAATTAAATTATTAAAACAATTAAATGACCCGATAGATTAAATGGTTTGGGAAAAGATATTTAGTTTAAAAAGCAAAGATCGTGTAATGAATTTTGAAATACCGGCAGTCGATTGTTTTTAAATTTGTTTTATTTTCATATTTTGGTAGTACCTACTAACAAGAACATATGAACATCTAGTGTTTGTATCTATGGCGAAGCTTTGTTTTCGGCTGAAGATGTGTATAAGCTGACATGAAATCGCGATCCCGGACAATTTATAGAAAAAATATAATCATTTCTTATAAGATAAGTGAAGTTTTAAGTTACAAATTGTTGTATTTGTATATATTTGTTTGCTTCACTGTCAATAGCTTAGTATTTTACGTATTCATTGGTGTATTGCTTGCAGACGGTGAAGGCCTGGTTTTGGTGCTTTTTACTCCGCAGTAAAACTGAGGAATAAAGCTAGGTCACTGAAGTATATCTTATGTCTTGAAAACTTAAGATAAACTGTGCCAAAATAAATATATTCTAAAAAGATTTGAGATAATTGAAACATAGGTTTTTGTAAAATAAATTTTGTAATATTAATCATTTTCGAAACATGCTTTATAGCATTTATTTTCTGCTTATTTCTTTTGTCGCATAAGTTAATTACTAACATAACTTATCTATGAGTTGAGTTATTTGTAAGCCTTTCATGCAAACCCAGTCTGTATCGCTCTAATGCAGAGGTGACAAACACATCTTCCCAGCGCGAGTTGATAAATATGCAACAGGCCTTGCACCACTCCGCAACACGTGAAAAACGTGATACCCGTCAGAGACAATGGCCCCTGGGGCTCCGAATGCTTCACGAGCTCACTGTAATGTTACACTATTTCAAGAGAAGCATTTTGCTGCATATAGAATGCATAGTAGAATCACATTTTGTATGAATAGTTTAATTCACAAGGGACATGAGTGCACAAAACCTCATTTTGTACTTCTTTCGCTATTGTAATTTTGTCAGTCTACCTATGCGGCTTCTGTACAGATTCATGAACAACACTTATGAAGTTCAAATGTATTTATATTTGTATAAACATGGTACGCAAGCTTGTTTATAATGAGTTGTGTTTACTATAGCCATTTATACATTGAATGAAATTTTGTAAACAATATTAATAAAGTGATAATATTATACAGTCTGATTTTTAAAAGAAGATACGTGAAGGTTATTTGTTTCTCCACGTGGGTAGTGCAATGCTGCCCACCAGATCCTCTTTCTTTATCCTCTCAACACTCGAAACATAAACAAGGGTTCGAGTTATCTCACCTCAACAAAAGTATGCACAGTTAATATGTATTAACCTACTTTAAAAACAGAAATAAGTTGTTCACACATTCACTGAGTTGTAGGGTCTTCACATGTGTGAGTTCTTTTAAATAATTGTTTGTACTATGTAATGACTAATATTCCATACTTACCGTTATTGTTGCAATGCATCGTAAGCTGACATTCCCGCACTAGTGCGGTAAGTATTTCTCCATAGAAACACATATACGCGATGTACGTTCTAAAATATAGCATTTATCTTCAATTATATTTATTAACATTTCAGCTAATATCTTAACTACTAAAATTCATATTCATATAAATACACATAATGCAAAAATAATGTGCAACACACATGTGGTAAGCACATAATGGAATCTCGAGAATTGAAAAAAACTGGATGCAAGCGCTTCGTTTTTTCAAACATTTCCACGTTCCGTATACATTAATATCGCAATATACTATTATTAACGACTTTGTTAATTGACATGTTCATATCAACGCCGCCGATATGCCGGAATTTTGACCCACAGGAATTATTTTACGTGCAAGCATATCTACTGACATGTGACTGTCGCTTTTGGATAAAAGGAATAAGCTGTTCATTGATAAGGAGCAACCTCTCGTCTTCCTGTTGGAAGAATTCTCTAAGAGAACAGACAAAATCTCTAGCTTGGCTATCTAATATAACACACCGACCGTAAGCTAATCATTGCCTTGGGCCATGATTCCTCGGTCTACCTCTAATCCTACCGCCACTACGTCTTGCTTCCATAAAATCGTATTTTGTGTTTTAACAAAGTAGACTAATAATACACAACGCAACTAAACTCTGTTTCATATAACCTTGCCCCGCTGACATGTATCACTCCGCGTGCAACAATCTTCCTCCTCACCCTAATTGGCTATTGCTTTCGCGCCATATGCCATAGGCTTTGCCATCTCTTCACATTTATAACCTGCAGTAAACGTCATAATAATTGCCAGGAAGATAGACAAAATCATACAAATAAGAATATAAAGGCATGCAAAATTAAAAGTTTATAATGAAACTGAGCCAGTTGGAACTGAATGAATGAGCAATGAAACTGAAACAAGTTTTTCGGCCTTTTCCACTGGTTTTTCTTTTTTTTAAACCTGCACACATACCTTGCAAAAATGCTTGTCTTTCAGTCTTAAAAGTCGTGTCGCACCATACTTTACTATTCGTGTGTCCTTCTTTCACCCAAGTCTCGTCAAGGTAGTATATTTTGCGACTTTTATTTCGGTACAGTCTGATTGTCCTTAAATAACGTCTTCGCCACACAGCAATATCGCCCCTGGAGTGGTAAGTTTTCCTGTTGTCTCAATTTCATGTCACAATGTCCCTACGGATCTAATACTCACTCCTGTAACTTCAGAGCACAGCGGTTCGACTTCTCTCACTGACAAAGACGGATTCTTCTCTGTGATTGCGTTAAACCCATGCATCACAATTCTTTTCTCGCCGCTTTCTAAAGGTTTTCCCTTGCGATGCTTCAGCGAAAAACTGGCGGTCGACATTGTCATTATACATATAAGTACACGCGCAATAAACGATCAATAAAGTAATTTAGCTCTCGCATTCGGCACAGCACAGCTTCGAATGGCGATATATGACTAATCCAGTTCAAAACAAGGTCATGATAAGTCATATAAACAAATATGTCATCGCTACTGCTGAAGCACGTGCTATCGTGCAATGTGAAAGACGGGCTTAGAGCAAAGGAACCTCCTCTTTACGTCGATTAAGAATTAACGTGCATTTCGGATAAGTCAGCTCTGTTTCGTAATATATTTAATTCAAACGGTTACGAAAATATAAGTTTGACAATTATCTTCCAACATATAAAGATATATCACCATGTTAAATAACGAACTAATTTTTACCGCACAACAGTCTGCACCACAACAGCAGCCAATGAGTGGGGACTAGGTCACGTGATCGTTTAGAGATATGGGGCAAGCTTATGTGAAACAAGGATTAGGCAACAACATACAACTAGCTGTAACAGAGCTGAGGAGTATGTGATGCACCCACTTCACCAGTGTAAGCAATATTGCAACATTTGTTTACGTTACCATAGCAACGACCTTCCCTTGCCTGATGACCTTCATATATCTTCTTTTAAAAATCAGAGTGTAGGCATTCTATATAATTTTATTTGAGCTTATTATTCGATTTTTAGTACATAAACTATCGGGAGAAACGGATGAGATGAAGGAACCAGAGGACGAACCGATAAAGTAAACGCGTGGGATGCGCATAGTCTCTGGTGCTCGCGGCGACCTATCCGAGCTGCCAGAGGGTGGCTCAGAGGCTACTCTCCAGCGGGAATCCGTCACTTAGCATTGGAGCAGAGAGGTTCCAACGCGCAAGTCTCAGCAACATCTGCCCAGAACACAGCTCCGGAGTCGTTCTGTAACATTAAGTAGAAAGATAAAGTGAGAGAAAATGGGAGATAGCCGGAGTCGAAGATTGAACCAGGACCTCCCGCCTGCGAGGGAGGAGTCATCTTGCTCGGTAAATAACTTGTCTTCAACTTCCCGAGTGGTTTGTTATTGTGATTTGGTTAGCTTGGCTGTGCTAATGCGATCACTGAAACAACATACAAGGTCGATGTACAAGATGCAACGTTTTTCTGCTCCTTTTCCTGGAAATAACTCCTTAAATTACATAACATCGGGTTTGGGAATCTTGGCCCAAAAGTGCCAAGACAACAGATTTAACTGTGGGACCTTGCTGAACCTAGCTACAGAGGTAACAAAAACATAAACACAACGTTTGCAAGAGTCGGCAAGATGCAAAACGTGGAAGAATGCACGTCAGCATTTCACTGTGATCCAGATTGATTGATAATTCAAATAGCTTCCTGTGCCACATGTTAACGCCTTTCACGCTCACAAAAACCCCTTTCCTAGTGATTTGTGGATAGCGCATTATTGGCGTATTTCTAGCTGCAAAACACGCGTTATTTCGAATTTCGTCATTTGGTCCAAAACGTTCATGATGCCTTATTTAAATCCACTGTTAGAATTCGAATGCAGGATTACTATATTATTGGTACGTTAGTTTTATTTAAACAAATGCATTATGTTAATTGATGGAAATTAATCATTTCTCCACACTAGCCGTATATAGGCTAAGATATTTGATGGATAGAGTCAACATGAAAAATTCAATGCCATAGCCGGGATTTGAACCACGGATCTACTGGTTTCCGTCCAGTCGCTCTTAACCTTTGAGCTACCATGGCCAACGTGCCTTCCTGACATTAAATTCTCCAGTTGACTCGTATATTTCCCCGGTAGACCACTAGGGGCTCTCGCATCCGAGATACACCGTTCGTGGCGACTTACCATCGTAAGTACTTAAGTCCCAGGCTTCATCATTTAACTCTTATTATTTTAGTTAATTGATGGAAATTAATCATTTCTCCACACTAGCCGTATATAGGCTAAGATATTTGATGGATAGAGTCAACATGAAAAATTCAATGCCATGGCCGGCTAGTGTGGAGAAATGATTAATTTCCATCAATTAACTAAAATAATAAGAGTTAAATGATGAAGCCTGGGACTTAAGTACTTACGATGGTAAGTCGCCACGAACGGTGTATCTCGGATGCGAGAGCCCCTAGTGGTCTACCGGGGAAATATACGAGTCAACTGGAAGGCACGTTGGCCATGGTAGCTCAAAGGTTAAGAGCGACTGGACGGAAACCAGTAGATCCGTGGTTCAAATCCCGGCCATGGCATTGAATTTTTCATGTTGACTCTATCCATCAAATATCTTAGCCTATATACGGCTAGTGTGGAGAAATGATTAATTTCCATCAATTAACTAAAATAATAAGAGTTAAATGATGAAGCCTGGGACTTAAGTACTTACGATGGTAAGTCGCCACGAACGGTGTATCTCGGATGCGAGAGCCCCTAGTGGTCTACCGGGGAAATATACGAGTCAACTGGAGAATTTAATGTCAGGAAGGCACGTTGGCCATGGTAGCTCAAAGGTTAAGAGCGACTGGACGGAAACCAGTAGATCCGTGGTTCAAATCCCGGCCATGGCATTGAATTTTTCATGTTGACTCTATCCATCAAATATCTTAGCCTATATACGGCTAGTGTGGAGAAATGATTAATTTCCATCAATTAACTAAAATAATAAGAGTTAAATGATGAAGCCTGGGACTTAAGTACTTACGATGGTAAGTCGCCACGAACGGTGTATCTCGGATGCGAGAGCCCCTAGTGGTCTACCGGGGAAATATACGAGTCAACTGGAGAATTTAATGTCAGGAAGGCACGTTGGCCATGGTAGCTCAAAGGTTAAGAGCGACTGGACGGAAACCAGTAGATCCGTGGTTCAAATCCCGGCCATGGCATTGAATTTTTCATGTTGACTCTATCCATCAAATATCTTAGCCTATATACGGCTAGTGTGGAGAAATGATTAATTTCCATCAATTAACTAAAATAATAAGAGTTAAATGATGAAGCCTGGGACTTAAGTACTTACGATGGTAAGTCGCCACGAACGGTGTATCTCGGATGCGAGAGCCCCTAGTGGTCTACCGGGGAAATATACGAGTCAACTGGAGAATTTAATGTCAGGAAGGCACGTTGGCCATGGTAGCTCAAAGGTTAAGAGCGACTGGACGGAAACCAGTAGATCCGTGGTTCAAATCCCGGCCATGGCATTGAATTTTTCATGTTGACTCTATCCATCAAATGCATTATGTGTTCAACAAAGATGCTTACAAAACCTGGCTTTTCTATTCACCCTAATATCGTCGAGACAAACATTTGCAGAAATTGTGTTATTATATATTTTCTTTTAGTACAGTCGGAATAGAAAAACACAGCGACTTTAAGCGATAGTCATTTTTTTGAAAACTAGTTTTATGTATTCTCTTGGAAATTTCGTCCTATATGACTACCAGGAGGGGAGTAACTAATAAACGACCGTCTATTTGAGAAAATTATAACTATTTGAAAATTCAAACCAATAACAAAGAATATATGAGAAATGCTTAATTCCAAAAACTAAAATGTATTTGACAAATTGTGTGTATTAACGAGACCTACGTATGTAAAAAACTGAAGCTGCTGACAGTGAAGTAAACTAGGTTATTAATAATAACTAAACACTAGTAACACAACTTCACTTATCTTATTTAAATCCTGGGACCGGTTTCAAAGCAAACATCTGCTTTATCCTCAGCCACTCAGCTTGACACTCACCCACTAACTGACTGACTGACCTTGACCACTACCGGAGTTTGAAGGATAGTTCCTTATCTAACTGCCATCTACCGGAGACAACACAAACTTATTGATGATGTCTATAGGAGGGATATCAAAATTCATTACGCGATCCTTATTTTTCAAAATAAATATCTTCTCCCAAACCATTAAATCTATCGGTTCCTTCAATTGTTTCAATAATTTAAGTTCTGGATTTACTTCATGATTATATGACCAAATATGATCAGCCACTGCCGATTTCTCGGTCTGTCTATATTTAATATTTCTAAAATGTTCTTTCGCTCTGGTTTCTAAATTACGCTTGGTTCTGCCAATATAGATCTTATCGCATTCTAAACAGTTAACTTGATAAATACCAGATTTTTTGTTGTCTGAAATTTTGTCTTTTTTAGAAAACTGTAGCAACTTCTTTATACTGTAATTATTATGAGGTGCTAGTATTTTACCCACTTCTTTGAAAATTTTTTGGAACTTTTTATTTGCCCATGGAGTGAGTGAGTGTGTGGTGTTTAAGGGCCCGTCGACAACAAGGTCATTTGGGCCCTTGCCCATGGATGATAAGTAAATTTTTTGAAAATATAATCCTTTTTTACTTTTTTAAGAGTGGAAACATCATTAACATTTTTTTGATATTTAAATTTTTCCATTCTTCTGATTATAAAATCTTCATTAAAGCCATTAATTAAAGCAGTGTTTATAATATGTTTATATTCCGCATTAAATTCTTCTTCATTTAGAGGTATGTTTATCAATCTGTAAATCAAACTATTAAAAACAGCAAATTTGTGTGACATAGGGTTAAAACTTTTATTTTTGATATAACTATCCGTGTGAGTTGACTTTCTATAGATGCCTAGTGTTTAGTTATTATTAATAAAAGAGACCTACGTAGTTTGTGCAGTAAGAGTTTGTCTTTTGTCTGTCTTGTGGTTTACCAGTTATATAAAAGTCATGAAGAATGAAGAGGACTTCAGAGTCTATTTCTATAAAACTATCATGAAAATATGTTTAATTGGAAGGAACCTATTGATATGGTCCTTAGAATGTTTTGTAGGGTAGTGTTGGGCCTACCAAGTGCGGTGGCAAAAAAGGAAAGGATTGATTATAGAAATAACACTGCAATATTGGTTTAGGATCCTGAATTATGTAATAATTTAAGAGAGAGCGTAGAGTATCAGGAAAAAGCCTTAGGAACTGTGGATAGACAAGTAGCTTCCGAAAAAAGAATTGGAAGTGAGTGGAATGGGGAATACTGCAAGAGAAGAGAATGCAACAATAAACTCTTTTGGAAGACAATAAGGAAGAGATTTAAAGATACAGATATTCAAAACAGGTCTTATACATACTAATGAAGGAAACTTGGGGAAGGAAATCATAAGATAAATAACGAACAAAGGGATGTAGTAGTATGGTTAAAAAAACTGATGTTTGGAGATTAAGAAAAGTGACATTCCACAGTATCATTGTCCTAATTGTGCAGGGAAGTGTGATCTGATATTTGGTAGCATTTGAATGCCAAGGAAGGAATTTATGGAGGAAAGAACTACTGGAACAGAAATTGGCCAAGGTGATAGCAAAGAAACATTAGAAAGGATGGCAGAACCTTAGATCAGTTTAGAAGTTAAAAAAATAGGGGAAAGCAGAATTGATCTGTATGAGGGGTGTTACCGTAATGTAGGCTTTTAACCATAGATAATTTTTAATTATCACTGAGAATTAATGGTCACGCCATGGCTCAGTGGTTAGACCGCTTGGCTCTCACCTAGACGGCCCAGATTCGATCCCAGGCGATCGCAATAGGGATTTGTGGCGCTGGGGTGGCTTTCCTCCGAATCCTCCGGTTTCCCCCACCATCATTCCACCAATTGCTCCATCAGTCATTCATTCATCTCAGGCGTGGGCCGACCCCTCAACCCTGATTTCATCTCTCATGTCAGATGCTTCTGCTCCCTCGCTCTGAGGGATCCCAACGTCAGCATTGACGAGAAAGGGAGAAAAAGAAAGAGAATTATTAAATGTGTGTTGAAGTAATTATGTTGGGCGCTTAGATCGAAATGCTCTGCCATGCTCGAATTTTTTTGTAACTTACGTTCTCCGACGTTGTCATATCGGACGATGAATGAAATGGGTGAAATGATGTTCAAATGTGTCCGGGGTCCATGGAGCTTAGAGCTACCCGATATTCGTATGTATATATTAGCATGATACAAAAAGCATATGTACATATGAATAAATATAAGGTACTTTAATTAAAGCATTAGTAATTTTTAAAAAGATAACTTTTCGACAATTTTTGCGCATAAACAGTAGTTTGGGCTGAAGGGATGTTCTTGAAAATTTATTCTTGTTAGATAAAAGATAGAGAGCCCGTAGTTTCGCTTAGAAGTGCAAGGGCCTCCTATCTGCCTGTAGGGTGAGCTCGGCGCTACTTATAGGGTGACCTAATTCCTATAATTCCTATAAGCTTCTTTCCATGAACTACCATTATATTAATGTCTGTTCTTTATTATGTTACGTTTGTCTATGTTATTTTATCAATAACTAACCACTTCTGTCCACATCAGTTTTTGAAATTTAACTCTTTGTACATCACACTGATTTTGAACTTACAAAAGCTACTCCCAATTGTCTGCACCCTCACATTACCAAGATGTTTAATCCACTTTTTCTTCTTGAATTATAATATTCTTTGAGTGACGGACACACCACACAGACTTTCTATAAAATTTATTTTTGGAATGGGAGTCCTTAAAGTTCATAATTGTGTATGGAATATTTGGATAGAATACAATACTTAGTGAAGTTACATGTCGAGAAAGTTAAAATTAATAGGAAAATTTGGGAGATTCTTCGTCTGCAAGGACGATTCTGCCGTGATTTGAACCGCCTATCATGTGTCCACAGATTCTTTTTTTTTTTTTTTTTTTTTTTTTTAAATTAACGCCCTCCAAAGTTAAATCATATCATTCGATGAATGAACTAATGCTCAAATGAGTCTCGGGTTCACAGAGCTTAGAACTACCAGACATTGATCTTTTAGTATAAGGGAAGACCTCCAACGTTGTCATACCGAACTGATGCTCAAATGAGCCCAGGTTTCATAGAGCTTAGAACTACCTGACATTCATCTTTCAAGATAAGGGAACACCTCCAACGTTAAGTCTTATCTGACGATGTATGAAATGATCTTCAAATGAGTACAGAGTACATAGAGCTTAGTTATCAGACATTCATCTTTCAGGATAAGGGAAAACCTCCAACGTTAAGCCATATCGGATGATGAATGAAATGATGTTCAAATGAGCCCAGGGTTCATAGTGCTTAGTGTTACCCGACATTCATCTTTCAGGATGAGGGAAAGCCTCCAACGTTAAGTCATATCTGACGATGTATGAAATGATCTTAAAATGAGTACAGAGTACATAGAGCTTAGTTATCAGACATTTATCTTTCAGGATAAGGGAAATACTCCAAGGTTAAGTCATATCGGACGATATATGAAATGATGTTCAAATGTGCCCAGGGTACATAGCTATCAGACATTCATCTTTCAGGATAAGGGAAAACCTCCAACGTTAAGCCATATTGGACGATGAATGAAATGATCTTCAAATGATTCCAGGGTCCTTAGAGCTTTGAGTTATCCCACGTTCACCTATCAGAATAAGGGAAAACATCCAACGTAAAGTCAGATCGGACGATGAATGAAATGATACTCAAATACGTACATTGTACATAGAGCTTAGTTATCCAACATTCATGTTTAAGGATAAGGGAAAACCTCCAAAGTCTTTATCGGACGGTGAATGAAACGATGCTAAAATGAACCCAGAGTTCATAAAGCTTAGAGTTACCTGACATTCATCTTTCAGGATAAGGGAAAACCCACAGTAAACCTTACCCAGATATCTTGCCCTGACCGAGACTCGAACTCGGACCTCTTGATCGTGGGACACGCTACACTGCAGAGACGGGCTTCCAGAGTTCAGCGACCCGTGTCGGTGCTATAAGTGATAAATTAAGAAATAATCAACATGTCTACCAGTAGTGCATAACGCAAATAGTAAATGCATCAGTAGTTGTTTTTCACATGGGAAATATTCTTGACCAGGAGGTTTTTGACAGGTAGTTCATTAAAATGGACCAGACGGCAGTGGCAACAGGTAATCTTGTTGGCATCAGAACTTAGCCTTGAGGCATTTCATGGCGCCAACTTTATTCTGTTTTCCTTTGCTACTCCATTTACTTATTTTTTTCTTTCTTTGTCCACCCATTAATGTCAGTGACACAGCTGACTCCTGGCTGTCTGTTTCTTCTTTGTGCAAACGTGACTGAGATTGCATCATCTTGTGCAATAAGAACTTGCTTGAAGAGAACTGGAAGTAAAAATGTTTCTAAGAATCCAAGTGTGTTCTCGTCAATACAGACAAATGTTCATACCTGACTCATATTTTTAATTGTTCCAATTACGGAACAACAAGGTAATCTTTAATTGCAATGTTCCTTTTACTATGGAAACAGATTGCGCAACTACCTATATAATGGTGTAATTCGTATTTTCACACACACACACACACACACACACACACACACACACACACACACACACACACACACACACACACACACACACACACACACACACACACACTATCTCTTTTAGTCATACTTCCAGATTCTGAGGATGGGCGGTAATAATCTTGGCTAGATATTCTGGAATCGAACCCGGGACTCCTAGCGCAGCAGCCAGATTTCTATCTGAGCTACTGGGCCAACCCACACATTTTATATAGTATAAGAAAAATGCATTGAGCTAACTTGATAATCAAATATTTCCAAAACTATGATAGTTTTTAAATTGTTCCCCTTTGCATGAACACAGAAAATAAATGAATAGTGAATTGCAATTGGCAATAGCTCGGAAATGGCTGGCAGCATAACAAAATTGTTTTTGGAAATTGTTCTTTCACACTAGCCGTGTGTAGGACGTACTATGAAGGGGTAGAGCAGTTTAGAGAATTTTTCAGTCTGGCTCTACTCTTTCATAGTACGTCCTACACACGGCTAGTTTGAAAGAACAATTAATTTCCATTAATTGTACCTAATAGTGGTCCGAACTATAAAGCCCGGGCCTTAAAGTACTTACAGCATAGTAAGTCGACATTGAGGTAGTTGTCTCATGTGTTTATGAAAACTCCTAGTGGTTTATTGGAAAAAACACGAGTCAGTTGGAGAATTTAATGTCATGTTGGCATGTGGGCCATAGTAGCTCAAATGGTTAGAGCGGCTGGTCGGAAACCAGAAGATCCGTGGTTCAAATCCCGGCTATGGCATTGAATTTTTCAGTCTGGCTCTACCCCTTCAAAATTGCTTTTGACATAAATGTGTGCTTTATTAACGAGATCAACTGCAAATTAGTATGTCTTATACTTTACTAATTGTGCAAAAGCATTCACAATGAAGAGGGTTCCACAAACTATTCCAATAAAATTCAAATTACATGTTTTAGTTAGATTAAAATAGCTTAAAGATGCTATTTTGAAAAAATTCGTTACACCAAGTTTTTAGAAATCAAACAATTTCGAAACATGTTATATGTAATGTGTAACATTTTTTTTCCCCTGAGAACTTTTTTTGTCTAATTTACGTCCTCCAACGTTAAGTCATATCGGACGGTGAATGAATTGGATGAAATGATGCTCAAATGATTCCAGGGTCAATGGAGCCTAGAGTTACCCGACATTCGTCTTGAAGTATAAGGGAAAACCCCGGAAAAACCTTATCCAGGTAACTCACCCTGACCGAGATTCGAACTCGGGACCTCTTGAACGTGAAACAGACATGCTACGTTACCGAGGCGGGCCCTGAGAGACTTAAAATGTATTTTCGATAATGACCTTTTTGGTAGGAGTAAAACATTTCCCCTACGTTTTGTAATTACGTAATATAAGTTATTAAAAGGTGGTTTTAGAAAAGACACGTCATGCTTTGTGCCATTTTTACCATTAAACAAAATATAGAGAAGGGAAGTGCATATAATTTAGAAAGTTGTCTCCTGTTTTAGGTTATATTAAGGCATGTGATAGAGTACAACATGGAAAGTTATAGGGAATAATGGCGTAAGAGTATAAAGTACCATATATCTTAACTAATCCCATTAAGTCTTTATATTGTAAAACAATTATTATACAACAACAAACAGAAACCTTTAAACTAAAAGTGGTAACTGTAAACAATGTGAATATAAACACAATTTTTGCAGATGATGATTTTCACTTTAGCAGAAAATGAAGTGGAACTGAATGAAATGGGAAAAAGATGTATGAGAATCTCTGGTAGTAAAACTAAATCCAGGGCAATCTTAGGGAAAAAACAAAGAAGGGTCAAAATACTTACTGATGGGGTAATTATAGGACAAGTTCTAAAATTAAGTACAAAAATATCAATTCTGAACACAAATTTAGATGCTCCTTGCGGAAGGACCATCGCTACCAGAATAAACGAACATGAACGGAGCATTCCCTTAATGCAACATGAGAAGTCTGGGCTGGCAGAACATTGTTTTGATAACGACCATCTTGGCAATATGCAACAGTTACTGGGAGCGGAGAATTAAGGAGGCTTTGGCCATTTCCTCTGAAAGGAGCACGCTTAGTCGTGATGCTAGATTTCAGTTCAGCTCCTCTTGGAAACCCGCCTTAAAAATAGAAATCCGTCGGCATAGAGAGCACAGATCAGCACAGCCTGATAATCAAGTTAAGTAGTTACATTTCTTTGACAAAATTAATTTTCTATACTCACGCCATCTCCTGATCTGGCATTTAATTTACTGAAAACAGTCTTTTGTTCAGTAATACGAATTTTGATAGTGTTTTATCTTTGTTTATATTTGTTATATATCCAATGTTGCACTTGTGGTTACAGCATTTAATAAATATCCTGATGATGGGAGAGATGCACACATTATAATCGTCTTTTCACCTGGCTTGCTTCTCGAGAAGAAATTAAGCATATTCGTCGCCAGGAAAGATTCAGGTGTTATTTTACCAATTTAGATGTTGAAGAGAATATTGAAACTTACAATAGAGTAAATGGATGCATAAAACGACATGTTGGTGAAAACTTAAGGACATAAATAAAGCAAAGGCTCCACATTATAATGCCTAACCAGCACTGTGAAACGTGGACATAGAACCAGAGAAAAGTCAAAACTGGAAGCAGCTCAAATGAGATTTTTCCTACCATTGTTGGAATTACATTGTTGGAAACACTATAATAAAAGAACAGTTAATGGAAGGAAGTATTACTGAAGAAATTCAGAGGTACTAAAAGCGGTAGAAAGAATATGTTCTGTGAATGCCCCCTTCAAGATATCCACAGCAAGCCTTATTTTATGAACCGTGAGGTAGACGAAGTGTTGGAAGGCAACAGAAGAGCTGAAGCGACTATTTTTATTATTTTCGAAACAAGTCTGAAGTCCTAAACCTTGTGAGAAAGAAGAAGATAAAACGGAGAGGGACTTGAGCAATCATCCGCATCATTTGTCGGCTATGAAACCTGGTAGCACTCCTGAAAGATGAGAAGGGAATCGAGGGAAAATCGTGATAGATGGGAAGGCATCCCAGTATTTGCCTACCTACCAGGGTAAACCCAATTATAGTATGTATTCGACAAGAATCGAACCCGATACCTCTCAAATTCGAGCTACACACATCACCTTGGAGCTAGGCAAATCAAACTGTCAGTTGTTTTCAATTCTAGCAATAGTTGCAACCAGTTAAAATGTGTTAGAGTTGTAATATTAAGTAAATAAAACAACAGATCGTGTTCATATTTACATTTGAAGCAACGCGCTATCAAAAATACATGTAGGTATCGTTCAACCTTGTAAGAGAGGTAGAGCATCGGTTATGTGACATGACAATTCAAGGCATTCAGGACACGTACCTTTCCAGCAGCGTTAAATCTATTTTGGGCCCACAAGGCTCTGTCCTCGCCGCTATTTGCATAGAAGTACAAGGTTGGCGCGGGGGCATTGGACAATAATGCAAATCTTGGCTAAGGCTACCGATATAATTCGAGCGTTACGTAAGGACACGTCTGCACGACGGGAACCTCGCCTAGCTAATACGGAAGCGGCGCCTTTCTACAGGAAGTTCCTTCTTCCATTCTTCTGTCGTAGAGTACAAGGCGACGGAAATCGCTGCGAACCTTGAGACCTTGACCTCACACACATCGTGTATGTTGAATTCTCCCGTCATAGATACACTCCTGAAACTTTATGAAAAGTTCTAAATAAACTATCTGATGTGTTGCACTTATTACATTACAGAGCGGTGAGACGTATTGACCTTTTGTGACATAGTAGCTAGCCTTTCATATCAGACACACAACTTCCAAGTGCTTTTTGTTTCGTCACTTACTGTACGCCTGGTTAATAATAAATGACAATTCAGTAAGTAAATTATGTTAATTCAGTGGATGCTACTTTACTACACACAAGTGGAAAGTAATCGGTTATATAACTTTGAACATAATTTACATATATATTCAGGCATTTGTTGCGTGTTTCACAAGCTTTGATCTACCCCGTGTCTGGAAGTCTATGATTGTAATCACCCTGTGATACTCTCGTGAAACGAGCCATTCTTCACGTTTGGGAACAGGTGACAGTCACTCGGAGCCAAGTCAGGGCTCTACGCTGGATGATCATAAAGCTTCCATTTGAATTGCTGCCGGAGACGAAGCGCTATGTAGTCAAGCATTATCGTTGAACTAAACAATCCTAGAACTCAACGTGCTCTGTTAGTTTCTGATAATAGATGTTAAGTTTTATTATTCTGCCTTCTTTCATGAATTTGAACAGATATATACTTTGCTTGGCCTCCTTAAAAAAAGTTAAGTAGCATGAACTTAACTTAAAAAGTATTTGTGGCTTCGTAGTGGAGCTGGAATGACTTAATATCATTGATTGTCATTTTGTTTCATCGTTTACGTACATAACCATGCCTTATCTCCATAGATCTGTTCGATGATGTTCCCATTCCTCTTTTGGGAAAGGAGTATAGCTTCAGGCAGAATTTTCGACACAATGGAGCAAAAAATTTCCTACAGAACAGTCCCATTGATTTGTGAAGTCGATCATTTTGTTCTGAAATTGTAAAATGTCTATTTTGTCTGACCATATCATCTACATTTGCAAGTCTGTCGTTCACAACGACTTCAACGACACCAGCGCCGAACAACATACGTACACGCAGTAACCTCACGATGAACTGCAGCTGCCGTTTGCTTTTTGGTCAATACACGCAGCTTGCACTTGGCAGGAGTTTCACATATTACAAGCCTATCATAGTGATGAAAACAGATGAATGCAGCTTCACGCTGGGGAGCACGGATGAAGCTAAAAAAAAAAAAAAAAAAAAAAAAACAAATCAAAGGTAGAAGTGTTACCATCTTTTGACGAGAACGGAACTTACTTTCCGAATTGTCCTTTTAGTAATGAAAACCTATTTCCAAGATACGATAAAATTTGTGAAAAATCTAGTATTATAAAATAAAAATTGAAAATCTGGAGGCATAAATAGCAGGGAAGTTTTTCCCCTGCAACTGTTAATTGGTTTTGTCGATAGGTATTAAAACTTTGGAAGCTAAAGGACAAAGTATTTTATTTTAGGAAGAAAGAACAATCCTTACCACGAAACTACTGTGAGAGTTTTATTCCGATAAATTTGAAAGCGCCTAGCTCTCTTCAATTGGGAGTCTGCCAACTATTGATTTGACTTGCATTGTGCACAACCAGGGTCAGATAGTTTTGAGCATGGATCGACCGCAGATCATGTCTTCATATGTTAGGCTAAACTAGAACCACTTTTGTCTCTTAAACTGCTGCATATGCAGTAAGTGAAATAAATATTGGAACAGCTTGAAGTTCTAAGTTACCCCTTAATAACATATTGTATAATCAAAATCATGCGCACCTTTTATAATGAGTAACAAGTATTTATAGACAATAGAAATACAAAATAAAATTAATTTTCTGATATCTTTGATTTAAAAACGTGAAAGTAACACATTTTCCTGTAAAATAAATATTCGGTCCCTTAAGAAAAGTAGTCTGTCTTACACAACGAAACAGAAATTTCAATACCTTGTTGGTTTTCCTTGGCGTTTTATTACCTTTCTCAGACGAATTACCTTTCTCACTCTCCTTACAAGGTTAGTAGTATATGTAGATGAAATTTTAGCCCAGCCTTTACTGAGTCTGCTTTTAAATGCTTCTTTGAAAATATTGACTGACTGTAGACTCTAGTATCCAATATCTAATAAACTCTCAGCTGAATTAAAGTTCGATGAAAGTAGAGGTGTATGAAGGATACATAACCATTCCTCCACAGTCCCTGAATAATGCTTGGAGTCACTGTCTTCATATACCTAAATTAAAACTAGCATTTGTACCAATTATCTCTACACGCTTGCGTAGATTCTCCTTCAGGAGGTTGAACCATTACATTTTATCAATTTTTCCCTCGGTGAAAAATTCTCCAACTCCAGAGGCTGTCATGCAGAACCAGATCATCACACTCCCACCATCATGTTTTACAGTAGGTCGAAGGTTTTTTTCCCCCTTTTCAAATCTCCGTATTTGTTTTCCTCCAGACCATTCTTCTTCCATCTAATCCGAAAACGTTAAATTTGCTTTCATCTGCAAAATTAACATTCCCTAGCAGTTTATTTTTTATAAATGAACTCCGTCACAAATTTTAGCCTTTTCCTTTTATTTTCATTTACACATGGGTTCTTCCTGGCCATATGACCATGGAATACCTTCCTTTTAAATATATTTCTAATCTTATGGAGGGTATTCTGGGCAGTATTATAACCTACCTTGGCACACAGTTTGAGAGCATTCAACTTAGGACATTTCTTCACACTCCTAACAATGTTTGTCTCCTGTCGGTCAGTAAATGTTTTTGGAGGAACGGTTTGACGTTTCAAGTCGATTCCGTATATTAATCATATTTACAACTTAAATTTTCAACAATACAGCTATCATTTTGTAACTCTCACCATTTTTCATAATGGAAAATGACGAGTTGCCTTTCTTCTAAAGTCGTGTTCTTACCTCTATGTCCTATTTCATGTAATAGAACTGTTAGTTTTTATTGGTAAGACTGTTTACTACCTGTTGTGCCTCCCCACAGTGAGCATATGGAACGTAGAAGAGGGTATACAAAAAGAGGTGTTTCAATATTTATTTTTCCTGCATTTAACGCAATAAAACATAGATATAACAATTTAAAATCTATTTTTCGAGATTACTAGGCTTATAGAAAGCAATAAAAACGATATTATAATTCAAAGTTAAGGGTTTCAGTTATACAGCTCAAATGAAAGGGGTACTATTGAGTATCCTAATATTCCTTGACTCACTCTATTTTGACCAGAAGTTCAAGAAAGGGAGTAAAAAGAAAAAGTTCTTATCAGTACACTTATAGACTTTGGCGTCGTTAAACTCATTAAGCAACTGAATGTTAATTAAAAATGCTCTCCATTACATGGCCTTCTAGGCACGGTATCACTAAGAAAATCGTATTACATTGTGGTAAAACAGAATTGTACAGTGCGATCCAAATAAACCTGAACTATTACAATAGGCCATAACTTTTGAGCCAATAATAGGACACGCGTGCAACTTTTGGAGAGTATAATACACAATTTGGAGATTACATCATAATCATCATCATCATCATCATCATCATCATCATCATCATCACGGTATAAGCCTTGTGGCCCGTTCCGACTTCAAGGAAATTGATCGGATCATCTCATTCTACTACCTACAGGTTTATACTTGTATACTAGCTTTTGCCATGGCTTGTTTTTTAAAGGGCGCTGATGACCGCCGCAGTTGAGCACCCTTATACACATCATCATCATCATCATCATCATCATCATTGTATGGGCGCCGGGGTAGCGCGGTGGTTTCGTTCGCGGCTCCCGTTCTAAGGGTCCCGAGTTCGATTCCCGGCTCTGGGGTTGGCGATTTTAAGTCGGCCCTATCCACGCCTTCACCTCTGTCTAGCACACGTGAAGTATCCTCTATGCCCAACGTGGTTCGGAGTCCACGGTAAAAACTGTAGGTCCTCTCACCTCACCGCCATCTTCACTATCACCCTATCATCGGAGGTAATGGACACCGCCCTCTGGGTGCCTCCACCTGAGAAATGGGTCCGGTCATCGCTTGGTGGGGTGAGGTTACCCCGAAGGCCAAGGTTGCCATGTGGGGAGCGTTAGTAACTAACTAACTCATCATCATTGTGGTGTACGGTCTTCGGTCATTCTCTGCACATGATCTTGCCATTTTGGCCTGTATGAAATGATTGTTTCATTTAGACTCTGAATTTCCAATTCTCTTCTAATATCCTCGTTTCTTTTCTTGTCTATGAGTCTATAACCTGCCACCTGTCTCAGAAATTTCATCTCAGCAGCCCCCACTTTCTTCTGTTGTGAGATAGTCAAGACCCAGTTTTCACACCCATAAAGCAGGGTTGGGATCGCTATTATTTTATACAGTTTTAAAAAAGTTTGACGATTACAATTTTTAAAAGTTTTTTTTTATTGTGCCACATATTGTTTGGAATGTGTTTATTTTGTTTTGTATATCTCTATTACTGGTATATGACACAATATAGCCAAGATAATTAAAATAACTTTGTTGTTGGATGGGTTTATCATTTATGCAAATTTTTGCTCTCAAATGCTTCTTTCCTATAAAAGCCATTATTTTTGTTTTATTCATATGAAATTTGAAGATTATATTCTCTTATAATATTATTTAATTCATGTATGGCTCTTTGTAAATTATCTTCCGACTCCGCATTACACTATTTACTTCTCAGAGAAAATGTTGGAAGTGTCCTCTACCAGCATCTATACATGTTTGCACTCGTCTCACCATATTCTCTGAAGTTTTACGGAGATGATATCGAATTGAGAAAAGGTAATTTCCAGCAAGATGGAACAACGTGCCATGCAACATGGAACTTGTAACCACTTTCTTTGATAATTGAATAATCTCAAAAGGTCTGTGGCCCACCAGATCCCCAGACCTAACCTCACCGGAGTTTTTCTTGTGAGAGTATCTAAAAATAGAGTGTACAAGAATAGGCCACGGATAATTGATGTTCTCATGGAATCCATTCGAACCGAAATAAGTAACATTGTCGAGTATACTCTCCGTAAAACAGAGAATATGGTGAGACGAGTACAAACATGTATAGATGCTGGTGGAGGACACTTCCCACCTTTTCTGTGAGATGTAGATAGTGTAATGTAATCTCCCAATTGCTCGTCTCGGTAGCGTGGTGGTAGCAGGTCTGCCTCACGCTCAAGAGGTCCCGAGTTCGAATCTCGGTCAGGGTGAGCTAACTGGATAAGTTTTTTCCGGGGTTTTCCCTTATCCTTCAAGACGAATGTCAGGTAACTGTAAGCTCCATGGACCCTGAACTCATTTGAGCATCATTTCACCCAATTCATTCACCGTCCAAAATAACTTAACGTTGGAGGACGTAAATTACAACAAAAAATCTCCCAATTGTGTATTATATTCTCTAAAAGTTGTACGTGTGTCCTATTATTGGTTCAAAAGTTACGGCCTATTGAAGTGGTTCAGCTTTATATGGATCGCACTGTATTACAGTTCTGTATAACAGTTTAAAATGGATAATACGAATAAGTAATGGAAAAACTTAATGCCGCAGCTAGGATTTGAACCAGGTTTATTCACTGCAATGCTTTACCTCTAACTCGCTTGAGAATGACGTATGTTGTGTGAACTTCCTCATTGAAAAGATTATGTTTGACAATTATTATAGACCCGTCCTACTTTAATGGGTGTTACCTCGAACTCCATTCACCACGTCTCTCAGGAAGGTATTATAATTAATAGCCTGGAGAGAGAGGCGTGTGGCAGCAAGTGGTTTGCGTCATTATGTGCTTTCCCTATTGAAGATAACGGGGAATCATTTTCAGGGGTGTAATTCTTCTCAGGGGGGAAATGCTGCACAAACCTAGACGTCAATTTGAAATATGCTTTTGTGAGTGAAGACACTTCTCAGTTTGTCTGAATTTGGAAACATTTAGGATATATGAAAATAGGGCAAGATCATTCAAAAAATCTATTTTTATACTAGGTGCGTTCAAGTTATAGTACATCCTATTTTGTAGATTCAGGACTAGGACTAGTTAGGAATTTATTTATTTTTTCTTTTTTTCTTTTTTGAAAAAATACACGTGGAATCTTTGTGAATGCATGACAGATGGCAGCACTGTACAATGCATAGAATTCTAGTGGCAGCGATGAGAGTTAGGACTGTTTTTCTTAAATACTGAGGCTTTCATGGCTGGCGTCGTTAGCTCCACCATGTTGTCCGGGCTTGTAGGCCGTGATCCATTTGTATTTCTTTCCGACGATTCGCCGAAAACTGCGTTCGGCATCTGCGTACGAGTCCTGTGTTGGACTCTGGGTCTCTTGACTTAGAACCCTGAAGATGCCGAACGCAGTTTTCGGCGAAACGTCGGAAAGAAATACAAATGGACCACGGCCTACAAGCCCGGACAACATAGTAGAGTTAGGACTGTTTTTGATACTTAACATGACCATGTTTTCATTGCAAGAACAACGTGTAATCGATGTTCCATTCATGCCGTCATCACACGTTAACATTGCCTGACAATTTGCATGCGCACAGCCTTGTGATCATCCGTTACCATCCGTGGCACCCAACTGGAAGACTTTTTTCGCATTTTCAAATCTTCATGCAGGATTGTGTACACAGATTTCACGGAAATGCTAATTTTGTAGGCGATGTCTGCAACCCTTAATCTGTGATCCTCCAAAACAACGTTCTCCACTCGCTGGATCATGTCGTCAGACCGGCTGGTGCGAGGTCTTGACTGTCTTGGTTTGCTGTCACACGATGTTCTGTCTTCATTAGACTGTCACAGCTAGGAAAGCATATTAGATACATCCATGGTACCAATACCACATGCCCGCCTTGGTAGCGTAGATGGTAGCGTGTCTGTCTCACGTTCAGAAGGTCCCGAGTTCGAATCTCGGTCAGGGTGAGTTACCTGAATAAGGATTTTCCGGGTTTTTCCCTTATCCTTCCAGACGAATGTCGGGTAAATCTAAGCTCCATGGACCCTGGACTCATTTGAGCATCATTTCAACCATTTCATTCACCATCCGATATGACTTACGTTGGAGAAAGTAAATTACAAGACAAGAAGGTATCACCACACGCCTCACTCAACTGGCGATGAATTTCAATAAGTGTCACACAACGAAAATGGAGAAAAGGAATGATTACACGCTGTTCTTGCAATTAAAACGTCGCCATTTTAAGTATCAAAAACAGTTATCTCGTCGCTGTCACTGTACAGTGCTGCTATCTTTGAAACGCATTTACAAAGAGTCCATGTGTATTAAAAAAAAAAACACACAGAAGTTGCTATCTGAATAAACATAAGGTGTTATAACTTGAACGCAGCTCAGAAGGTCTATTAATTAAGGATGAATAATTTAGTTTAATAACCTATATTAGGCGTCTATTAATAATGCTTAGAAATAATTGCAAACGAGTTTTAAATCTCCTCCCCAGAAGCCAGATAAACTTTCAGAAGTGCAAAACTAATTTCTCTGTTTTTTCACGGTCGCAAAATATTCGAACGATAAAATTTTTGTTCATTCAACTGTCTTAGAATTTGTTTAGAAACAAAACTCTAAAAAAGTGTTAGTGTGATTTCTTCATTCAACATCATTGGGACATTGTTTGTAATTTATTTATTGTTTAGAATTTTATTAGAAATTGTTTTTTTCTGTCAAACTTGGGTCTGTTAGAACGCTGTAACACGGGCAGTTTTATTATAAAGTCATACTTTCAGGAAAAGAAAGCAACTTCCGAGGTCGATCATCAATGTGATGATAGATAATGAAAGATTTTGGACATGTAGCGTGTATCCAAAACTTACTTAAGGTACAATGTCAGCTTTCTCATATGAATTATTCAAACGTACTCAACCTAATTTGATTGTCGTTTGTTATCTTCATAGTCGCTCTGATATCGATTTTGTTACTGCATGAAGTCTCTTCCAGCTAGTGATATATAATATAAATGACCTAAGTTTATACGAAGTGATATTAAAGGATTTAAGATTAGGCATCTCCGCTCTTCCCTTGTTTGTTTTCTACATTGCGCTTTTGTTATTTTTTCAGTAATTTGCTTCTAAAATTAAAACCAAGCAGCACAGGATTTAGATATAAATAGCACACCGGCCACTTAAGCGGTCTAAATATCACAGGCAGAAGAGCTGTTCCTTCTAAAGACATTAAATGCATTTAACTCAGTCTTCGACTCATCACCTTCCTGCTTGCTTTTAAAGTTGTACATTAACGACGTAATACAATAAAGGTTACTTTTCCATGCCGAGGAAATAATTTAATTGGTGTCTGCCGCAACTAAAATGATACTCAGGAGAGCCTCTGGCAAATATAGATGGCAGATGATACGAGGCATGTTGGTAAAATAAGGTCTACAAGGCGCTGGAGCCATGAGGAACGCTATTACGCGAGATCCGATAACACTGGTGTGTAACTTGGCTTTACCCCTTCAAATCCCCAACACAATGAAACCGTTGAAACCGTTAGTCTTGGCTTGGCAGCCGTTTGCGATGGAGCTTCCTATCACTTCCGCCTCCAAGAGCGAGTTGCGTGCAGTGATCGTTTTTTTTTATTTTTTTTTTTTTTATTTTTAGTTGTGGCGAAAATGATTCTCCACTCGCAGCAGATTGGAAGCACGCCGACTGTTTGGAAGATCCAGGTCGAGATTTGATTAAACAAGAGTCATGAGATCTTTTCTCAGGTGTAGATTTTTGGTGACAGAAATACAATTTTATATGACTCCAATTTCATAATATATCATTTAATTGTATAATCAGAATTACAATTCACTCGTTTCTATTACGAATACCTAATAACTCTTTTTTGAAGTTTATTAACTTTCCCTTACAATTATATTCAACGCAATATTTTTCGTCATCAAACAAAACTGAAGAGCATATCTCTCTCAAGATTATTGATTTTTTCCGTAACTATCGTTACTTCTCTATTAATTTTGTGATTGGCCGATGTACTGCTACGTCACCGCATTACGTAATACAATTATTACTACGGCCACATATATTTGTTTTTAATATGTCATTACATGGCCTACTAAGTCATCAGAAAACAATATTCATATAAAAAGTTCTAACTAAAACATATCGTTACAGAGTGCCACTGAAATTCATCGTCAATTATGCGAAGTCTATGGGCCACAGTGTATGGACATCAAAAACGTGAGAAAGTGGGTCACAGAGTTCAAAGACGGACGTACAGACGTCCATGACAAACAGCGCGTTCTTGTTGCCCTTCGGTTTCAGCCGAAACAATTGCAAAAGTGGAGCAAGAAATGCTTAAAGATCGGCGTGTGACAGTTCACGATCTGTTGACAAGACTTTGACCGAACATTTGCATTTTCGCAAGGTGTGTGCGAGGTGGGTCCCCAAAATACTTACTGAACACCATAAACGGCAAAGTGTTGAAGCGGCCCACCGATTTCTGGAGAGCTATGCAGAACAGGACGAGGAATTACTGGATTCAATCGTCACTGGCGATGAAACCTGGGTGCACTACACAACACCAGAAACTAAAGAACGTTCTCGTCAGTGGCGGCATTCGAATTCGCCGAAGCAGCGAAACTTCAAACAGATATTTTCTGCCGGAAAAGTGATGGCCAGTGTGTTCTGGGACAGAAAAATGTATTGTTGTGCGAGTTTATGCCTACAGGTGCAACAATAAACGCCGCTAGCTACTGTGAGACTTTAAAAAAATTGCGACATACAATTCAAAATCGAAGGAGGGGAATGCTGACGAAGGGAGTGATTTTTCATCACAACGCTCGTCCCCATACTGCACATGCAATTGCTGATCTTCTGGCTCAGTTCGGATGGGACATCCTCACCCACCCTCCTACATTCCAGACTTAGCACCTAGTGATTATCATCTGTTTCCTGAGTTGAAGTCACATCTGGGTGGAACACATTTCCAGACCAACGATGATTTGAAAAACGAGGTTGAGTGCTACCTGCGTAACTTTGCAGGAGAGTGCTATGACAAGGGTATACAAAAACTACCACAGCGCATGCAAAAAAGCATCGATCGCAATGGCGAGTACGTTGAAATATAGCTGTAAGTTCCGCCTTTCCATCAATGTAACATTCATTTACAATAAACATGTTTTCTATATTAAATAAAATTGGAGAACTAGTTTTATGGATACGCCTTGTACAATATGAGGGTCGGCTCCTAAGTCTTGGGCCTTACAATAATTTTTTGTTCTTTATTTCTGAACATAACCTCCAGAAAGGCTAATGCATTTGTCATATGTTTTCTAATGTAATTAAACCACCTCTGTAGAGCGATAGTCCTCTAAATAGCTGTTTAGCGTATCAATGACCTCGTTGCTGTAAAATCTTCGTTCTTCAAGAAACTGTATAAGGTTCGAGAACTGATGTTGGTCACTGGGTGCTAGATCTGGCGAATAAGGTGGATGTTCAAGCAGTTCGAACATTAATTGGCACATTTTTCCCATTGCAATGACTGAACGATGGGCCGGACCATTGTCGTGAAGAAGCAATATCTTTTTTCTTTGCCAAATTAGGTATTTCTCTTTTCATCTCATCACTCAAACGTTGTAGTAAGTTTGTGTAGTAGCCACCAGTGATACTTTTAACCTTTTCCAAGTAATCAATAAAAATAATTCCCTATGTATCCCAGAAAACACTTGCCATAACCTTATTAAGTTAAACTTAACCACTGGCGCGACAGCCCTAAGATGGCCAAGGCCTACCAAACCGACTGCTGGCCTCACGCCCACTTACGCACGACAGAGGTGGGCTATCATCCAACCGATACGGGGAGGAGATGTGGTCAGCATCTCGGCATCACCCAGCCGGAACATTGGTTTGCGTGACCAGGGTCGCTTACCTATCGTAAGTTCCTCACTTTCCTCACGATGCTGAGTGGGCACCGGTCCTATACCCGGGACTTAAAATCCCCACCGCATGGATGGGATCGAACCCGGACCGCTTTCCGTGGCCAGGGACCAAGGCATGCTGCCTTAGCCCACTACGCCACGGCGCAGGACCCATAACCTCATTAGCTGATAAAATTGACTTTTCCTTTTGTGGAGATGGTTGACCTGGCACAGTCCACTGTTTTGACTGTGATTTACTTTCTGGAGTGTAGTGATGTATCAAAGTTTCATCCATGGTAATAAGCTGTCTCAAAAATTCACTGGGATTTTTACGGCAGAGCTCCGAATTCTTTAGAGAAACAATTTTTCTTTGCAACTTTTGATCGGTTGTCAGCAAACGCGACAGACATTTTGCACAGACTTTGTAAAAGCCCATACCTGCACGTTCTTTTGATATGTTTACAGCCCCTGCTATCTCAAACAACTTTAATCTGTGGTCTTCCAGTTCCCGTAGGGGAGAGGATCCGTCCCCTTCAGCTGCCGTGGTGAGGGCACTGCGGACCCTTAGCACTCGTGGTACCTTAGACGTTACTAGAGGAACCTCGGGCCGAACTGCCGAGCTCCTCCCGTCGGGGAGCTGTTCGGGTTGGGTTGGACTCGAGGGGGCAGTGTGTTCCCGACACCCACTGGGAATTGGGTACCTCCGGCTAGGTTACGGACGCCCGGAGGGGGTAGAGGGTTGCCTAAAAGGTCCAGGGTACTAGCCTGCAGAGCTAGTAGAAGGTGTGCTATATCACCAGGCGGTCCCACCGAGGTTTTCGGTAGTCTTCCCTGCGGGGTTGACGCGCGCAAGTGGCGTATCCACTTCCATCCCATCTTGACGTTGTGCTCAGTGGGGGGGGGCTTTTTAAGGAATCAGGTATTGCCCTATGGAAAGAGCCCCGGAGTATCCATCGCTCCCGGGTAGGAGGCGGTCCTACGGGTCCAGGACTAATGGGAGTAGATCCTCTGCCCTTAACTAACTAACAGTGGTCTTCCAGTACTAAACGATGAATTTTTTCAATGGTCTCTAGAGTTGTGACTTCCACGGGGTATCCAGAGCAAGGCTCATCACTAGTGCTCCTACGTTCCTTATTCAACTCTACAACCCACCTTTTAATCATTGTATATGAAGAGGTAGAGTCTTTCAGTGTACTGTCCATTTCCTCATTGATTTCTTTAGTTATTAAGCCTTTCAAATGGAAGTATTTGATTACTGCACGTTTTCCAAATCCTCCATTTTCGTGAAACCTCTACACTTGTCGTGTTTAAAATGCTGTCATTCAAAAACTAAAGAGGTAATTGGCCTGTAACTACAATAGCTAGTATATAGTTGAACTATATGATGCTATCCATCAAAATCGCCCTACCTATATGAGGCACGGGACATATTAATCAAACCTCGTATTTGGTTTATGCCTATAAATTAGTTACCAGTAGTGCTTTGGATTCAAAAGTAAACATTCAAAATTAAAAGGAGCTTTACAAAACTGTAGCATCTACCTCTGTGGTGTAGTTTTCAAAATTCTGACTTCTCCACCAGAGGTCCCAGCTTCATAACCAGAACGTGATTGTTTTGTTCTTAAATTAGAACATTTTCCTACCCTGTTTGCAGGCAAGTTTCTGATGTTTTCAGAACTTTTACGGTTGGTCCGTGTTCTATATTTTAGGCGTAAAAGTGCCTCAGGCATGATGAGATCTTTGAGCAAAACTAAGCAGTTTTTCACATTCATATAGAATGGAACGGTAAGAATCCTTAGCATACATAGCCCATATATAGGCTAAGGATTTTTATAGAGTTAACATGAAAAATTCGATGCTATGGCCGGGATTTGAACCACATTTCTCCTGGTTTCCGTCCAGTCGCTCTTACTCATTGAGCTACCATGGCCAACGTGCCTTCCTGACATTAAATTCTCCATTTGAATCGTTTATTTTCCCGATAAACCACTAGGGGCTCTCTTATCTAAGACACACCGTTCGTGGCGACTTACTATCGTAAGTACTTGAGTCCCAGGCTTCATCATTTAACTCTTGTTATTTCAGTTAATTGATGAAGACTAATAATTTCTTAACACTAGCCGTATATATGCTACGATTTTTGATAGAGTCAACACGAAAATTCAATGCCACGGCCTCGATTTGAACCACGGATCTCCTGGTTTCCGTCCAGTCGCTCTTACCCATTGAGCTACCACGGCCAACTTGCCATCATGACATTAAATTCCCCATTTGGTTCGTATATTTCCCGGGTAATTATATACATACAGGTAAATTTAAAAACAGTTAGCCCATATTACCGTACATAAAAAAACATTCATACTGTAGTATGGCCCTTAATTAAGGATACCAATTTTCGTTTTTGAGATACCATCCATCTAAAAGTTTGTGATACAGAAGGGTAATCTTAGTTTGAAAAACAGATTTTCTTAAATATGCAAGAGCACAAAGGAGTTTCCGACTGACAGTTTGGAGCTGTCAGTCATGAGTTATGTGCTTCCAGTTGCACAAGTGCATGGTAATAATGTGCTGAACAAACACAGACAGGCAAAAAGCTCAGCGTTCCGAGTACTTCAAGTCTTTGCACATGTGCCACTCACTTGAGCTTAAAAAATTCATGTCTAGCCTGAGCATCTGAGGATCTTTCTAGGTTGATAGTTGCATAGCCGCTTGGAGATTAACTGTAACTTTCACCGGATACTCAAGTAGTGATTGTGTAGCCAAATCTTGGATACTACTTCTGTCACTGTAATTCATAGAATGAAAAGTGTTAGAACGCGCTCCTTTTTTTTTACAAAATACAGGAAACAGAATCGTTGTATCTCTTTCATAGCTCTGGAGTTGTTTATGCAGCTTAATATGAGGCTTTTTGGCTTCTTAACGCAGAGATCGGTTTAATTCCCGGCGCGGCGAGGGAAGTTTTACTTAAAATTCGTCTAGAAGTATCAATGTGGGAGTGAATGTGATCGTATTTCGTGATTAAGTTGAATAAAATAAAACGTAATTAATCAATGAGTTAGTTGAAAGATATAAATAATTATGGCCACAAGTATGAATCTATGTATAAATGTCCTTTCTGTAGGAGAGGCGTTAAGGGATTACGTTATATTTTAGAATGTGAAGAAACAAGGTTTTGGAGGTTGCATTATATATATTCCTAAAACTGGGAGAGTAAAAGTATAGCAATTATAAAAATAAAAATGATATTAAATAAAGGAGACATAAATTTAGTAGGAAAAGCAAGGGAAAATGGTGTAGAATAATTTATAAAGGAATTATTTAACCTAAGATTTACCATACATAAATCATTATGTAGATAAAATGTTTGGTGGATTAAGAGATAAAATAGCAACTCAAAAGAAATGTATAAGCAAATTTTAAGAATGTAAAAATTTCAAAAATAAATAAATATCTATATGAATAAAAATACAATTAATGTATAGTTGCACTCAACTCATTCTGCTTGCAGTGAAACCATTAATTTAGTTCATATGACATTTTCTAGAGATGCTAAATCTTCTCGGACTTACCGTTTTTGAAGAGTAACTCACGAAATCTTTGTTTTTCTAAGTTTCTTCAACCGTTTATTTCTTACTGCACAAAGACGACCTAGTAGTTAGGTCCATGCCAAGTAGAGGGCTGAGAAGAGCAATCGAGGCAGCCAATTCTTATTGCAATAAATGGGGTTTGAAAGTGAATGAAAACAAAACAAAGATTATAGTCTTCAAAAAAAGGATACAGGTTACGTAAGGATGAGAAATATGAGGTTAACAGAAGAGAAATAGAGGTGGTAAGGAGATTTGATTGTTTCGGAACAAGGTTGAACTCAGATGGTAGCAGGAAAGTACAAAAAAATATGTCTGTGGCAAAAGATGGCCATGCGGGGGATAAGATCAGTAAACTGCCAGATATAAATGTCAAATGGTTGGAGAGGATTTACACGACAGAAGTAGAAAATAGAATGTTACATGGATCAGCGGAATGGGGAGTAGATGAGGCTTGGAGAGACACTGATAAGAGTGCATAGATCCTTTTGTAAATATATATTGGGATTGCCGATAGTAACGCCTAATGGGAAGCACAATTAGAACTAGGCAGGCATTCTGCTAAAATTAAAATCTTGTCAAGGGCAATGACATATTTATACAGAGTCGCTAACTTGGAAGATGGCAATATAATTAAAGAATGTTTTCATATTCAAAGGAAAAGTAACTGGGGAGGTTGGGCACATAACATGTATGACGTGTTAAAGGACATAGGTATGGGTCATTCTTGGATAAATGCAAAGTATGGGTATAGAGGCTTCTGGAAAGAAGTTAAGATTAGAAGCCATTGACAGACAAGACATTTTTGCCAATACAAGTAACAAAAGCTCACTTAAGTTATATAGAGAAATAAAAACAACCTGGGGGAGGGAAGGATATATAGATATATGTAATAAGTTAGGGCGAGAAGGTTTTGCTTGGGCGAGAACAGGAGTGAGAAACTTGAAAGGTATAGGTCAAGAAAGTGAGCTAGATAAATGTCCATTGTGTGGAGAAGAGAATGCAGATTTCCATTGTATATTATATTGTAGTCAAACAAAGATATGGGGAGAGCAGGCTTGGCTACGTAAATAGGACAATTTGGAGGGTGAAGTAGTAATTAGAAAAAATTTGTCAGTAAAAGGGGAAAAGAACAGGAGAAATATAGGGAATTATTTGGGGAAAGTTAAAGAGAAATGGCTAAGAACAATTAAGAGAAAAATGTTGAGTCGGATAGGTGAAATGGCAAAATGTGTAAATAGGTGTACAGTGCCTCCAATACACAAAAACTTAGGGTTAGGTGTATGGGAACCGAATTACTACTCAATGGCGGGCAACATGGTAGGATTTTCAGAATTTAGGAATATATGCCCTTTTCCAGTATAGATTTTATAATTGTAATCTTGATTTTTTATTTCCATTTGATGATATAATAGGAATGATGAGAAATAAATTACAAATTATAAATTACTAAACAACTATTTTATTATATTTTACACGATTTTTTCCCTATAGTTTCACTTGATCAAGTCGTACTAATGCAACAAGTTACTAACACACCTGCATCGTTTTAAGTGACCTTAAGAGCTGTATGTCATGAAGGACTTCTTTAGAAATTATGCTGAATTGAACTACATATCACATCCAGATCATTACACCTGTCTGGTTCACATTGAAAGGTACAGATAAACAATACAACCGCAATTTGCTGGTGTTCCATAAGGATCAGTTTTGGCACCGCTATATTAAACATTTTCACATATTGCTGACGTAAAACGCAACTGATGGTATTGTTTTATTTCATTCAGATTCCAAGTTGAACTCTCTTCAAAACACCTCTTCTTCCCTCTAGCGGTTGAATGGTTCATAACTTGGCATATATACTATTCAATATTAATTAGTAAGACAAAAGCTAAATTACGCTCCCAGATCTTTCCATAAATTTCTCCAATAAGTCTCATAAACAAGCAACTGCCGGTTACATAACATGACGTACTGTTTGACTCAATACTAACATGAAAAGCTCATATCGATCACCCAAGACATATACATGAATAAGTAAACCATCTTCAGTAGCATTGGAAAGTTTTGTTTTTCTGTATAAATATTTAGTTCGACTTCTTTATGTACGACGGGGTGTCTAATGTTTTAAATATCACCCTTTAAAAATATGATAGAGAGTTTGTGTTTATATGTGCTTGTTAGAGTTCTTCTTTACGTGGTCAACATTCAGATTTACACATTTTACTCAGCGATTCTTGACCTTCCGAATACCTTGGTTGTAGAAGTCTGCAGAATTCGCTTTCTTTTATTTACGTCCTCCAACGTTAAGTCATATCGGACGATGAATGGAAGGGGTGAAATGAAGCTTAAATGAGCCCAGGGTCCATAGAGCTTAGAGTTACCCGACATTGGTCTTTCAGGATAAGGGAAAACCCCATAAAACCTTATACAGGTAACTCATCCTGACCGAGATTCGAACTCGGGTCCTCTTGAACGTGAGACAGACACGCTACCACCACGCTACTGAGGCGGGCAGAGTTCGCTTTAAACCACTCTTCCACTTCATTAATGACGTCGTTTTTCTTGTAAAATCTGCGACCATGCAACGGATTCTTCATTTCCAGTAATAAGAAAAAGTCACCTGGTGCGAGATCGGGCGAATAAGGTGGATGGTGTAAGATCTCAACGACACATTCATTTGTTTTGTCAAGTGCAACTTGAGATGAATGAGCTGGTGCATTGTCAGACAGAAGACGAACAACTTTGGAGAGCATACCGCGTCGTTTCTTAATCAGAGCTGCTCGTAACTTGTCCGAAAGATTGCAGTAATATCTGCCAGTGATGGTTTGACCCTTGGCAAGATAATCTGTAAGGATGACTCCACGACAGTCCCAGAAAACTGAAAGCATGACCTTCACAGCTGACTTTTGCACCTTTGCCTTTTTTGGAGTGGGGGGGGATCAGCATGTTTCCGTTCCATTCTCATGGTTATTGTCTCTGGATCATGCTGATAGATCCAGAATTCTTCCACGGTTACCACACGATCAAAAAAATCATCATCCTGTTCCAACAGCATCAACATCTGTCTTGAAAGGTCAAGCCGTATTTGCTTTTGGAAAGGGGTTAGAAAACGTGGACGCCACCGTGCAAACACCTTAGACATGTGCAGTTCGTCATGAATAATTTTCCACACACTTCCATAACTAAGATGTGTCTCATCCATAAACATTTGGATGTTTGCTCGTCTGTCTTCCAATATTAAACACTCCACTTTCTTCACTGTGACAGCTGACGGTCTACCAGCTCTTGTCTCATTTGTCAGGGACATGTAACCAGTTTGAAAATCATTTCCATACACAGCCGTCATCTCATCATGGATTACCCATGCAGTTTTGCCCTTCAAATGCAGGAACTTAATCACATTACCAGCCTCAATTTTCTCCATCTTACACCTCAGTTACTTCTGGCACTCACTGTAAAAAACAAAAGAGCTCAAATCACTGAAACTACCAACATTATATCCCGAGGTATCAGTGATGACGGTGAAAAATGTTCATCACTCCAGCATAAAAAGTACCGGGTGTTATTTAAAACTTTACGGACCCCCTTGAATCTTCCATATGGTACAGAGGAAATGAAGCATTCATCCACAAAATTCAAGTTCCCTGTTCAAAGCAGATTTCTTATAACCTAACAAATGCACTATGGTTCATAAGAAACAATTAATTACATCATAACTAAAAACTCCATATTAAGCAGTACATAAACCAAACTGATTATTCTTTTGTTCCATTTATACCCCACCTTTAACTTCAATGGTCATATCGGCGGCCGATCTCCTTTGTAACATGTCACTCGAACGTTGGAACTCCCGATGGAACCGGCCAACAGTAGGGCCAGAAGGGAAGTATTCCGCCACGTCTACCCATTTATCTTGTAGCAGTAACGAGGGGTGGCTGGAAAAACGTCACTGTGCCGTCTCTTCATCCTCCCCCTGCCGACTCGATCCTTCGTGATGATTCACTGAACCGCGAGGCTTCCAGAAAACAGCGATATTCCTATAAAAAGTGGGCTGCAGTGGCGAGTGAGTTCAGTTCTTGGCGAGCAGCCGTGAGGAGCGTCCAGTGAGAGAACGGACTGCGTACGTGCATCGGAGGAGTGTACGTAATTGCGAGTGCAAAGTGGAACAGTAACGGACGAACTGGTGAATTGTAATTGTGTGCATTACGTAATTATGTGTAATCGGCAAGTGTTCCGACTGTAGTTAGGTGGAAATAAAGAACATTTTGAGTTTGTACAATTGGACTTTTAATTTCACGAACCCACGAAGTTACAATATCGAAAGTGTTAATCATTAGATTTAATCATTTAATCATTAGATCACGCACACATTCACACTCTCATTCTTACTTCCAACTTCTTGGGAAGATGAGGAATTAGCTTAGTCGGAGAAAAATCCCCACCACCACCACCGCCGCCGAAGGGAATCGAACCCGGGATTATTGTTCCAGATGCTAACGTCTACTATTCGAAATTTTCTCTCTGATTCCAAAGATATTATCTAATACACCTGTGTGATGAATGGTCATGCTTACCTATTGCAATTTATTTACCTTAGTAATATATTATTAAGTGTATGTTATGCAGACAAATTGACCAACCGTCTATACAGTAATTCATAAATGGAAAATTAATAAATAAAAATACTCAAGTTTTTGACATAGTTTCTGTGAAACGAGAAAAGTAACAGAAAACCTTTTTAAAATGACTGTTTTATCTATCCCAGTGCAATAGTCATAGTCTGTAATGCTGTCGTGTTTTGATAAAATGCATTCAAATAAAGGATGTTGATGTATTGTAATCGATATCAAGATTTTAGTTCCCTTTCGTGTTTGAAAGATTTAAAAAACGAAGTGACAGGTGAAAATCAGCTTTTGTATTTAAGACCAGCATCTTCCAAAGCTACAACATGAGGACTATCCAAAACTTCTATACTTTAATCTACCCTAGATAGTGTTTTTCATCCTGAAAATTAGTGCTGGTGATTTTAGTTAATCACCTGTTTATGGTATACGTTGAATCAATGTATATGTTGAATTATCAGAAAATAAGTGTACGGAGTTCCCTTTACTTAAATTGAACTTGGGCAATTTCGTTTAAGTGGGAAATCATAGGAATTACACAAAGTTTATAACAGGAACAGTGCACATTGAGTAAAATACACAGTTTGGATGAAAACTTCCCGTGGCTTTAGCTGTACTCCAAATATTCCAAGTCAGATGTTTACATTTACTCCATCTCGTGGAAAGTTTGGAAGTTACAAGACCTAATTGCATTGACTTCATCCCTCCATGTTTCTGGCATTAAGATTTAGACTCTGTCACCGTATGTTGTTCGTAACTTACTGCTTACATTGAAATAACTTCTAGGCAAAGCTGTGTTGTGAATAGCATAACTTAAATGTAAGGTCTTCAAAAAAGGATACAGGTTGCGTAAGGATGAAAAATGGGAAGTTAATAGAAGAGAAATAGAGGTAGTAAGGATATTGGATTATTTGGGGACAAGATTGAGTTCAGATGATAGCTGGAAAAGATGTCTGTGACAAAAGGTAAAATGGCCATGAGGGTGATAAGGTCATGCTACAGTAAACTCCCAGATATAAACGTAAAATGGTTGGAGAGGATTTATACAGCAGTAGTAGAAAATAGAATGTTACATGGATCAGGGGTATGGGGAGTAGATGAGGCTTGGAGAGAGACTGATAGAGTGCATAGATCCTTTTGTAAATATATACTGGGATTACCGATAGCATCACCTAATGGGGCAGCAGAATTGGAACTAGGCAGGCATTCTACTAAAATTAAAGTCTTGTCAAGGGCAATGAAATATTTATACAGCATCACTAACTTGGAAGATGGCAATATTATTAAAGAATATTTTCATATTCAAAGGAGATGTAACTGGGGAGGGTCTTGGGCACATAAAATGAATGAGGTGTTGAAGCAGATACGTATGGGTCATTTTTGGATAAATGCAGAGTATGGGTATAGAGGCTTCTGGAAAGAAGTTAAGGTTAGAGGATATTGACAGACAAGACATTTTTGGCAGTACAAGTGGCAGAAGCTCGCTGAAGTTATATAGAGAAATAAAAACAACCTGTGGTAAGGAAGGATATATAGACATATGTAATAAGTTAGGGCGAGAAGGTTTTGCTTGGGCGAGAACAGGAGCGAGAAACTTGAAAGGTATAGGTTAAGAGAGGGAGCTAGATAAATGTTCATTGTCTGGTGAAGGGAATGCAGACTTCCATTGTATATTATGTTGTAGTCAATGATATGGGGAGAGCAGGCCTGGCTACGTAAAGGGACAATTTGGGGGAGAAGTAGTTAATAGAAAAAATTTGTCAGTAAAAGGAGAAAAGAACAGGAGAAATATAGGGAATTATTTAGGGAAAGTTAAAGAGAGATGGCTAAGAACAATTAAGAGAAAAATGTAGAGTAGGATAGGTGTGGGTGAAATGGCAAAGGTGCAAAAAGGAGTAGAGGGCCTCCAATATACAAAAACGTAGGGTTCAGTATATGGGGACCGAATTATTATTCAATGGCAAGCAACATGGTAGAATTCTCAGAAGCTAGGAATATATGGCGTTTCCTAGTATGGATTTTATAATTGTAATCTTGATCTTCCATTTGATGCTGTAAAAGGAAAGATGAGAAATAAATTACAAATTACAAAATTAAATTACAAACTTAAATGTAAGAGTATGGAAGAACAATATCAGAATATTACAGAGTGGAAAAGCAATAGCAAAATAAGCATGACAGGCTTTTGTTTTTTAAATTTATGTCCTCCAATGTTAAGTCATATCGGACGATGAATGGAATTGGTGAAATGATGCTCAAATGAGCCCAGGGTCCATAGAGCTTAGAGTTACTAGACATTCGTCTTTCAAGATAAGCGAAAACCCCGGAAAAAACCTTATCCAGGTAACACACCCTGACCAAGATTCGAACTCGGGACCTCTTGAACGTGAGGCAGACATGCTACCATCTACGCTACCGAGGCGGGCTGACAGGCTTAAGTTGTTTCAGATTCCACTATATGAGTATACTTGTAGGAAGCTGCAACATCGTCAAGATTTGGGATCACAGAGAAGTGAGGAGTGGGCTATAGTAGGAATATAGAGTTGCACAATGAAGACGGTGCAACATTAGCACTCCTCAGCCTCACCAGTAAACGCAACTTGAAACTGCGTATGTTTTCTGGCTGCTATAGACGCTCGGGTCATTTGTTCTGTAACTGTTTAGTTTCTCTTCCCACCGAACGTATTCACGTTACGGCTGAGTAGAGCAGCGCTGTCTCCACACCACAAGAAGGCAAGCTGGGAATGAAGGGGAGAGGAGCTTAAGCAGTTGATCTGCTCTGTTAGCGGATCTATTTACTACCAAACGAATGTATGAGAGTGCAACGAGTCACCCATGATGCCAGATCTAAGGCTCGTTTCAGTAACTGCAGTGTAGGTATTATGCATGGATGACTTATTTGACAACACTGTGTATTTATATTGTCGTGAACGCATTGTTGATTCGAGGCGGCGCGGGCGACGAGTTCAAAGAGACGGGCAGGCAGTGTGAAGATGAAAGCTCGCCGAAACGGTGGGGGGAATGAGACGGATTTCTAGAGAGTTCGTCTTTCTTCTAGCGCAGTCTTGATTGTTTGAGAACATTCCGGATAGCGAGTAATCTATAAAAAGGGAGCCGCCGCCTGCCACAGACAGTCAGTTGTTAATTGAACTCGCGTACGTGAACAGCTGTGTGAGATGTGTTGTAGTCGTTGACCTTGCAAGTTGTATTGTGCATCTGACGCAATTTTGCGATTGTGAGGTTGACTAAAGCGTGTTTCTACGGCAATAAAGAGCAATTTTTGGTGTTTGTAACCTGAACTTTTAATTTCTCGAACCCACAAAGTCACAATATGAACCTAGCATCCTTATCATATCCGGAAAGCGAGCATAAGCACAGTAAACGTGATTACGTTACACATTCCTCTGCTTTGCCTTCTTGTGGTGGGCAGATAGTACTAGTCACTGTCACTTATACCCGATTTAACCATTAGATGTTAAAACTTACACGAGTTTAGCAATAATTATAACAAAAATTGCATTTCCCCAACAAGTGTTGTCTTAACACTCATGTTAAATCTCGTGTTAAACTGGTTAAGTCATTAACAATTATGCATAGTCAAGATGGCGGGCGTGAACGCAGCTGTTGATGTCGATTTGCTATATTTAAGACCGTCTAAATGACATTCGTAATAGAGTACGGCCTATGAGGAGAAATAATTTTGAGGAGCTATCGGAAGAAAATTTTTTACGGAGGTATAGACTGTCGAAACATGTTCTATGAAGGTTACTGCGGAAGTACAAGAGAGGTTAGAACATGCATCGAAAGGAATATGCCGATCTCGCCTTTGCTTCAAGTACTAATAACTTTGCGATTTTATAATTCACTGAATCATGTAAATAATTCACTGTCCACTTCCTGTCTTGGAACGTTCAAGTCACCCGTCACTTGTCCTTCACTCCTCATTTTAAATTTACGTAATACTGACGTTAGAACATGCATCACAAGGAATATGCCGATCTCACCCTTGCTTCAAGTATTTTATAATTCACTGACTTAAGTGAATAATACACTGTCCACCTCCTGTCGTGAAACGTTCAAGACACTCGTCACTTGTCCTTCTTCACTCTCGTTTTAAATTTACGTTATACTGAGTTAGAACATGCATCGAAAGGAATCGCCTTTGCTTCAAGTATTAATAACTTCGCGATTTTATAATTCACTGAATTATGTGAATAATACACCGTCTACCACCCGTCTTGAAACGTTCAAGTCACTGGTCACTTCTCTTTCGCACCTCGTTTTAAATTTACGTAATACTGACGAAGTTGTTTGAGGCTTTTAGTAGTGACTTATGAGTTTGAATTAAATTCGTTTCCAATTTTTTGTCGTCATATCTTTCTCTTTTACTTTCAGCGCATCCCTCCTCTTATTTTCCACGATATCCCTACACTTCGTCACCAATTCAGTTAACAATTCTTTCTCCATCGATGAGAAATTTGTCTCACGGCTTTTGTTTACGGTTTTGTCTACCCGCCATTATTCAGCTGTGTACAGACGAAAGTGAAAACAAAAGTGCATCACAATACGCTCAGAAGATAATACGACTCATCCATAGCCTTCTATAGCTGTAATGTTTACAAGTTTCTTGGTTTTCACACATTTTTTTTAACATTTTCAGAAAATAGGTTGGTGAAATGCAAGAAATTTAACAGCTTTGTTAGCGCTGTGACAATTGTTACGTTACATTTGTTAACGTAGATTTTAACATCTGTTGGTGAAATAGGGCATAAGTTTGTCTGATGCTCTATTTGTTAGGAAGCCTACTGGAGGGTACTTTACTAGTAAGTGTTTGTTTAGTACTCGTTAGTTGAGATGCTTGGCTGAGTTACACTTCACTTCGATATATTTTATAAAGTCAGTTTCAGTTATATTCCTGCAGAAATTCTGCATTATATTGCAGTTCCTATGTTACTACGGTTCCTATCCTCATTCTTGATTTGTTACTGGCTTTCTGTTCCTCAAAATTTCAAACGATGCTTTTCCGCGAATGTGTAATGGTTAGAAAAAGTGGTGCATGCCAAACCAGATCTATTTTCACTTCATGACGAATAATTGCCACTTGAAGAAACCTGCTTTAACTCTTGTACAGGAGACGCCAAAACCCTTCCTTTCGTAAAATCCTAATAATATTCAAAGTACAGGGAAAACTACTGTCAGATCACTGGGTGGTGATGGTTCATCGATAGATGGGAGTTTCTGGTAGGATCAGATACAGAATCCTCAAAGGGCATATCTGGGATTTAAAACCATTGTTAACCATCTCAGGCATCCGCAGGACACCAGTGATGACCTCACAGTTTTCGAATCAACGAGAAAACAATATCAGCTGCTCAATACATCGCAGTGTACACCCAGGATTGAAGAGAAAGAGAATAGAGAGTGGAAAATGATGTGGAAGAATCTCTTCAATAAAGGTGTGCCTACTGATTGGCAAGAGACAGCATACGAAATATTTAACGAGACCATATGAACAGCGGAAAAGTTATGGCAACATGGGCGTCTTAACATATGCCAACTCTGTTCACAAATGGATACCTTGGAACATAGGAATTCCTCTTGCAAACAGGTGAATAATATCTGATGGTTTTATTGCAAAATGGTGCCCAATGGAGGTTCCAACAGGAGGTTCTCTCTTTGGAGACTATAGCGACTGGAATTCAGTTTTAAAAACACGTCAGTCCACAGATGTGCGATCTGGTTGGTAATTGGAACATTACACTGGATAACTGAGAAAAATCCTAGCAATGTGGCATTACAGAGAGAATGGTTTGATTTGTTGAGAAAGGAACGCTGGAAGCTAATCGCTTCTGGTCTTAGCGGTTCCATGGAGCCTTACATCACCCGATTTGAGCTCCCTTACAATGATAATTACCAAGACACTATCCAATCTTCCGTTACCCCTAGACCCCCTCTTTTCCGCCCAATGAATGGAAATCCCCTCCCCAAAAGAAGAATTAAATAAAAAATCTGTTGAAAAAAACGTGAAATTTATAGATGAATAAGAGTTTAAAAATGATTTTGCTGCATGTTCACCCTGGATAGGGTTTAAACGCAGGTAGGAATTTGGATGGGTTTATTTAACGGTGGATTGTTTAGGTTTAGGTTGGAAGTGAGAAAGAGGAAGCATTTTTTTTTCAAGTGGAGGAAAAATCCATTTATGGACTAACCCCGACTGTACTGGGATGGTGCAGCCGGGAGTGTGAGCTTCACCCGAAGGTACTACCCACTTAAAAACCTCCACCGGAGAGTAGTCAGGAGAGGAATTCCAGCAGTACCGCTATAAGCACCTGCGGATTCATGGAGAGCGTGTACAGGTTGGCCGTATGGCCTAACTGAGGTGAGGTTGGGTGCTAGGACAGTTTGAGTCCAGAGGTTCTACTCCCATTAGTCTTGAACCCGTAGGAACAAGACCCGGGCCTCTTTCAACCAGGGAGTTATCCGAGCTGGCCCAAGAGGCGCTCGGCGTCCTCCGTGGGGCTTTCCATAGGACAAGACCTGGGTAACAAACAAGGCCCCCCCCCCATCTGGTCCTAGGACACAAGACGGGATGGAAGTGGATACGCCACTTACGCGCGCCAACACCACAGGTGAAGACTACCGATATGACCTCGGTGGGGTCGCCTGGCGATCTAGCACACCTTCTACTAGCTTTGCTGGCTAGTACTCGGGAGAATTAATGGCTTCCCTCAACCCCCGTCCATAGACGTACCCGATTCCCACGGGTATCGGAAACCACTGCCCCCTCGAGACCATCCCAATCCGAACAACTCCCGAAGGAGGGGCTCAGATGTTCGGCCCGAGGTTCCTCTAGTAACGTCAGAGGTACACGAGTGCTAAGGATCCGCAGCGCCCGCACCACGGCACCTGAAGGTGCGGATCCCCTCCCCTACGGGTTGGGTGCTAGGACATAAGCATGGCCGAAGCCCTGAATATGCCTCGCGGATTCGTGGTGAGGGATGTAGTGGGGTGTAGTGACGTTTCCAACAGGAAACACCGCCGTCCTAACGTAGTGGTTGCATCCTCAATGATAGATGAGGTAGTCATGTGTAGGTTATAGT